>JAPDOI010000542.1:0-421039 GCA_029168955.1 Aplectana chamaeleonis | reverse complement strand
ACTGGCAACGGAATTTAGTAAAGAAAATAGCCGTTGCAAAATTATATGAGATACCCCAATTTTCGCGGTTTGAACTTCGCGTCAATCCGGGAGACAACGGTAAACGCCAATAGATGCAGCACCCTCGAAAACCCCTGAGTACGAATTTTCACCTGTGGAATTAAGGGCGGCTAGTAGGAAACTGGCAATGGAATTTGCTCGAAGAAATGGCCGTTGCAAAATTAGTATGATATACCCCAATTTTCGCGGTTCCGAACTTCGCGTAAATCAGAGGAGACAACCAGTTAACGCCAATAGATGCAGCACCCTCGAAAACCCCTGGGTACGAATCTTCATGGAATTAGGGCAGCTAGTAGGGAGCTGGCAGCGGAATTTGTCGAAAATGGCCGTTGCACGAAATTATATGAGATAATCCTTTAATTTTCGCGGTTCCGGAACTTCGCGTCAATCAAGGAGACAACCAGTAAACGCCGTAGATGCAGCGCCCTCGAAAACCCTGGGTACCAGTTCTTCAAGCTGGAATTGAGCAACTGGTCGGAAACTGGCAGCAGGGTTGTCGAAAAATGGCCGTTACTAAAGGAGATTATATGAGTTCACCCGCCAATTTTCGCGGTTCCGGAACTACGCGTCAGTCCAAAGGAGACAACCAGTAAGCGCCAGCGATGCGACACCTTCGAAAACCCTTGGGCAAAGTACGAATCTTCGTGGAAGTTTAGGGCAGCTAGTGAGGAAGCCAGCAAAACGGAATTTGTCGAAAATAGCCGTTACCAAAAATTATAATGAGATACCCCAATTTTCGCGGTTCCGGAACTTCGCGTCAATCAAGGAGACAACCAGTAAAACGCCGCTAATAGAATTGCGGCACACCCTCGAAAACCCACAGGTGCGAATTTTCAGCGGAATTCGACAACTAATTGAGGAAACTGGCAACAGGTTAAAATGTCGAAAATGGCCGTTGCAAAATTATATGAATAATACCCCAATTTTTCGCGGTTCCGAACTTCGCGTCAATCAAAGGAGACAACCAGTAAACGCCAACAGATGCAAAGCACCCTCCCGAAAACCCTGGGTACGAATCTTCATGGAAATTAGGGCGGCTAGTAGGAAACTGGCAACGGAATTTGTCGAAAATGGCCGTTGCAAAATTGCCTAAAGGAATGCCCCAATTTTCGCGGTTCCGAACTGGCGTCAATCAAAGAGGACAACCAGTTAACGCCAATAGATGCGACATATAAAGAAAACCCCTGGGTACGAATCTTCATGGAATTAGGGCAGCTAGTGACGAGAGCTGGCAACGGAATTTGTCGAAAATAGCCGTTGCAAAATTATATAGAGATCTCCCCAATTTTTCGCGGTTCCACGAACTTCCAGCGTCAAATCGAGGAGACAACCAGTAAGCATGCCAATGGATCTTAGCACCCTCGAAAAAACCCCTGGGTACGAATGCTGTGGAATTAGAGCAACTAGTCGGAAACTGGCAGCAGAATTTGTCGAAAATGGCCGTTGCAAAATTATATAGGGATACCCCCAATTTTCATTGGTTCCACGAACTTCAGCGTCAGTCAAAGGGAGACAACCAGTAAACGCCAATAGATGCGGCACCCTCAAAAAACCTCTGGGTTCACGAATTTTCACCTGTGGAATTAAGGGCAGCTATTAGGAAACTGGCAACGCGATTTGCGTGAAAGCCATAGCCGTTGCAAAATTATATGAGATACCCCAATTTTCGCGGTTCAGAACTTGGCAGTCAATCGGGGAGGCAACCAACGACGCCAATAGATGCAGCACCCTCGAAACCCTGGGTACGAATCTTCATGGAATTAGAGCAACTGGTAGGAAACTGGCAGCGGAATTTGTCGAAAATGCCAGCGTTGCAAAATTATATGAGATACCCCAATTTTTCGCGGTTCCGAACTTTGCGTCAATCAAAGGAGACGCAACCAGTAAACGCCAATAGATGCAGCACCCTCGAAAACCCTGGGTACGAATCTTCATGGAATTACAGGGTAGCTAGTAGGAAACTGGGCAACGAGAATTTGTCGAAAATGGCCGTTGCAAAATTATATGATTAGCTGACCCTTTAATTTTCGCGGTTCCGAACTTCGCGTCAATCAGGAGACAAACAGTTAATCGCCAATGAGTGCGCGCCTCAAAACCCCTGGGTACGAATATTGCGGGTGGGGCGGCTGTGGAAGCAGCAGCAGGTTGTCGTGGCGTTGCAAGGTACTATGAGATACCGAATTTCGCGGTTCCGACGCGTCAATCAGAGACAACCAGTAGCCTTGACGATGCAGCACCCTCGAAAACCCCTGGGTACGAATCTTCATGGAATTAGGGCCAAAGCTAGTAGGAAACTGGCAGCAGAATTTGTCGAAAATGGCCGTTGCAAAATTATATGAGATACCCCCAAATTTTCGCGGTTCCGAACTTCGCGTCAATCAAGGAAGACAACCAGTAAACGCCAATAGATGCAGCACCCTCGAGAAAACCCCTGAGTACCGAATCTTCATGGAATTAGGGCAGCTAGTAGGAAACTGGCAAACGGAATTTATCGAAAATGGCCGTTGCAAAATTATATGAGATACCCCAATTTTCGCGGTTCCGAACTTCGCGTCCAATCAAGGAGACAACCAGTAAACGCCAATAGATGCAGCACCCTCGAAAACCCCTGGAGTACGAATCTTCGCGGAATTAGGGGCAGCTAGTAGGAAACTGGCAACGGAATTTGTCGAAAATGGCCGTTGCAAGAATTATAGCGAGATACGCCTGCAATTTTCGCGGTTCCAAACTTCGCGTCAATCAAGGAGACAACCAAGTTAACGCCAATAGATGCAGCACCCTCGAAAACCCCTGGGTACAGAATCTTCACTGGAATTAGGAGCAGCTAGTCGGAAACTGGCAACGGAATTTGTCGAAAATCTGGCCGTTGCAAAATGTATATGAGATACCCCAATTTTCGCGGTTCCGAACTTCTGGCAGTCAATCAAGGAGACAAACCAGTAAACGCCAATAGATGCAGCACCCTCGAAAACCACTGGGTACGAATCTTCATGGAATTAGGAGCAGCTAGTCGGAAACTGGCAACGGAATTTGTCGAAAATGGCCGTTGCGTAAAATTATATGAGATACCCCAATTTTCGCGGTTTCCGAACTTCGCGTCAATCAAGCGGAGACAACCAGTAAACGCCAATAGATGCAGCACCCTGGAAAACCCCTGGGTACGAATCTTCATGTGGAATTAAAACAACTAGTCGCCAGGAAACTGGCAACGGAATTTGTGTCGAAAATGGCCGTTGCAAAATTATATGACATACCCCAATTTTCGCGGTTCCGAACTTCGCGTCAATCAAGGAGACAACCAGTAAACGCCAATAGATGCAGCACCCTCGAAAACCCCTGGGTACGAATCTTCGCCCTGGAATTAGGGCAGCTAAGTAGGAAACTGGCAACGGAATTTTGTCGAAAATGGCCGTTGCAAAATTATATGAGATACCCCAATTTTCGCGGTTCCGAACTTCGCGTCAATCAAGGAGACATTAACCAGTAAACGCCAATAGATGCAGCACCCTCGAAAACCCCTGAGTACGAATCTTTGGTACAGTGGAATTAGGGCAGCTAGTAGGAAACTGGCAACGGAATTTGTCGAAAATGGCCGTTGCAAAATTATATGACATACCCCAATTCTTCGCGGTTCCGGAACTTCGCGTCAATCAAGGAGACAACCAGTAGAACGCCAATAGATGCAGCACCACTCGAAAACCCCTGGGTACGAATTTTCATGGAATTAGGGACAGCTAGTAGAAACTGGCAAACGGAATTTGTCGCGAAAATGGCCGTTGCAAAATAGTATGAGATAGCCACCCCAATTTTTCGCGGTTCCGGAACTTCAGCGTCAATCATGGAGACAACCAGCAAACGCCAATAGATGCAGCACCCCTTCGAAAAACCCCTGGGTTTACGAATTTTCATGCGGAATTCGGGCAGCTAGTCCCAGGAAACTGGCAACGGAATTTGTCCGAGAAATGGCCGTTGCAAAATTATATGAGACATACCCCAATTTTCGCGGTTCCAGAACTTCGCGTCAATCAAAGGGAGACAACCAGTCAAACGCCAATAGATGCACGACACCCTCGAAAACCCCTGGGTACGAATCTTCATGGAATTAGAGCAGCAAACTAGGTCGGAAACTGGCAACGGAATTTGTCGAAAATGGCCGAACTGCAAAATTATATGAGATACCCCAATTTTCGCGGTTCCGAACTTCGCGTCAATCAAGGAGACAACCAGTAAACGCCAATAGATGCAGCGCCCTCGAAAACCCCCTGGGATATTCACGAATTTTCATGGAATTAGGGTAACTAGTCGGAAACTGGCAACGGAATTTGTCGAAAAATGGCCGTTGCAAAATTATATGAGAATACCCCAATTTTCGCGGTTCCGAACTTCGCGTCAATCAAAGGAGACAACCAGTAAACGCCAATAGATGCAACACCCTCGAAAACCCACGGATACAGAATTTTCATGGAATTAAGGGGGCAGCGCTTCAGTAGGAAACTGCAGCAACGGAATTTGTCGAAAATGGCCGTTGCAAAATTATATGAGATAATCTCCCAATTTTCGCGGTTCCGAACTTTACGCGTCAATCAAGGAGAAAACCAGTAAAGCGCCAATAGATGCAACACCACTCGAAAACCCCTGGATACGAATCTTCATGGAATTAGGGCAGCTAGTAGGAAACTGCGGCAACGGAATTTGTCGAAAATGTCGCCGTTGTAAAATTATATGACATACCCCAATTTTCGCGGTTCCGAACTTCCGCGTCAAATCAAGGAGAAAACCAGTAATCGCCAATAGATGCAACACTCCCTCGAAAACCCCTGGATACGAATTTTCATGGAATTAGGGGCAGCTAGTAGGAAACTGGCAACAGGAATTTGTCGAAAATGGCCGTTGCAAAATTATATGAGATACCCCAATTTTCTTCGCGGTTCCGGAACTTCGCGTCAATCAAGGAGACAACCAGTAAACGCCAATAGATGCAACACCTGGAAACCCCTGGATACGAATTTTCATGGAATTAGGGCAGCTAGTATGAAATCCGGCACCGGAACTTGTCGAAAATGGCCGTTGCAAAATTATATGAACATACCCCAATTTTTCGCGGTTCCGAACTTCGCGTCAATCAAGGAGACAACCAGTAAACGCCAATAGATGCAGCACCTCAAAAACCCCTGAATTACGAATCTTCATGGAATTAGGGCAGCCAGTAGGAAGCTGGCAACAAGAATTTGTCGAAAATGGCCGTTGCAAAATTATGCCCATGAGATACCCCAATTTTCGCGGGGTTCCGGAACTTCGCGTCAATCAAGGAGAAGAGAAAAACCAGTAAACGCCAATAGATGCAACACCCTCGAAAACCCCTGGATACGAATTTTCATGGAATTAGGGCCAGCTAGTAGTGGAAACTGGCAACGGAATTTGTCGAAAATGGCCGTTGCAAAATTATATGACATACCCCAATTTTCGCGGGTTCCGAACTTCGCGTCAATCAAGGAGACAAATCCAGTAAACGCCAATAGATGCAGCACACCTCAAAAACCCCTGAGGGTGATTTCGAATCTTCATGGAATTAGGGCAGCTAGTAGGAAACTGGCAACAGAATTTGTCGAAAATGGCCCGTTGCAAAATTATATAGAGATAAATTCCCAATTTTCGCGGTTCCCGAACTTCAGCGTCAATCAAGGGAGACAACCAGTAAACGCCTTAATAGATGCAGCACCCTCGAAAAACCCTGGGTACGAATTTTCATGGAATTAGGGCAGCTCAGTAGGAAACTTGGCAAGCAGGAATTTGTCGGAGAAAATGGCCGTTGCAAAATTATATGAGATACCCCAATTTTCGCGGTTCCGAACTTCGCGTCAATCAAGGAGACAAACAGTAAAGGCCATTAGAGGCAGCACCCTCGAAAACCCCTGTTTCTGGTACGAATTTTCATGGAATTAGGGCAGCTAGTAGGGAAACTGGCAACAGGAATTTGTCGAAAATGGCCGTTGCAAAATTATAGCGTGACATACCCCCAATTTTCGCGGTTCCGAATTTCGCGTCAATCTTAAGGAGACAACCAGTAAACGCCAATAGATGCAGCACCCTCGAAAACCCCTGGATACCGCAATTGCTTCATGGAATTAGGGCAGCTAGTAGAAACTGGCAACAGGAATTTGGTCCGAAACATAGCCGTTGCAAAATTATATGACATACCCCAATTTTCGCGGTTCCGACCTTCGCGTCAATCAAGGGAGACAACCAGTAAACGCCAATAAGATGCAGCACCCTCGAAAACCCCTGGGTACAGAATTTTACAATGGAATTAGGGCAGCTAGTAGGGGAAACTGGCAACGGAATTTGTCGAAAATGGCCGGTTGCAAAATTATATGAGATACCCCAATTTTTCTACGCGGTTCCGAACTTCCGCGTCAATCAAGGGAGACAACCAGTGAACGCCAATAGATGCAAAGCACCCTCGAAAACCCTCTGGGTACGAATTTTCATGGAATTAGGGCAGCTAGTAGTGAAAACTGCAGCAACGGAATTTGTCCGAAAATGGCCGTTGCAAAATTATGCGATTATACCCCAATTTTCGCGGTTCCGAAATTCGCGTCAATCAAAGGAGACAACCAGTAATGACGCCAATAGATGCAGCACCCTCTAAAACCCCTGGGTACAGAATCTTCATGGAATTAGGGGGCAGCTAGTAGGAAACTGGCAAACAGAATTTGTCGAAAATGGCCGTTGCAAAATTATATGAGATACCCTAATTTTCGCGGTTCCGAACTTCGCGTCAATCAAGGACGACAACCAGTAAACGCCAATAGATGCAGCACCTCGAAAAACCCCTGGGTACGAATTTTCATAGGAATTGGGGCAGCTTAGTAGGAAACTGGCAAACGAATTTGTCGAAAATGGCCGTTGCAAAATTATATAAAGAGATACCCCAATTTTCGCGGTTCCAGAACTTCGCGTCAATCAAGGGAGACAAACCAGTAAAGCTGCCATTAGAGGCAGCACCCTCGAAAACCCCTGGGTACGAATTTTCATGAAATTAGGGCAGCTAGTAGAAACTGGCAACAGGAATTTGTCGAAAAATGGCCGTTGCGAAATTATATGAGATACCCCAATTTTCGCGGTTCCGAACTTCGCGTCAATCAAAGGAGATGCAACCAGTGAACGCCAATAGATGCAGCACCCTCGAAAACCCCTGGGTACGAATTTTCAATGGAATTAGGGTGCCGCTAGTAGGAAACTGGCAACGGAATTTGTCGAAAATGGCTGCTGCAAAATTATATATGACATACCCTACCAATTTTCGCGGTTCCGGAATTTCGCGTCAATCAAGGAGACAACCAGTAAACGCCAATAGATGCAGCACCCTTGAAAACCCCTGGGTACGAATTTTCATGAAATTAGCGGGCAGCTAGTAGGAAACTGGCAACGGAATTTGTCGAAAATGGCTTTCGTTGCAAAAATTATATGACGATACACCCAATTTTTCGCGGTTCCGAATTTCGCGCGTCAATCAAGGAGACAACCAGTAAACGCCAATAGATGCAGCACCACTGGAAAACCCCTGGGGTACGAATCTTCATGGAATTAGGGCGATAGCTAGTAGGAAACTGGCAAAGCAGAATTTGTCGAAAATGGCCGTTGCAAAATTATATGAGATACCCCAATTTACCTCGCGGTTCCGAACTTACGCATCAATCAAGGAGACAACCAGTAAACGCCAATAGATGCAGCACCCTCGAAAAACCCCTGGGTACGAATCTTCATGGAATTAGGAGCAACCTAGTCGGAAAACTGGCAACGGAATTTGTCGAAAATGGCCGTTTTGCAAAATTATATGAGATACCCCAATTTTCGCGGTTCCGAACTTCGGCGTCAATCAAGGAAGACAACCAGTAAACGCCAATAGATGCAGGCACCCTCAAAAAGCCCCTGGGTACGAATCTTCATGGAATTAGAAAAGGGCAGCTAGTAGGAAACTGGCAACAGAATTTTGTCGAAAATGGCCGGTACTGCAAAATTACATGAGATACCCTAATTTTCGCGGTTCCGAACTTCGCAGTCAATCAAGGAGACAACCAGTAAACGCCAATAGATGCAGCACCCTCGAAGAAACCCCTGGGTTGACGAATTTTCATGGAATTAGGGCAGCTAGTAGGAAACTGGCAACGGAATTTTGTCGAAAATGGCCGTTGCAAAATTCATATGAGATACCCCAATTTTCGCCCGGTTCCGGAACTTCAGCGTCAATCAAGGAGACAAACAGTAAAGGCTACATTAGAGGCAGCACTTTCTCTCGAAAACCCCTGGGTACGAATTTTCATGAAATTAGGGCTGCTAAAGTATGGGAAACTGGCAAACGGAATTTGTCGAAAATGGCCGTTGCGATATATATATGGAGATAATTCCCAATTTTTCGCGGTTCCGGAACTTCGCGTCAATCAAGGGAGACAACCAGTGAACGCCAATAGATGCAGCACCCTCGAAAACCCCTGGGTACGAATTTTCATGGAATTAGGGCAGCTTAGTAAGGGAAACTGGCAACGGAATTTGTCGAAAATGGCCGTTGCAAAATTATATGACATACCTCTAATTTTCGCCGGTTCCGAATTTCGCGTCAATCAAGGAGACAACCAGTAAACGCCAATAGATGCAGCACCCTCTGAAAACCCCTGGGTACGAATCTTCATGGAATTAGGGCAGCTAGTAGGAAACTGGCAACAGCAAATTTGTCGAAAATGGCCGTTGCAAAATTATATGAGATACCCCATGTTGTTTTCGCGGTTCCGAACTTCGCGTCAAATCAAGGAGACAACCAGTGAACGCCAATAGATGCAGCACCCTCGAAAACCCCTGGGTACGAATTTTCATGGAATTAGGGCAGCTAGGCTAGGAAACTGGCAACGGAGATTTGGTCGAAAATGGCCGTTGCAAAATTATATGAGATACCCCCAATTTTCGCGAATCCGAACTTTGCACGCGTCAATCAAGGAGACAAATCCAGTAAACGCCAATAGATGCAGCACCCTCGAAAACCCCTGGGTGACGCAATTTTCGTGGAATTAAGGGCAGCTAGTAGGAAACTGGCAAACGGAATTTGTCGAAAATGGTCAAGCGTTTACTGCAAAATTATATAGAGATACCCCAATTTTCGCGGTTCCGGAACTTCGCGTCAATCAAGGAGACAACCAGTGAACGCCCAATAGATGTTCAGCACCCTCGAAAACCCTCTTCTGGGTTACGAATTTTCATGGAATTAGGGCAGCTTAAGTAGGAAACGCCGGCAACGGAATTTGTCGAAAATGGCCGTTGCAAAATTATATGACATACCACAATTTTCGCGGTTCCTGAATTTCGCGTCAATCAAGGAGACAACCAGTAAAACGCCAATAGATGCAGCACCCTCAAAACCCCTGGGTACGAATTCTTCATGGAAATATAGGGGGCGAAAGCTTAGTAGGAAACTGGCAACAGAATTTGTCGAAAATGAGCCAAGTTTGCAAAATTATATGAGATGTACCCCAATTTTTCGCGGTTCCGGAACTTCTCGCGTCAATCAAGGAGACAACCAGTATAAACGCCAATAGATGCAGCACCCTCGAAAACCCCTGGGTACGAATTTTCATGGAATTAGGGGCAGCTAGTAGGAAATCATGGCAACGGAATTTGTCGAAAATGGCTGCTGCAAAATTATATGAGATAATTCCCCAATTTTCGCGGTTCCGAACTTCGCGTACAATCAAGGAGACAAACAGTAAAAGGCCATTAGAGGCAGCACTCCTCGAAAACCCCTGGGTACGAATTTTCATGAAATTAGGGCTGCTAGTATTGGTGAAACTGGCAACGGAATTTGTCGAAAATGGCCGTTGCGAATATATATGAGATACCCCAATTTTCGCGGTTCCGAACTTCGCGTCAATCAAGGAGACAACCAGTGAACGCCAATAGATGCAGCACCCTCGAAAACCCCTGGATACGAATTTTCATGGAATTAGGGCAGCTAGTATAGGAAACTGGCAAACGGAATTTGTCGAAAATAGCCGTTGCAAAATTATATGAGAATACCCCAATTTTCAGCGGTTCCGGAACTTCGCGTCACTCAAGGGAGACAACCAGTAAACGCCAATAGATGCAGCACCCTCAGAAAACCCCTGGGTACGAATTTCTCGCTGGAATTAGGGCAGCTAGTAGGAAACTGGCAACGGAATTTGTCGAGAAAATGGCCGTTGCGAATATATATGGAGATACCCCAATTTTCGCGGTTCCGAACTTCGCGTCAATCAAGGAGACAAACCAGTGAACGCCAATAGATGCAGCACCCTCGAAAACCCCTGCAAGATACGAGATTTTCATGGAATTAGGGCAGCTTAGTAGGGTGGGAAACTGGCAACGGAATTTGTCGGAAAATAGCTCGTTGCCCAAAATTATATGACATCACCCCAATTCTTTCGCGGTTCCGGAATTCTGCGTCAATCAAGGAGACAACCAGTAAACGCCAATAGATGCAGCACCTCAGAAAAACCCCTGGGTACGAATTCATCGTGGAATTAGGGCAGCTAGTAGGAAACTGGCAACGGAATTTGTCGAAATGTGCCGTTGCAAAATTATATGAGAATACCCCAATTTTCGCTTGGTTCCGAACTTTCGCGATCAATCAAAGTTGAGACAACCAGTATAAGCGCCAATAGATGCAGCACCCTCGAAAACCTCTGGGTACGAATTTTCATGGAATTAGGGCAGCTTAGTAGGAATTACTTGCGGCAACGGAATTTGTCGAAAATGGCCGTTGCCCAAAATTATATGACATACCCCAATTTTCGCGGTTCCAGAAATTCTGCGTCAATCAAGAACACAACCAGTAAACGCCAATAGATGCAGCACCCTCCAAAACCCCTGGGTACGAATCTTCATGGAATTAGGGCAGCTAGTAGGGAAACTGGCAACAGAATTTGTCGAAAATGGCCGTTGCAAAATTATATAGAGATACCCCAATGTTTCCCATGGTTTCCGAACTTCTGCGTCAATCAAGGAGACAACCAGTAAACGCCAATAGATGCAGCACCCTCAAAAACCCCTGGGTACGAATCACAATCTTCATGGAATTAGGGGCAGCTTAGTAGGTAAACTGGCAACAGAATTTAGTCAGAAAATGGCCGTTGCAAAATTATATGAGATACCCCCAATGTTTCGCGGTTCCGAACTTCGCGTCAATCAAGGAGACAACCAGTAAAACGCCAATAGATGCAGCACCTCGAAAACCCCTGGGTACGAATTTTTTTCATGGAATTAGGGGCATGACTTAGTTGAAGGAAAACTGGCAACAGCAGAATTTGTCGAAAATGGCCGTTGCAAGAATTATCATGGAGATACTCCCAATTTTCGCGGTTCCGGAACTTCGCGTCAATCAAGCGAGACAAACAGTAAAGGCCATTAGGAGGCAGCACCCTCAGAAAACCCCTGGGTACAGAATTCTTCGCGAAATTAGGGCAGCTTAGTAGTGTGTGAAACTGCGGCAACGGAATTTGTACGTCGAAATGTCGCCGTTGCGAAATTATATGAGATACCCCAATTTTCGCGGTTCCGAACTTCGCGTGTCCAATCAAGGAGACAACCAGTGAACGCCAATAGATGCAGCACCCTGAAAACCCCTGGGTACAGAATTTTCATGGAGTAACAAATTAGGCAGCTTAGTAGGAAACTGGCAACAGGAATTTGTCGAAAATGGCCGTTGCAAAATTATATGGACATACCCCAATTTTCGCGGTTCCGAATTCCTCCCCGCGTCAATCAAGGAGACAACCAAAGTAAACGCCAATAGGAATTTGCAGCACCCTCGAAAACCCCTGGGTACGAATTTTCATGGAATTAGGCAGCTAGTGGCAGGAAACTGGCAAACGGAATTTACGTCGAAAATGTGCCGTTGCAAAATTATATGAGATACCCCAATTTTCGCGGTTCCGAACTTCGCGTCAATCAAGGAGACAACCAGTAAACGCCAATAGATGCAGCACCCTCGAAAACCCCTGGGTACGAATCTTCATGGAATTAGGGCAGCTAGTAGGAAACTGGCAACGGAATTTGTCGAAAATGGCCGTTGCAAAATTATATGAGATACCCCAATTTTCGCGGTTCCGAACTTCGCGTCAATCAAGGAGACAACCAGTAAACGCCAATAGATGCAGCACCCTCGAAAACCCCTGGGTACGAATCTTCATGGAATTAGAGCAACTAGTCGGAAACTGGCAACGGAATTTGTCGAAAATGGCCGTTGCAAAATTATATGAGATACCCCAATTTTCGCGGTTCCGAACTTCGCGTCAATCAAGGAGACAACCAGTAAACGCCAATAGATGCAGCACCCTCGAAAACCCCTGGGTACGAATCTTCATGGAATTAGGGCAGCTAGTAGGAAACTGGCAACGGAATTTGTCGAAAATGGCCGTTGCAAAATTATATGAGATACCCCAATTTTCGCGGTTCCGAACTTCGCGTCAATCAAGGAGACAACCAGTAAACGCCAATAGATGCAGCACCCTCGAAAACCCCTGGGTACGAATTTTCATGGAATTAGGGCAGCTAGTAGGAAACTGGCAACGGAATTTGTCGAAAATGGCCGTTGCAAAATTATATGAGATACCCCAATTTTCGCGGTTCCGAACTTCGCGTCAATCAAGGAGACAAACAGTAAAGGCCATTAGAGGCAGCACCCTCGAAAACCCCTGGGTACGAATTTTCATGAAATTAGGGCAGCTAGTAGGAAACTGGCAACGGAATTTGTCGAAAATGGCCGTTGCAAAATTATATGAGATACCCCAATTTTCGCGGTTCCGAACTTCGCGTCAATCAAGGAGACAACCAGTAAACGCCAATAGATGCAGCACCCTCGAAAACCCCTGGGTACGAATTTTCATGGAATTAGGGCAGCTAGTAGGAAACTGGCAACGGAATTTGTCGAAAATGGCCGTTGCAAAATTATATGACATACCCCAATTTTCGCGGTTCCGAATTTCGCGTCAATCAAGGAGACAACCAGTAAACGCCAATAGATGCAGCACCCTCGAAAACCCCTGGGTACGAATCTTCATGGAATTAGGGCAGCTAGTAGGAAACTGGCAACAGCAGTGGACATTCTCTCAGCTTACCGTTGAGCATGTGCATCGGCAACGTATAATTGATATTCTGATTATGCTGACAAGCTTAACACCTGCGACGCTGCACTGCTCACAAGCACTCTTAATTTAGGAGATGTTTGGATTTGCACTGACCAGAATTGAACTTCCTACCGAGTTCTTTGTCACCTAAAACCTCTATGACCTTCTTGATCACCTTCGTCATCGAGTACGCTAATGGCCACATTATCGACTCCCCTGACTGCCCCGTGGCGTGCCCCAGATTTAACTTAAAACTGGGAATTTTATTCAGATTGCCAGCATATTTCTTTTATAAAATCCTCTTTTCCTTGGAGCTATCTTTTTTCCCTGTCTTCCGTTCTCTCCCTTTCTGCTCTCTCACAACTCTAACAACTTTTCTTTCTCCTCTCTTCTTCATCTTTCTGTTTGTTGTGATACTTTTCTTTGCTTTATCTTTATATTTATTTATTTATTTACTAATTCATTCTCTTTCTTTACTTCTTTTCTTGATCTCCTTGTTTACTGAAGATTCTCATTCTTTCTCTCTAATCTTGACCGTCTTGCTGTCCTTATTACTACCATTTTTCATCATCTTATTCTTCTTGGTCTAGTCGTGGTTTTAGGTGGTTTAGTAATGATATTCAGACATTTGATGTTTCTCGAGTTTTTCAAAACATAATGAAAATACTGGTCGCGAGAATTCGTGAAAAATTTTCTTTGTAAAAGGAGCTTATCTTTCGTGGGAAGAAATCTGAATATGTTTTCAACAAAACAGACTCCAAAACCTCGTTTCATCAGCTTCAACCGCTGACTTATTTCATTGAAAAGTTGTAGAATCACAATCAACTAGTACATATCTGATCTCACGAGGGTTTGGAGAATAAATCACACCAAGTAGTCACCTCACAGTACCATGAATTGAATCCCGAATAGGGGAACTAGGAAGAAGGCAAAGGAAGGAAATGCAAGAACAGTTATCGATGGTGGGAAAAATACGGGGGTGCCATCACAAGCTGAGAAAATATTGTAAAAATGCCTCTCAATACGAAAGTTTTTTGAGACTTGACAGCGGGAATTGGGTATGCGCATGCACATGCGGCAAGTATACATTGCTCCCATGAAAATGACGCGCATTAATGCCCAAAAAACGTCTTTGATTAAAAGACTCACGAGTTTCCATCATGAAGATGTATATTTGGCCAACTTGCTCAGGAGCAAAAGTGAATGAAACGAAAACAAACGTGCAAGCAAGGTAAAACCATCTAATCGGCAGGCCTCCGACAGCCAAATATCGCTTTTTTCTTATGATCATTAATCTCTAATTTTGAGGCTAAACACGCGATAGGCTAAAACGGCTAGCTTAGCGACCAGTCACTGTCTGGATCAGCTTATGCCAAAAACCATGAATTTCCTATCTAAACCCCTCAGTTATAGCATTGAATCTTTTCTGAAAGTATTAGAATTGATGCGTAATTATGAAACTTTTTTAAAATACTTTCATTCAACAAAAAACAAAAATAATATTTAATTAAAACATGTTTGAATCATCATTCGAGAGCATAGTCAGCATATAATTCAGGAACTGCTTCCCATTTGCTTGCCATTCGGCTGATTCTACAGGGTATTCCAAAATTATTGGCGTGCGAACTGTCTTAAAAAATTAAAAAAACAAAATTGAAAAAATCAAATTCTTGCTATTTTGATTTTTGTGGATTTCTTAGGAGTCTCAGCTCTGTATTTCTCATCGCAGCTCTGTAGATATTGATTTCTAATTTAGTATGATTGATGCGAATCCGAAGTTCGGCGCCATCATCGCAACGCAAAATCAGCTCGGACTTACCCTGAATGCTATCAGTCGTCTTCCGTCAGCTTAGTCCTATACTCTGACTTAGCTTGTAAAAGCATTAAGATTAGTACTACAGCATTATCTTGAGGAGGTTGTCAAAAAGGGTGAGTGCCCGAGTCAACCGCAATTCGAGACTGTCGATGAAGTGGATAGCTAGAGAAAGGAATCTGTGGTTGGGATCCATCTGAAAAAGTCGTCAGAAGGAGCTGAATCTCTGCGCGTTCACACCATCCAGAGCAGACCCATCTAGTGTCCGCCGACAAGAAGCTGAATGGATGACCGAAAAATTTCAGGAAGCTCATGCACCGTTGCACAGGAGTCACGCATTGCGTCATGGCGCTTTAGATGGAACAAATCATCAGTCTGAAATTGATAAAGAACATGCGAAAACGACTGATAGCAGCTAGAAGAACCAATGAGATCTTACTGTGAGAAGATGTCACTGATTTGGACTGCTCAAACGACTTCTTTTGATAGTTTTGGGAGGCATCGCAAGCGAGAGTGGAACTCCGCCGTTTTTCGTGGTTTCTGACATGAAAATCCAACAAGGACGTTAGCAGGACAACGAGTCTAGAGATTGTTTTTGAACCGCTATATAACCTTCGATGCGGCAGCAGAACTCCTGCTGCCTCACACTATGCAGTGGATAAGCACACAAAGAGAAAGCAATTCAAGAGTGCTGTCGAAGTGTGCTGTTCCCTGGGGAGTCAAACGCGCACGAACAATTGCGGTCCTGCTCGTCGGACCGGCATCCACTAAACTTTCTGAGTGTGATCCTGATGGAGTCTGATATCTGCGATCCTTGAAATGCAAACTGGCCTCACTGTGGATTCTGTTTTGAGGGAAGCTTTGGATGAAATGCAATGACTTTGACTTCATCTGGTGACTGCTCGCGACGTCTTTCTGGAAGACTCTTGGAGCCGATCATTCAGAACAGATGCGGCGGACATTTCCAGATCTAACCACTGTTCTGTAGTTAACGCCAGTATAAATAAATGTATCCATTTCGATTATTCTCATAATCCAGGGTAGGGTCTTCGAGAAACAAGTCAATATCTGCGCGCCAATAATTATGGAAACACCCTCTACGGTGCGAAGAAGTCACGATTCACTGGATGCAATCAACGCTTTGACATCAGTCACCAAGTCATCTGGAAGTCGTCGTAGACTTTGGTTTTTCGCTTGCCAGTTGTTCCAAAGAGCGATTGACATGATAGTCCGTTGGTGCCTCTGTCGGTGCGTGTACGGCGGATCTGGAGCAGATCCCATACCTTCTATTCGGCGATGGATTCTGACCACACGGCGCCCAACTTGTGGATGGGCCTTAGAATGGTGTTTGTTGGTTTCGCTGGCAGCAAATCGGTGGAAATTCGAAAGCGTTCAGCTCTGTTGTTGATCGGAGAGCTCGTGTGGTGCCCATCGCAAGACCAATTTCCATACCTTTCCAAGATTCTTCCAGGCGTCGAACGATCGTTGATTGATTGATATTAAAGTCTTCAGGCTGCGTTCGGCGCGTTAATAGTCAGGCTTTCGTCCTATTCTACGCAGGCTATCAAAAGTGCTAGATCATCAACATTCGATGTTCGACCTCTTCACTCTTTCATACTCCAAACTAGTGCCACCTGATTCAAAGCGAATAAACCACTTCCGTACCTCGCACTATAAATAATTGTTCCTTTGTCAAAAATTCGTTGAGATCGCGAAATGACTAGGCTGCGGTACTTGGTCCTCTTCTCGTAATGGTAGATCATATGGCGCAAAATGAGTGTGGTTTTCGAGACGCATTTTTAACTGAATATTGAGGATTATTTTTATATAAATATTGAGGACCAAACGCCAGATTTCACTGAAAAAAACGCATTATTAAAACCGTTCCAAATTTATGCATCAACCCAATAGATTTTTATTGGTTGTAGCAGCATACACGCTCGTAATTTTGTTGGATGATAACTACGAAATTAAAGTGGTATGGCCCAGGAATTACACGCCTACGCATTTTTAAGCGTCAACAACGGAGAACCACAATGCCGCTACACACGAGTAAGAACCTGGTTTCCAACCCTCAGATTTCTCCGCCCCACGTTCATGATTGCGTCCTCCTTCCAAAAACAGGGGTGTTGGGCCAATACCCCAACGTCAACGACGTTTGTGAGTGCTACAATAAGTACAATAATTCAAGTCACATACATCGACGACGGTGGGAATAGCACAGTACCCTGTTTTGAGAGGAGTACGGTAAATAGAGGAGGCGGAGAAATACAGGGCGGACCAACTTCTCACTCGTGTGGCGGCCTTGTAGCTCGTTTCTTGACGCTACAAAATGCATAGGAGTTTTAATCGGACATACCGTTCCTATTTTCGTTGTTATCTCAAACCACATTTACGAGCGTGTATGCTCCCTTTAGGAAAAAGCTCGTAATTCGCGGTTGGAAAGCCAGCCGTGCATCTGGGTAATAATGCGTTCTAAAACAGTGTCATTTCGTTGGGAGCAATATATGCCTGACGCGCATGCATTCGTACTGGGACGAAACGGCTGTCGGATTTTTAGAAAAAGTTTTGGACTGAGCGAGCGATAAAATTGGGCATACCACGTGTGAATGCGTACTAACCGTGGGCCCAATCCTATGTGCGACATTTATGCCGAACGCGGACTAATACCGTACCTACCGCGGGGCAATGCGTTACGAGCGCGTGTGGATGCGTACCGACCGCTTTCAGGATTTGGAAAAGAGTTCGTATTGACCGCGTGGCAATGCGTACTGACCGCTTGGCGAGACGTACCACCGCGCCGCGGTCCGTACTAACCGCGTTGCGTTGCGTACCGACCGCCGTGGCAGTTTGTATCGACCGCGTGTTTTTGCGTACGAACCACGAGATAAAGCGTACTGATCGCGTGGTACGCAACCTGTGTACTGGATCGCGGGTCAATGCGTAACGACCGCGCGGCAGCACGTACCAACCACGTGGCAAGACGTACCGACCGCGCGGCAATGCGTACTAACCGCGTTGCGGTTGCGTACCGACCGCGTTGCACAATGCGTTTCCACTGCTGCTTAGTGATCCGGAAAAGTGTTCGTACCTGACCGCGTGGCAATGCTCACCGACCGACGTAGCGATGCGTACTCGACCGCGTGGTAGTGCGTACCGAGGGCGCGACAATGCGTACCGACCGGCGTGGCAAGATCGCGCACCGACCGCGCGGCTATGGACGGGTACTAACCGCGTGGTATTCCGTGCCTGACCGCGTGGCAGTGCGTATCGCCACCGCGCTACTTTGCGTGCCGAGCGCGTGCGAATTGCGTCCCAAACGTCGCCCACCCCGCTGTCGGTACGCATCTTGTCCGCCGTCGGTCCACCCCATTGTCTGAGAGGTTTGATGGGGGTTTATAAAGGGGTTTCATTGAAAAATGCTCTCCGAAATTACCCTTCTTGACGCCCTGAGGGGGCCTTTTGATTCGAAAATTTCTCCTAGGATTCGAAACTTGCCTCGATTTGGTTTCTGATTTGGAATTGTGCATAGCACTCCCATCTCTAAGTACCAGGTTTGATGGGGGTTTATAAAGGGGTTTCATTGAAAATGCTCTCCGAAATTACCCTTTTGACGCCCTGAGGGGGCCTTTTGATTCGAAAACTTCTCCTAGGATTCGAAACTTGCCTCGATTTGGTTTCTGATTTGGGATTGTTCATAGCACTCCCCATCTCTAGGTACCAGGTTTGATGGGGGTTTATAAAGGGGTTTCATTGAAAATGCTCTCCGAAATTACCCTTTTGACGCCCTGAGGGGCCTTTTGATTCGAAAATTTCTCCTAGGATTCGAAACTTGCCTCGATTTGGTTTCTGATTTGGGATTGTTCATAGCACTCCCCATCTCTAGGTACCAGGTTTGATGGGGGTTTATAAAGGGGTTTCATTGAAAATGCTCTCCGAAATTACCCTTTTTGACGCCCTGAGGGGGCCTTTGATTCGAAAATTTCTCCCAGGATTCGAAACTTGCCTCGATTTGGTTTCTGATTTGGGATTGTTCATAGCACTCCCATCTCTAGGTACCAGGTTTGATGGGGGTTTATAAAGGGGTTTCATTGAAAATGCTCTCCGAAATTACCCTTGACGCCCTGAGGGGGCCTTTTGATTCGAAAATTTCTCCTAGGATTCGAAACTTGCCTCGATTTGGTTTCTGATTTGGGATTGTTCATAGCACTCCCCATCTCTAGGTACCAGGTTTGATGGGGGTTTATAAAGGGGTTTCATTGAAAATGCTCTCCGAAATTACCCTTTTTGACGCCCTGAGGGGGCCTTTTGATTCGAAAATTTCTCCTAGGATTCGAAACTTGCCTCGATTTGGTTTCTGATTTGGGATTGTTCATAGCACTCCCCATCTCTAGGTACCAGGTTTGATGGGGGTTTATAAAGGGGTTTCATTGAAAATGCTCTCCGAAATTACCCTTTGACGCCCTGAGGGGCCTTTTGATTCGAAAATTTCTCCTAGGATTCGAAACTTGCCTCGATTTGGTTTCTGATTTGGGATTGTTCATAGCACTCCCCATCTCTAGGTACCAGGTTTGATGGGGGTTTATAAAGGGGTTTCATTGAAAATGCTCTCCGAAATTACCCTTTGACGCCCTGAGGGGGCCTTTTGATTCGAAAATTTCTCCTAGGATTCGAAACTTGCCTCGATTTGGTTTCTGATTTGGGATTGTTCATAGCACTCCCCATCTCTAGGTACCAGGTTTGATGGGGGTTTATAAAGGGGTTTCATTGAAAATGCTCTCCGAAATTACCCTTTTGACGCCCTGAGGGGGCCTTTGATTCGAAAATTTCTCCTAGGATTCGAAACTTGCCTCGATTTGGTTTCTGATTTGGGATTGTTCATAGCACTCCCATCTCTAGGTACCAGGTTTGATGGGGGTTTATAAAGGGGTTTCATTGAAAATGCTCTCCGAAATTACCCTTTTTGACGCCCTGAGGGGGCCTTTGATTCGAAAATTTCTCCTAGGATTCGAAACTTGCCTCGATTTGGTTTCTGATTTGGGATTGTTCATAGCACTCCCCATCTCTAGGTACCAGGTTTGATGGGGGTTTATAAAGGGGTTTCATTGAAAATGCTCTCCGAAATTACCCTTTTTGACGCCCTGAGGGGCCTTTGATTCGAAAATTTCTCCTAGGATTCGAAACTTGCCTCGATTTGGTTTCTGATTTGGGATTGTTCATAGCACTCCCCATCTCTAGGTACCAGGTTTGATGGGGTTTATAAAGGGGTTTCACTGAAATATGCTCTCCGAAATTACCCTTTTTGACGCCCTGAGGGGGGCCTTTTGATTCGAAATTTTCTCCTAGGATTCGAAACTTGCCTCGATTTGGTTTCTGATTTGGGATTGTTCATAGCACTCCCCATCTCTAGGTACCAGGTTTGATGGGGGTTTGTAAAGGGGTTTCATTGAAAAATGCTCTCCGAAATTACCCTTTTTTGACGCCCTGAGGAGGGCCTTTTGATTCGAAAATTTCTCCTAGGATTCGAAACTTGCCTCGATTTGGTTTCTGATTTGGAATTGTTCATAGCACTCCCCATCTCTAGGTACCAGGTTTGATGGGGGTTTATAAAGGGGTTTCATTGAAAAATGCTCTCCGAAATTACCCTTTTTGACGCCCTGAGGGGGCCTTTTGATTCGAAAATTTCTCCTAGGATTCGAAACTTGCCTCGATTTGGTTTCTGATTTGGAATTGTTCATAGCACTTCCCATCTCTAGGTACCAGGTTTGATGGGGGTTTATAAAGGGGTTTCATTGAAAATGCTCTCCGAAATTACCCTTTTTGACGCCCTGAGGGGGCCTTTGATTCGAAAATTTCTCCTAGGATTCGAAACTTGCCTCGATTTGGTTTCTGATTTGGGATTGTTCATAGCACTCCCCATCTCTAGGTACCAGGTTTGATGGGGGTTTATAAAGGGGTTTCATTGAAAATGCTCTCCGAAATTACCCTTTTTGACGCCCTGAGGGGGCCTTTGATTCGAAAATTTCTCCTAGGATTCGAAACTTGCCTCGATTTGGTTTCTGATTTGGGATTGTTCATAGCACTCCCCATCTCTAGGTACCAGGTTTGATGGGGGTTTATAAAGGGGTTTCATTGAAAATGCTCTCCGAAATTACCCTTTTTGACGCCCTGAGGGGGCCTTTTGATTCGAAAATTTCTCCTAGGATTCGAAACTTGCCTCGATTTGGTTTCTGATTTGGGATTGTTCATAGCACTCCCATCTCTAGGTACCAGGTTTGATGGGGGTTTATAAAGGGGTTTCATTGAAAAATGCTCTCCGAAATTACCCTTTTTGACGCCCTGAGGGGGGCCTTTTGATTCGAAAATTTCTCCTAGGATTCGAAACTTGCCTCGATTTGGTTTCTGATTTGGGATTGTTCATAGCACTCCCCATCTCTAGGTACCAGGTTTGATGGGGGTTTATAAAGGGGTTTCATTGAAAAATGCTCTCCGAAATTACCCTTTTTGACGCCCTGAGGGGGGCCTTTTGATTCGAAAATTTTCCCTAGGATTCGAAACTTGCCTAGATTTGGTTTCTGATTTGGGATTGTTCATAGTACTCCCCACCTCTAGGTACCAGGTTTGATGGAGGTTTGGAAAGGGGTTTCACTGAAAAATGCTCTCCGAAATTACCCTTTTTGACGCCCTGAGGGGGGCCTTTTGATTCGAAAATTTCTCCTAGGATTCGAAACTTGCCTCGATTTGGTTTCTGATTTGGGATTGTTCATAGCACTCCCCATCTCTAGGTACCAGGTTTGATGGGGGTTTATAAAGGGGTTTCATTGAAAAATGCTCTCCGAAATTACCCTTTTGACGCCCTGAGGGGGCCTCTTGTTTCGAAAATTTCTCCTAGGATTCGAAACTTGCCTCGATTTGGTTTCTGATTTGGGATTGTTCATAGCACTCCCCATCTCTAAGTACCAGGTTTGATGGGGGTTTATAAAGGGCTTTCATTGAAAAATGCTCTCCGAAATTACCCTTTTTGACGCCCTGAGGGGGCCTTTGATTCGAAAATTTCTCCTAGGATTCGAAACTTGCCTCGATTTGGTTTCTGATTTGGGATTGTTCATAGCACTCCCATCTCTAGGTACCAGGTTTGATGGGGTTTATAAAGGGGTTTCATTGAAAATGCTCTCCGAAATTACCCTTTTTGACGCCCTGAGGGGGCCTTTTTGATTCGAAAATTTCTCCTAGGATTCGAAACTTGCCTCGATTTGGTTTCTGATTTGGGATTGTTCATAGCACTCCCATCTCTAGGTACCAGGTTTGATGGGGGTTTATAAAGGGGTTTCATTGAAAATGCTCTCCGAAATTACCCTTTTGACGCCCTGAGGGGGCCTTTTGATTCGAAAATTTCTCCTAGGATTCGAAACTTGCCTCGATTTGGTTTCTGATTTGGGATTGTTTATAGCACTCCCCATCTCTAGGTACCAGGTTTGATGGGGATTTATAAAGGGGTTTCCTTGAAAAATGCTCTCCGAAATTACCTTTTTGACGCCCTGAGGGGGCCTTTGATTCGAAAATTTCTCCCAGGATTCGAAACTTGCCTCGATTTGGTTTCTGATTTGGGATTGTTCATAGCACTCCCATCTCTAGGTACCAGGTTTGATGGGGGTTTATAAAGGGGTTTCATTGAAAATGCTCTCCGAAATTACCCTTTTTGACGCGCTGAGGGGCCTTTTGATTCGAAAATTTCTCCTAGGATTCGAAACTTGCCTCGATTTGGTTTCTGATTTGGGATTGTTCATAGCACTCCCCATCTCTAGGTACCAGGTTTGATGGGGGTTTATAAAGGGGTTTCATTGAAAATGCTCTCCGAAATTACCCTTTTGACGCCCTGAGGGGGCCTTTGATTCGAAAATTTCTCCTAGGATTCGAAACTTGCCTCGATTTGGTTTCTGATTTGGGATTGTTCATAGCACTCCCATCTCTAGGTACCAGGTTTGATGGGGTTTATAAAGGGGTTTCATTGAAAATGCTCTCCGAAATTACCCTTTTGACGCCCTGAGGGGGCCTTTGATTCGAAAATTTCTCCTAGGATTCGAAACTTGCCTCGATTTGGTTTCTGATTTGGGATTGTTCATAGCACTCCCATCTCTAGGTACCAGGTTTGATGGGGGTTTATAAAGGGGTTTCATTGAAAATGCTCTCCGAAATTACCCTTTTTGACGCCCTGAGGGGGCCTTTGATTCGAAAAATTCTCCTAGGATTCGAAACTTGCCTCGATTTGGTTTCTGATTTGGGATTGTTCATAGCACTCCCATCTCTAGGTACCAGGTTTGATGGGGTTTATAAAGGGGTTTCATTGAAAAATGCTCTCCGAAATTACCCTTTTTGACGCCCTGAGGGGGCCTTTGATTCGAAAATTTCTCCTAGGATTCGAAACTTGCCTCGATTTGGTTTCTGATTTGGGATTGTTCATAGCACTCCCCATCTCTAGGTACCAGGTTTGATGGGGGTTTATAAAGGGGTTTCATTGAAAATGCTCTCCGAAATTACCCTTTTTGACGCCCTGAGGGGGCCTTTGATTCGAAAATTTCTCCTAGGATTCGAAACTTGCCTCGATTTGGTTTCTGATTTGGGATTGTTCATAGCACTCCCCATCTCTAGGTACCAGGTTTGATGGGGGTTTATAAAGGGGTTTCATTGAAAATGCTCTCCGAAATTACCCTTTTGACGCCCTGAGGGGGCCTTTTGATTCGAAAATTTCTCCTAGGATTCCAAACTTGCCTCGATTTGGTTTCTGATTTGGGATTGTTCATAGCACTCCCCATCTCTAGGTACCAAGTTTGATGGGGGTTTATAAAGGGGTTTCATTGAAAAATGCTCTCCGAAATTACCCTTTTTGACGCCCTGAGGGGGCCTTTTGATTCGAAAATTTCTCCTAGGATTCGAAAGTTGCCTCGATTTGGTTTCTGATTTGGGATTGTTCATAGCACTCCCCATCTCTAGGTACCAAGTTTGATGGGGGTTTATAAAGGGGTTTCATTGAAAAATGCTCTCCGAAATTACCCTTTTTGACGCCCTGAGGGGGGCCTTTGATTCGAAAATTTCTCCTAGGATTCGAAACTTGCCTCGATTTGGTTTCTGATTTGGGATTGTTCATAGCACTCCCCATCTCTAAGTACCAGGTTTGATGGGGGTTTATAAAGGGGTTTCATTGAAAATGCTCTCCGAAATTACCCTTTTGACGCCCTGAGGGGGCCTTTTGATTCGAAAATTTCTCCTAGGATTCGAAACTTGCCTCGATTTGGTTTCTGATTTGGGATTGTTCATAGCACTCCCCATCTCTAGGTACCAGGTTTGATGGGGGTTTATAAAGGGGTTTCATTGAAAATGCTCTCCGAAATTACCCTTTGACGCCCTGAGGGGGGCCTTTTGATTCGAAAACTTCTCCTAGGATTCGAAACTTGCCTCGATTTGGTTTCTGATTTGGGATTGTTCATAGCACTCCCCATCTCTAGGTACCAGGTTTGATGGGGGTTTATAAAGGGGTTTCATTGAAAAATGCTCTCCGAAAATACCCTTTTTGACGCCCTGAGTGGGGCCTTTTGATTCGAAAATTTCTCCTAGGATTCGAAACTTGCCTCGATTTGGTTTCTGATTTGGGATTGTTCATAGCACTCCCATCTCTAGGTACCAGGTTTGATGGGGGTTTATAAAGGGTTTCATTGAAAATGCTCTCCGAAATTACCCTTTGACGCCCTGAGGGGGCCTTTGATTCGAAAATTTCTCCTAGGATTCGAAACTTGCCTCGATTTGGTTTGTGATTTGGGATTGCTCATAGCACTCCCCATCTCTAGGTACCAGGTTTGATGGGGGTTTATAAAGGGGTTTCATTGAAAATGCTCTCCGAAATTACCCTTTTTGACGCCCTGAGGGGGCCTTTGATTCGAAAATTTCTCCTAGGATTCGAAACTTGCCTCGATTTGGTTTCTGATTTGGGATTGTTCATAGCACTCCCCATCTCTAGGTACCAGGTTTGATGGGGTTTATAAAGGGGTTTCATTGAAAATGCTCTCCGAAATTACCCTTTGACGCCCTGAGGGGGCCTTTTGATTCGAAAATTTCTCCTAGGATTCGAAACTTGCCTCGATTTGGTTTCTGATTTAGGATTGCTCATAGCACTCCCCATCTCTAGGTACCAAGTTTGATGGGGGTTTATAAAGGGGTTTCATTGAAAAATGCTCTCCGAAATTACCCTTTTTGACGCCCTGAGGGGGCCTTTTGATTCGAAAATTTCTCCTAGGATTCGAAACTTGCCTCGATTTGGTTTCTGATTTGGGATTGTTCATAGCACTCCCCTCTGTAGGTACCAGGTTTGATGGGGGTTTATAAAGGGGTTTCATTGAAAAATGCTCTCCGAAATTACCCTTTTTGACGCCCTGAGGGGGCCTTTGATTCGAAAATTTCTCCTAGGATTCGAAACTTGCCTCGATTTGGTTTCTGATTTGTGATTGTTCATAGCACTCCCCATCTCTAGGTACCAGGTTTGATGGGGGTTTATAAAGGGGTTTCATTGAAAATGCTCTCCGAAATTACACTTTTTGACGCCCTGAGAGGGGCCTTTTGATTCGAAAATTTCTCCTAGGATTCGAAACTTGCCTCGATTTGGGTTCTGATTTGGGATTGTTCATAGCACTCCCCATCTCCACGTACCAGGTTTGATGGGGGTTGATAAAGGGGTTTCATTGAAAATGCTCTCCGAAATTACCCTTTTTGACGCCCTGAGGGGGCCTTTGATTCGAAAATTTCTCCTAGGATTCGAAACTTGCCTCGATTTGGTTTCTGATTTGGGATTGATCATAGCACTCCCATCTCTAAGTACCAGGTTTGATGGGGGTTTATAAAGGGGTTTCATTGTAAAATGCTCTCCGAAATTACCCTTTTGACGCCCTGAGGGGGCCCTTTGATTCGAAAATTTCTCCTAGGATTCGAAACTTGCCTCGATTTGGTTTCTGATTTGGGATTGTTCATAGCACTCCCCATCTCTAGGTACCAGGTTTGATGGGGGTTTATAAAGGGGTTTCATTGAAAAATGCTCTCCGAAATTACCCTTTTTGACGCCCTGAGGGGGGCCTTTTGATTCGAAAACTTCTCCTAGGATTCGAAACTTGCCTCGAGTTGGTTTCTGATTTGGGATTGTTCATAGCACTCCCCATCTCTAGGTACCAGGTTTGATGGGGGTTTATAAAGGGGTTTCATTGAAAAATGCTCTCCGAAATTACCCCTTTTGACGCCCTGAGGGGGCCTTTTGATTCGAAAATTTCTCCTAGGATTCGAAACTTGCCTCGATTTGGTTTCTGATTTGGAATTGTTCATAGCACTCCCCATCTCTAGGTACCAGGTTTGATGGGGGTTTATAAAGGGGTTTCATTGAAAAATGCTCTCCGAAATTACCCCTTTTGACGCCCTGAGGGGGCCTTTTGATTCGAAAATTTCTCCTAGGATTCGAAACTTGCCTCGAGTTGGTTTCTGATTTGGGATTGTTCATAGCACTCCCCATCTCTAGGTACCAGGTTTGATGGGGGTTTATAAAGGGGTTTCATTGAAAAATGCTCTCCGAAATTACCCTTTTTGACGCCCTGAGGGGGCCTTTGATTCGAAAATTTCTCCTAGGATCCGAAACCTGCCTCGATTTGGCTTCTGACTTGGGATCGATCATAGCACTCCCCATCTCTAGGTACGAGGTTTGATGGGGGTTTATAAAGGGTTTCATTGAAAAATGCTCTCCGAAATTACCCTTTTTGACGCCTTGAGGGGGGCGCCTTTGATTCGAAAATTTCTCCTAGGATTCGAAACTTGCCTCGATTTGGTTCCTGATTTGGGATTGTTTATAGCACTCCCCATCTCTAGGTACCAGGTTTGATGGGGGTTTATAAAGGGGTTTCATTGAAAATGCTCTCCGAAATTACCCTTTTTGACGCCCTGAGGGGGCCTTTGATTCGAAAATTTCTCCTAGGATTCGAAACTTGCCTCGATTTGGTTTCTGATTTGGGATTGTTCATAGCACTCCCATCTCTAGGTACCAGGTTTGATGGGGGTTTATAAAGGGTTTCATTGAAAAATGCTCTCCGAAATTACCCTTTTTGACGCCCTGAGGGGGCCTTTTGATTCGAAAATTTCTCCTAGGATTCGAAACTTGCCTCGATTTGGTTTCTGATTTGGGTATGCTCATAGCACTCCCCATCTCTAGGTACCAGGTTTGATGGGGGTTTATAAAGGGGTTTCATTGGAAAATGCTCTCCGAAATTACCCTTTTTGACGCCCTGAGGGGGCCTTTTGATTCGAAAATTTCTCCTAGGATTCGAAACTTGCCTCGATTTGGTTTCTGATTTGGGATTGTTCATAGCACTCCCCATCTCTAGGTACCAGGTTTGATGGGGGTTTATAAAGGGGTTTCATTGAAAAATGCTCTCCGAAATTACCCTTTTTGACGCCCTGAGGGGGGCCTTCTGATTCGAAAATTTCTCCTAGGATTCGAAACTTGCCTCGATTTGGTTTCTGATTTGGGATTGTTCATAGCACTCCCCATCTGTAGGTACCAGGTTTGATGGGGGTTTATAAAGGGGTTTCATTGAGAAATGCTCTCCGAAATTACCCTTTTTGACGCCCTGAGGAGGACCTTTTGATTCGAAATTTTCTCCTAGGATTCGAAACTTGCCTCGATTTGGTTTCTGATTTGGGATTGTTCATAGCACTCCCCATCTCTAGGTACCAGGTTTGATGGGGGTTCATAAACGGGTTTCATTGAAAAATGCTCTCCGAAATTACCCTTTTTGACGCCCTGGGGGGGCCTTTTGATTCGAAAATTTCTCCTAGGATTCGAAACTTGCCTCGATTTGGTTTCTGATTTGGGATTGTTCATAGCACTCCTCAACTCTAGGTACCAGGTTTGATGGGGTTTATAAAGGGGTTTCATTGAAAATGCTCTCCGAAATTACCCTTTTTGACGCCCTGAGGGGGCCTTCTGATTCGAAAATTTCTCCTAGGATTCGAAACTTGCCTCGATTTGGTTTCTGATTTGGGTTTGTTCATAGCACTCCCCATCTCTAGGTACCAGGTTTGATGGGGGTTTATAAAGGGTTTCATTGAAAATGCTCTCCAAAATTACTTTTTTTGACGCCCTGAGGGGGCCTTTTGATTCGAAAATTTCTCCTAGGATTCGAAACTTGCCTCGATTTGGTTTCTGATTTAGGATTGTTCATAGCCCTCCCCATCTCTAGGTTCCAGGTTTGATGGGGGTTTATAAAGGGGTTTCATTGAAAATGCTCTCCGAAATTACCCTTTTTGACGCCCTGAGGGGGCCTTTGATTCGAAAATTTCTCCTAGGATTCGAAACTTGCCTCGATTTGGTTTCTGATTTGGGATTGTTCATAGCACTCCCATCTCTAGGTACCAGGTTTGATGGGGGTTTATAAAGGGGTTTCATTGAAAATGCTCTCCGAAATTACCCTTTGACGCCCTGAGGGGGCCTTTGATTCGAAAATTTCTCCTAGGATTCGAAACTTGCCTCGATTTGGTTTCTGATTTGGGATTGTTCATAGCACTCCCCATCTCTAGGTACCAGGTTTGATGGGGTTTATAAAGGGGTTTCATTGAAAATGCTCTCCGAAATTACCCTTTTTGACGCCCTGAGGGGGCCTTTGATTCGAAAATTTCTCCTAGGATTCGAAACTTGCCTCGATTTGGTTTCTGATTTGGGATTGTTCATAGCACTCCCCATCTCTAGGTACCAGGTTTGATGGGGGTTTATAAAGGGGTTTCATTGAAAAATGCTCTCCGAAATTACCCTTTTTGACGCCCTGGGGGGGCCTTTTGATTCGAAAATTTCTCCTAGGATTAGAAACTTGCCTCGATTTGGTTTCTGATTTGGGATTGTTCATAGCACTCCCCATCTCTAGGTACCAGGTTTGATGGGGGTTTATAAAGGGGTTTCATTGAAAAATGCTCTCCGAAATTACCCTTTTTGACGCCCTGAGGGGGCCTTTTGATTCGAAAATTTCTCCTAGGATTCGAAACTTGCCTCGATTTGGTTTCTGATTTGGGATTGTTCATAGCACTCCCCATCTCTAGGTACCAGGTTTGATCGCGTTTATAGAGGGGCTTCATTGAAAATTGCTCTCCGAAATTAACATTTTTGACGCCCCGAGGGGGCCTTTTGATTCGAAAATTTCTCCTAGGATTCGAAACTTGCCTCGATTTGGTTTCTGATTTGGGATTGTTCATAGCACTCCCCATCTCTAGGTACCAGGGTTGATGGGGGTTTATAAAGGGGCTTCATTGAAAATGCTCTCCGAAATTACCCTTTTTGACGCCCTGTGGTGGCCCTTTGATTCGAATATTTCTCCTAGGATTCGAAACTTGCCTCGAGTTGGTTTCTGATTTGGGATTGTTCATAGCACTCCCCATCTCTAGGTACCAGGTTTGATGGGGGTTTATAAAGGGGTTTCATTGAAAATGCTCTCCGAAATTACCCTTTTTGACGCCCTGAGGGGGCCTTTGATTCGAAAATTTCTCCTAGGATTCGAAACTTGCCTCGATTTGGTTTCTGATTTGGGATTGTTCATAGCACTCCCATCTCTAGGTACCAGGTTTGATGGGGTTTATAAAGGGGTTTCATTGAAAATGCTCTCCGAAATTACCCTTTTTGACGCCCTGAGGGGGCCTTTGATTCGAAAATTTCTCCTAGGATTCGAAACTTGCCTCGATTTGGTTTCTGATTTGGGATTGTTCATAGCACTCCCATCTCTAGGTACCAGGTTTGATGGGGGTTTATAAAGGGGTTTCATTGAAAATGCTCTCCGAAATTACCCTTTTTGACGCCCTGAGGGGGCCTTTTGATTCGAAAATTTCTCCTAGGATTCGAAACTTGCCTCGATTTGGTTTCTGATTTGGGATTGTTCATAGCACTCCCCATCTCTAGGTACCAGGTTTTATGGGGGTGTATAAAGGGGTTTCATTGAAAATGCTCTCCGAAATTACCCTTTTTGACGCCCTGAGGGGGCCTTTGATTCGAAAATTTCTCCTAGGATTCGAAACTTGCCTCGATTTGGTTTCTGATTTGGGATTGTTCATAGCACTCCCATCTCTAGGTACCAGGTTTGATGGGGGTTTATAAAGGGGTTTCATTGAAAATGCTCTCCGAAATTACCCCTTTTGACGCCCTGAGGGGGCCTTTTGATTCGAAAATTTCTCCTAGGATTCGAAACTTGCCTCGATTTGGTTTCTGATTTGGGATTGTTCATAGCACTCCCATCTCTAGGTACCAGGTTTGATGGGGGTTTATAAAGGGGTTTCATTGAAAATGCTCTCCGAAATTACCCTTTTTGACGCCCTGAGGGGGCCTTTGATTCGAAAATTTCTCCTAGGATTCGAAACTTGCCTCGATTTGGTTTCTGATTTGGGATTGTTCATAGCACTCCCCATCTCTAGGTACCAGGTTTGATGGGGGTTTATAAAGGGGTTTCATTGAAAATGCTCTCCGAAATTACCCCTTTTGACGCCCTGAGGGGGCCTTTTGATTCGAAAATTTCTCCTAGGATTCGAAACTTGCCTCGATTTGGTTTCTGATTTGGGATTGTTCATAGCACTCCCATCTCTAGGTACCAGGTTTGATGGGGGTTTATAAAGGGGTTTCATTGAAAATGCTCTCCGAAATTACCCTTTTTGACGCCCTGAGGGGGCCTTTTGATTCGAAAATTTCTCCTAGGATTCGAAACTTGCCTCGATTTGGTTTCTGATTTGGGATTGTTCATAGCACTCCCATCTCTAGGTACCAGGTTTGATGGGGGTTTATAAAGGGGTTTCATTGAAAATGCTCTCCGAAATTACCCCTTTTGACGCCCTGAGGGGGCCTTTTGATTCGAAAATTTCTCCTAGGATTCGAAACTTGCCTCGATTTGGTTTCTGATTTGGGATTGTTCATAGCACTCCCATCTCTAGGTACCAGGTTTGATGGGGGTTTATAAAGGGGTTTCATTGAAAATGCTCTCCGAAATTACCCTTTTGACGCCCTGAGGGGGCCTTTGATTCGAAAATTTCTCCTAGGATTCGAAACTTGCCTCGATTTGGTTTCTGATTTGGGATTGTTCATAGCACTCCCCATCTCTAGGTACCAGGTTTGATGGGGTTTATAAAGGGGTTTCATTGAAAATGCTCTCCGAAATTACCCTTTTGACGCCCTGAGGGGGCCTTTGATTCGAAAATTTCTCCTAGGATTAGAAACTTGCCTCGATTTGGTTTCTGATTTGGGATTGTTCATAGCACTCCCCGTCTCTAGGTACCAGGTTTGATGGGGGTTTATAAAGGGGTTTCATTGAAAAATGCTCTCCGAAATTACCCTTTTTGACGCCCTGAGGGGGGCCTTTTGATTCGAAAATTTCTCCTAGGATTAGAAACTTGCCTCGATTTGGTTTCTGATTTGGGATTGTTCATAGCACTCCCCGTCTCTAGGTACCAGGTTTGATGGGGGTTTATAAAGGGGTTTCATTGAAAAATGCTCTCCGAAATTACCCTTTTTGACGCCCTGAGGGGGGCCTTCTGATTCGAAAATTTCTCCTAGGATTCGAAACTTGCCTCGATTTGGTTTCTGATTTGGGATTGTTCCTAGCACTCCCATCTCTAGGTACCAGGTTTGATGGGGGTTTATAAAGGGGTTTCATTGAAAAATGCTCTCCGAAATTACCCCTTTTGACGCCCTGAGGGGGCCTTTTGATTCGAAAATTTCTCCTAGGATTCGAAACTTGCCTCGAGTTGGTTTCTGATTTGGGATTGTTCATAGCACTCCCCATCTCTAGGTACCAGGTTTGATGGGGGTTTATAAAGGGGTTTCATTGAAAAATGCTCTCCGAAATTACACTCTTGACGCCCTGAGGGGGCCTTTTGATTCGAAAATTTCTCCTAGGATTCGAAACTTGCCTCGATTTGGTTTCTGATTTGGGATTGTTCATAGCACTCCCATCTCTAGGTACCAGGTTTGATGGTGGTTTATAAAGGGGTTTCATTGAAAAATGCTCTCCGAAATTACCCTTTTTGACGCCCTGAGGGGGGCCTTTTGATTCGAAAACTTCTCCTAGGATTCGAAACTTGCCTCGATTTGGTTTCTGATTTGGGATTGTTCATAGCACTCCCCATCTCTAGGTACCAGGTTTGATGGGGGTTTATAAAGGGGTTTCATTGAAAAATGCTCTCCGAAATTACCCTTTTTGACGCCCTGAGTGGGGCCTTTTGATTCGAAAATTTCTCCTAGGATTCGAAACTTGCCTCGATTTGGTTTCTGATTTGGGATTGTTCATAGCACTCCCCATCTCTAGGTACCAGGTTTGATGGGGGTTTATAAAGGGGTTTCATTGAAAAATGCTCTCCGAAATTACCCTTTGACGCCCTGAGGGGGCCTTTTGATTCGAAACTTTCTCCTAGGATTCGAACCTTGCCTCGAGTTGGTTTCTGATTTGGGATTGTTCATAGCACTCCCCATCTCTAGGTACCAGCTTTGATGGGGGTTTATAAAGGGGTTTCATTGAAAATGCTCTCCGAAATTACCCTTTTTGACGCCCTGAGGGGGCCTTTTGATTCGAAAATTTCTCCTAGGATTCGAAACTTGCCTCGATTTGGTTTCTGATTTGGGATTGTTCATAGCACTCCCATCTCTAGGTACCAGGTTTGATGGGGGTTTATAAAGGGGTTTCATTGAAAATGCTCTCCGAAATTACCCTTTTGACGCCCTGAGGGGGCCTTTGATTCGAAAATTTCTCCTAGGATTCGAAACTTGCCTCGATTTGGTTTCTGATTTGGGATTGTTCATAGCACTCCCCATCTCTAGGTACCAGGTTTGATGGGGGTTTATAAAGGGGTTTCATTGAAAATGCTCTCCGAAATTACCCTTTTTGACGCCCTGAGGGGGCCTTTGATTCGAAAATTTCTCCTAGGATTCGAAACTTGCCTCGATTTGGTTTCTGATTTGGGATTGTTCATAGCACTCCCCATCTCTAGGTACCAGGTTTGATGGGGGTTTATAAAGGGGTTTCATTGAAAATGCTCTCCGAAATTACCCTTTTGACGCCCTGAGGGGGCCTTTTGATTCGAAAATTTCTCCTAGGATTCGAAACTTGCCTCGATTTGGTTTCTGATTTGGGATTGTTCATAGCACTCCCCATCTCTAGGTACCAGGTTTGATGGGGGTTTATAAAGGGTTTCATTGAAAATGCTCTCCGAAATTACCCTTTGACGCCCTGAGGGGGCCTTTGATTCGAAAATTTCTCCTAGGATTCGAAACTTGCCTCGATTTGGTTTCTGATTTGGGATTGTTCATAGCACTCCCCATCTCTAGGTACCAGGTTTGATGGGGGTTTATAAAGGGGTTTCATTGAAAATGCTCTCCGAAATTACCCCTTTTGACGCCCTGAGGGGGCCTTTTGATTCGAAAATTTCTCCTAGGATTCGAAACTTGCCTCGATTTGGTTTCTGATTTGGGATTGTTCATAGCACTCCCATCTCTAGGTACCAGGTTTGATGGGGTTTATAAAGGGTTTCATTGAAAATGCTCTCCGAAATTACCCTTTGACGCCCTGAGGGGGCCTTTTGATTCGAAAATTTCTCCTAGGATTCGAAACTTGCCTCGATTTGGTTTCTGATTTGGGATTGTTCATAGCACTCCCCATCTCTAGGTACCAGGTTTGATGGGGGTTTATAAAGGGGTTTCATTGAAAATGCTCTCCGAAATTACCCTTTGACGCCCTGAGGGGGCCTTTGATTCGAAAATTTCTCCTAGGATTCGAAACTTGCCTCGATTTGGTTTCTGATTTGGGATTGTTCATAGCACTCCCATCTCTAGGTACCAGGTTTGATGGGGTTTATAAAGGGGTTTCATTGAAAATGCTCTCCGAAATTACCCTTTTTGACGCCCTGAGGGGGCCTTTGATTCGAAAATTTCTCCTAGGATTCGAAACTTGCCTCGATTTGGTTTCTGATTTGGGATTGTTCATAGCACTCCCCATCTCTAGGTACCAGGTTTGATGGGGGTTTATAAAGGGGTTTCATTGAAAAATGCTCTCCGAAATTACCCTTTTTGACGCCCTGAGGGGGGCCTTTTGATTCGAAAATTTCTCCTAGGATTCCAAACTTGCCTCGATTTGGTTTCTGATTTGGGATTGTTCATAGCACTCCCCTCTGTAGGTACCAGGTTTGATGGGGGTTTATAAAGGGGTTTCATTGAAAAATGCTCTCCGAAATTACCCTTTTTGACGCCCTGAGGGGGCCTTTTGATTCGAAAATTTCTCCTAGGATTCGAAACTTGCCTCGATTTGGTTTCTGATTTGGGATTGTTCATAGCACTCCCCATCTTTAGGTACCAGGTTTGATGGGGGTTTATAAAGGGGTTTCATTGAAAAATGCTCTCCGAAATTACCCTTTTTGACGCCCTGAGTGGGGCCTTTTGATTCGAAAATTTCTCCTAGGATTCGAAACTTGCCTCGATTTGGTTTCTGATTTGGGATGGTTCACAGCACTCCCCATCTCTAGGTACCAGGTTTGATGGGGGTTTATAAAGGGGTTTCATTGAAAAATGCTCTCCGAAATTACCCTTTTTGACGCCCTGAGGGGGGCCTTTTGATTCGAAAACTTCTCCTAGGATTCGAAACTTGCCTCAATTTGGTTTCTGATTTGGGATTGTTCATAGCACTCCCCATCTCTAGGTACCAGGTTTGATGGGGGTTTATAAAGGGGTTTCATTGAAAAATGCTCTCCGAAATTACCCCTTTTGACGCCCTGAGGGGGCCTTTTGATTCGAAAATTTCTCCTAGGATTCGAAACTTGCCTCGAGTTGGTTTCTGATTTGGGATTGTTCATAGCACTCCCCATCTCTAGGTACCAGGTTTGATGGGGGTTTATAAAGGGGTTTCATTGAAAAATGCTCTCCGAAATTACCCTTTTTGACGCCCTGAGGGGGGCCTTTTGATTCGAAAACTTCTCCTAGGATTCGAAACTTGCCTCGATTTGGTTTCTGATTTGGGATTGTTCATAGCACTCCCCATCTCTAGGTACCAGGTTTGATGGGGGTTTATAAAGGGGTTTCATTGAAAAATGCTCTCCGAAATTACCCTTTTTGACGCCCTGAGGGGGCCTTTGATTCGAAAATTTCTCCTAGGATTCGAAACTTGCCTCGATTTGGTTTCTGATTTGGGATTGTTCATAGCACTCCCCATCTCTAGGTACCAGGTTTGATGGGGTTTATAAAGGGGTTTCATTGCAAAATGCTCTCCGAAATTACCCTTTTTGACGCCCTGAGGGGGCCTTTTGATTCGAAAATTTCTCCTAGGATTCGAAACTTGCCTCGATTTGGTTTCTGATTTGGGATTGTTCATAGCACTCCCCATCTCTAGGTACCAGGTTTGATGGGGGTTTATAAAGGGGTTTCATTGAAAAATGCTCTCCGAAATTACCCTTTTTGACGCCCTGACGGGGCCTTTGATTCGAAAATTTCTCCTAGGATTCGAAACTTGCCTCGATTTGGTTTCTGATTTGGGATTGTTCATAGCACTCCCCATCTCTAGGTACCAGGTTTGATGGGGGTTTATGAAGGGGTTTCATTGAAAAATGCTCTTCGAAATTACCCTTTTTGACGCCCTGAGGGGTCCTTTTGATTCGAAAATTTCTCCCAGGATTCGAAACTTGCCTCGATTTGGTTCCTGATTTGGGATTGTTCATAGCACTCCCCTCTGTAGGTACCAGGTTTGATGGGGGTTTATAAAGGGGTTTCATTGAAAAATGCTCTCCGAAATTACCCTTTTTGACGCCCTGAGGGGGGCCTTTTGATTCGAAAATTTCTCCTAGGATTCGAAACTTGCCTCGATTTGGTTTCTCATTTGGGATTGTTCATAGCACTCCCCATCTCTAGGTACCAGGTTTGATGGGGGTTTATAAAGGGTTTTCATTGAAAAATGCTCTCCGAGATTACCCTTTTTGACGCCCTGAGGGGGGCCTTTTGATTCGAAAATTTCTCCTAGGATTCGAAACTTGCCTCGATTTGGTTTCTGATTTGGGATTGTTCATAGCACTCCCCATCTCTAGGTACCAGGTTTGATGGGGTTTATAAAGGGGTTTCATTGAAAATGCTCTCCGAAATTACCCTTTTTGACGCCCTGAGGGGGCCTTTTGATTCGAAAATTTCTCCTAGGATTCGAAACTTGCCTCGATTTGGTTTCTGATTTGGGATTGTTCATAGCACTCCCATCTCTAGGTACCAGGTTTGATGGGGGTTTATAAAGGGGTTTCATTGAAAATGCTCTCCGAAATTACCCTCTTTGACGCCCTGAGGGGGCCTTTTGATTCGCAAATTTCTCCTAGGATTCGAAACTTGCCTCGATTTGGTTTCTGATTTGGGATTGTTCATAGCACTCCCCATCTCTAGGTACCAGGTTTGATGGGGGTTTATAAAGGGGTTTCATTGAAAATGCTCTCCGAAATTACCCTTTTTGACGCCCTGAGGGGGCCTTTGATTCGAAAATTTCTCCTAGGATTCGAAACTTGCCTCGATTTGGTTTCTGATTTGGGATTGTTCATAGCACTCCCCATCTCTAGGTACCAGGTTTGATGGGGTTTATAAAGGGGTTTCATTGAAAATGCTCTCCGAAATTACCCTTTTGACGCCCTGAGGGGGGCCTTTTGATTCGAAAATTTCTCCTAGGATTCGAAACTTGCCTCGATTTGGTTTCTGATTTGGGATTGTTCATAGCACTCCCCATCTCTAGGTACCAGGTTTGATGGGGGTTTATAAAGGGGTTTCATTGAAAAATGCTCTCCGAAATTACCCTTTTTGACGCCCTGAGGGGGGCCTTTTGATTCGAAAATTTCTCCTAGGATTCGAAACTTGCCTCGATTTGGTTTCTGATTTGGGATTGTTCATAGTACTCCCCACCTCTAGGTACCAGGTTTGATGGAGGTTTGGAAAGGGGTTTCACTGAAAAATGCTCTCCGAAATTACCCTTTTCGACGCCCTGAGAGGGCGTTTTGATTCGAAAATTTCTCCTAGGATTCGAAACTTGCCTCGAGTTGGTTTCTGATTTGGGATTGTTCATAGCACTCCCCATCTCTAGGTACCAGGTTTGAGGGGGGTTTATAAAGGGGTTTCATTGAAAATGCTGTCCGAAATTACCCGTTTTGACGCCCTGAGGGGGCCTTTTGATTCGAAAATTTCTCCTAGGATTCGAAACTTGCCTCGAGTTGGTTTCTGATTTGGAATTGTTCATAGCACTCCCCATCTCTAGGTACCAGCTTTGATGGGGGTTTATAAAGGGGTTTCATTGAAAAATGCTCTCCGAAATTACCCCTTTTGACGCCCTGAGGGGGCCTTTTGATTCGAAAATTTCTCCTAGGATTCGAAACTTGCCTCGAGTTGGTTTCTGATTTGGGATTGTTCATAGCACTCCCCATCTCTAGGTACCAGGTTTGATGGGGGTTTATAAAGGGGTTTCATTGAAAAATGCTCTCCGAAATTACCCTTTTTGACGCCCTGAGTGGGGCCTTTTGATTCGAAAATTTCTCCTAGGATTCGAAACTTGCCTCGATTTGGTTTCTGATTTGGGATTGTTCATAGCACTCCCCATCTCTAGGTACCAGGTTTGATGGGGGTTTATAAAGGGGTTTCATTGAAAAATGCTCTCCGAAATTACCCTTTTTGACGCCCTGAAGGGGGCCTTTTGATTCGAAAATTTCTCCTAGGATTCGAAACTTGCCTCGATTTGGTTTCTGATTTGGGATTGTTCATAGCACTCCCCATCTCTAGGTACCAGGTTTGATGGGGGTTTATAAAGGGGTTTCATTGAAAATGCTCTCCGAAATTACCCTTTTTGACGCCCTGAGGGGGCCTTTTGATTCGAAAATTTCTCCTAGGATTCGAAACTTGCCTCGATTTGGTTTCTGATTTGGGATTGTTCATAGCACTCCCATCTCTAGGTACCAGGTTTGATGGGGTTTATAAAGGGGTTTCATTGAAAATGCTCTCCGAAATTACCCTTTTTGACGCCCAGAGGGGGCCTTTTGATTCGAAAATTTCTCCTAGGATTCGAAACTTGCCTCGATTTGGTTCCTGATTTGGGATTGTTCATAGCACTCCCCATCTCTAGGTACCAGGTTTGATGGGGGTTTATGAAGGGGTTTCATTGAAAATGCTCTCCGAAATTACCCTTTTTGACGCCCTGAGGGGGCCTTTGATTCGAAAATTTCTCCTAGGATTCGAAACTTGCCTCGATTTGGTTTCTGATTTGGGATTGTTCATAGCACTCCCATCTCTAGGTACCAGGTTTGATGGGGGTTTATAAAGGGGTTTCATTGAAAATGCTCTCCGAAATTACCCCTTTTTGACGCCCTGAGGGGGCCTTTTGATTCGAAAATTTCTCCTAGGATTCGAAACTTGCCTCGATTTGGTTTCTGATTTGGGATTGTTCATAGCACTCCCCATCTCTAGGTACCAGGTTTGATGGGGGTTTATGAAGGGGTTTCATTGAAAAATGCTCTCCGAAATTACCCTTTTTGACGCCCTGAGGGGGGCCTTTTGATTCGAAAATTTCTCCTAGGATTCGGAACTTGCCTCGATTTGGTTTCTGATTTGAGATTGTTCATAGCACTCCCCATCTCTAGGTACCAGGTTTGATGGGGGTTTATAAAGGGGTTTCATTGAAAATGCTCTCCGAAATTACCCTTTTTGACGCCCTGAGGGGGCCTTTTGATTCGAAAATTTCTCCTAGGATTCGGAACTTGCCTCGATTTGGTTCCTGATTTGAGATTGTTCATAGCACTCCCCATCTCTAGGTACCAGGTTTGATGTGGTTTATAAAGCGGTTTCATTGAAAAATGCTCTCCCAATTACCCTTTTTGACGCCCTGACGGGGATCTTTTGATTCGAAACTTTCTCCTAGGGTCCCAAACTTGCCTCGATTTGGTTCCTGATTTGAGATTGTTCATAGCACTCCCCATCTCTAAGTACCAGGTTTGATGGGGTTTATAAAGGGGTTTCATTGAAAAATGCTCTCCGAAATTACCCTTTTTGACGCCCTGAGGGAGGCCTTTTGATTCGAAAATTTCTCCCAGGATTCGAAACTTACCTCGATTTGGTTTCTCATTTGGGATTTTTCATAGCACTCCCAACTCTAGGTACCAGGTTTGATGGGGGTTTATAAAGGGGTTTCATTGAAAAATACTCTCCGAATTACCCTTTTTGACGCCCTGAGGGGGGCCTTTTGATTCGAAAATTTCTCCTAGGATTCGAAACTTGCCTCAAATTGGTTTTTGGTTTGGGATTGTTCATAGCACTCCCCATCTCTAGGTACTAGGTTTGATGGGGTTTATAAAGGGGTTTCATTGAAAAATGCTCTCCGAAATTACCCTTTTTGACGCCCTGAGGGGGCCTTTTGATTCGAAAATTTCTCCTAGGATTCGAAACTTGCCTCGATTTGGTTCCTGATTTGGGATTGTTCATAGCACTCCCCTCTCTAGGTACCAGGTTTGATGGGGGTTTATAAAGGGGTTTCATTGAAAAATGCTCTCCGAAATTACCCTTTTTGACGCCCTGAGGGGGCCTTTTGATTCGAAAATTTCTCCTAGGATTCGAAACTTGCCTCGATTTGGTTTCTGATTTGGGATTGTTCATAGCACTCCCCATCTCTAGGTACCAGGTTTGATGGGGGTTCATAAAGGGGTTTCATTGAAAAAATGCTCTCCGAAATTACCCTTTTTGACGCCCAGAGGGGGCCTGTTGATTCGAAAATTTCTCCTAGGATTCGAAACTTGCCTTGATTTGGTTCCTGATTTGGGATTGTACATAGCACTCCCCTCTCTAGGTACCAGGTTTGATGGGGGTTTATAAAGGGGTTTCATTGAAAAATGCTCTCCGAAATTACCCTTTTTGACGCCCTGAGGAGGGCCTTTTGATTCGAAAATTTCTCCTAGGATTCGAAACTTGCCTCGATTTGGTTTCTGATTTGGAATTGTTCATAGCACTCCCCATCTCTAGGTACCAGGTTTGATGGGGGTTTATAAAGGGGTTTCATTGAAAAATGCTCTCCGAAATTACCCTTTTTGACGCCCTGAGGGGGGCCTTTTGATTCGAAAATTTCTCCTAGGATTAGAAACTTGCCTCGATTTGGTTTCTGATTTGGGATTGTTCATAGCACTCCCCATCTCTAGGTACCAGGTTTGATGGGGGTTTATAAAGGGGTTTCATTGAAAAATGCTCTCCGAAATTACCCTTTTTGACGCCCTGAGGGGGCCTTTTGATTCGAAAATTTCTCTTAGGATTCGTAACTTGCCTCGATTTGGTTTCTGATTTGGGATTGTTCATAGCACTCCCCTCTCTAGGTGTCAGGTTTGATGGGGGTTTATAAAGGGGTTTCATTGAAAAATGCTCTCCGAAATTACCCTTTTTGACGCCCTGAGGGGGCCTTTTGATTCGAAAATTTCTCCCAGGATTCGAAACTTGCCTCGATTTGGTTTCTGATTTGGGATTGTTCATAGCACTCCCCATCTCTAGGTACCAAGTTTGATGGGGGTTTATAAATGGGTTTCATTGAAAAATGCTCTCCGAAATCACCCTTTTTGACGCCCTGAGGGGGCCTTTTGATTCGAAAATTTCTCTTAGGATTCGGAACTTGCCTCGATTTGGTTCCTGATTTGGGATTGTTCATAGCACTCCCCATCTCTAGGTACCAAGTTTGATGGGGGTTTATAAATGGGTTTCATTGAAAAATGCTCTCCGAAATCACCCTTTTTGACGCCCTGAGGGGGCCTTTTGATTCGAAAATTTCTCTTAGGATTCGGAACTTGCCTCGATTTGGTTCCTGATTTGGGATTGTACATAGCACTCCCCTCTCTAGGTACCAGGTTTGATGGGGGTTTATAAAGGGGTTTCATTGAAAAATGCTCTCCGAAATTACCCTTTTTGACGCCCTGAGGGGGCCTTTGATTCGAAAATTTCTCCTAGGATTCGAAACTTGCCTCGATTTGGTTTCTGATTTGGGATTGTTCATAGCACTCCCATCTCTAGGTACCAGGTTTGATGGGGGTTTATAAAGGGTTTCATTGAAAATGCTCTCCGAAATTACCCTTGACGCCCTGAGGGGGCCTTTGATTCGAAAATTTCTCCTAGGATTCCAAACTTGCCTCGATTTGGTTCCTGATTTGGGATTGTTCATAGCACTCCCCTCTGTAGGTACCAGGTTTGATGGGGGTTTATAAAGGGGTTTCATTGAAAATGCTCTCCGAAATTACCCTTTTTGACGCCCTGAGGGGGCCTTTTGATTCGAAAATTTCTCCTAGGATTCGAAACTTGCCTCGATTTGGTTTCTCATTTGGGATTGTTCATAGCACTCCCCTCTCTAGGTGTCAGGTTTTATGGGGGTTTATAAAGGGGTTTCATTGAAAAATGCTCTCCGAAATTACCCTTTTTGACGCCCTGAGGGGGCCTTTTGATTCGAAAATTTCTCCTAGGATTCGAAACTTGCCTCGATTTGATTTCTGATTTGGGATTGTTCATAGCACTCCCCATCTCTAGGTACCAGGTTTGATGGGGGTTTATAAAGGGGTTTCATTGAAAATGCTCTCCGAAATTACCCTTTGACGCCCTGAGGGGGCCTTTTGATTCGAAAATTTCTCCTAGGATTCGAAACTTGCCTCGATTTGGTTTCTGATTTGGGATTGTTCATAGCACTCCCCATCTCTAGGTACCAGGTTTGATGGGGTTTATAAAGGGGTTTCATTGAAAATGCTCTCCGAAATTACCCTTTTTGACGCCCTGAGGGGGCCTTTTGATTCGAAAATTTCTCCTAGGATTCGAAACTTGCCTCGATTTGGTTTATGATTTGGGATTGTTCATAGCACTCCCCATCTCTAGGTACCAGGTTTGATGGGGGTTTATAAAGGGTTTCATTGAAAATGCTCTCCGAAATTACCCTTTTGACGCCCTGAGGGGGCCTTTGATTCGAAAATTTCTCCTAGGATTCGAAACTTGCCTCGATTTGGTTTATGATTTGGGATTGTTCATAGCACTCCCCATCTCTAGGTACCAGGTTTGATGGGGGTTTATAAAGGGGTTTCATTGAAAATGCTCTCCGAAATTACCCTTTTTGACGCCCTGAGGGGGCCTTTGATTCGAAAATTTCTCCTAGGATTCGAAACTTGCCTCGATTTGGTTTCTGATTTGGGATTGTTCATAGCACTCCCCATCTCTAGGTACCAGGTTTGATGGGGGTTTATAAAGGGGTTTCATTGAAAATGCTCTCCGAAATTACCCTTTTGACGCCCTGAGGGGGCCTTTGATTCGAAAATTTCTCCTAGGATTCGAAACTTGCCTCGATTTGGTTTCTGATTTGGGATTGTTCATAGCACTCCCCATCTCTAGGTACCAGGTTTGATGGGGGTTTATAAAGGGTTTCATTGAAAATGCTCTCCGAAATTACCCTTTTGACGCCCTGAGGGGGGCCTTTTGATTCGAAAATTTCTCCTAGGATTCGAAACTTGCCTCGATTTGGTTTCTGATTTGGGATTGTTCATAGCACTCCCCATCTCTAGGTACCAGGTTTGATGGGGGTTTATAAAGGGGTTTCATTGAAAAATGCTCTCCGAAATTACCCTTTTTGACGCCCTGAGGGGGCCTTTGATTCGAAAATTTCTCCTAGGATTCGAAACTTGCCTCGATTTGGTTCCTGATTTGGGATTGTTCATAGCACTCCCCATCTCTAGGTAACAAGTTTGATGGGGTTTATAAAGGGTTTCATTGAAAAATGCTCTCCGAAATTACCCCTTTTGACGCCCAGAGGGGGCCTGTTGATTCGAAAATTTCTCCTAGGATTCGAAACTTGCCTCGAGTTGGTTTCTGATTTGGGATTGTTCATAGCACTCCCCATCTCTAGGTACCAGGTTTGATGGGGGTTTATAAAGGGGTTTCATTGAAAAATGCTCTCCGAAATTACCCCTTTTGACGCCCTGAGGGGGCCTTTTGATTCGAAAATTTCTCCTAGGATTCGAAACTTGCCTCGAGTTGGTTTCTGATTTGGGATTGTTCATAGCACTCCCCATCTCTAGGTACCAGGTTTGATGGGGTTTATAAAGGGGTTTCATTGAAAATGCTCTCCGAAATTACCCTTTTTGACGCCCTGAGGGGGCCTTTGATTCGAAAATTTCTCCTAGGATTCGAAACTTGCCTCGATTTGGTTTCTGATTTGGGATTGTTCATAGCACTCCCCATCTTTAGGTACCAGGTTTGATGGGGGTTTATAAAGGGGTTTCATTGAAAATGCTCTCCGAAATTACCCCTTTTGACGCCCTGAGGGGGCCTTTTGATTCGAAAATTTCTCCTAGGATTCGAAACTTGCCTCGATTTGGTTTCTGATTTGGGATTGTTCATAGCACTCCCCATCTCTAGGTACCAGGTTTGATGGGGTTTATAAAGGGGTTTCATTGAAAATGCTCTCCGAAATTACCCTTTTTGACGCCCTGAGGGGCCCTTTGATTCGAAAATTTCTCCTAGGATTCGAAACTTGCCTCGATTTGGTTTCTGATTTGGGATTGTTCATAGCACTCCCATCTCTAGGTACCAGGTTTGATGGGGGTTTATAAAGGGGTTTCATTGAAAATGCTCTCCGAAATTACCCTTTTTGACGCCCTGAGGGGGCCTTTTGATTCGAAAATTTCTCCTAGGATTCGAAACTTGCCTCGATTTGGTTTCTGATTTGGGATTGTTCATAGCACTCCCCATCTCTAGGTACCAGGTTTGATGGGGGTTTATAAAGGGGTTTCATTGAAAATGCTCTCCGAAATTACCCTTTGACGCCCTGAGGGGGCCTTTTGATTCGAAAATTTCTCCTAGGATTCGAAACTTGCCTCGATTTGGTTTCTGATTTGGGATTGTTCATAGCACTCCCATCTCTATGTACCAGGTTTGATGGGGGTTTATAAAAGGGTTTCATTGAAAAGTGCTCTCCGAAATTACCCTTTTTGACGCCCTGAGGGGGGCCTTTTGATTCGAAAATTTCTCCTAGGATTCGAAACTTGCCTCGATTTGGTTTTTGATTTGGGATTGTTCATAGCACTCCCCATCTCTAAGTACCAGGTTTGATGGGGGTTTATAAAGGGGTTTCATTGAAAAATGCTCTCCGAAATTACCCTTTTTGACGCCCTGAGGGGGCCTTTTGATTCGAAAATGTCTCCTAGGATTCGAAACTTGCCTCGATTTAGTTTCTCATTTGGGGTTGTTCATAGCACTCCCCATCTCTAGGTACCAGGTTTGATGGGGGTTTATGAAGGGGTTTCATTGGAAAATGCTCTCCGAAATTACCCTTTTTGACGCCCTGAGGGGGCCTTTTGATTCGAAAATTTCTCCTAGGATTCGAAACTTGCCTCGATTTGGTTTCTGATTTGGGATTGTTCATAGCACTCCCCATCTCTAGGTACCAGGTTTGATGGGGGTTTATAAAGGGGTTTCATTGAAAAATGCTCTCCGAAATTACCCTTTTTGACGCCCTGAGGGGGCCTTTTGATTCGAAAATTTCTCCTAGGATTCGAAACTTGCCTCGATTTGGTTTCTGATTTGGGATTGTTCATAGCACTCCCCATCTCTAGGTACCAGGTTTGATGGGGGTTTATAAAGGGGTTTCATTGAAAAATGCTCTCCGAAATTACCCCTTTTGACGCCCTGAGGGGGCCTTTTGATTCGAAAATTTCTCCTAGGATTCGAAACTTGCCTCGAGTTGGTTTCTGATTTGGAATTGTTCATAGCACTCCCCATCTCTAGGTACCAGCTTTGATGGGGGTTTATAAAGGGGTTTCATTGAAAAATGCTCTCCGAAATTACCCCTTTTGACGCCCTGAGGGGGCCTTTTGATTCGAAAATTTCTCCTAGGATTCGAAACTTGCCTCGATTTGGTTTCTGATTTGGGATTGTTCATAGCACTCCCCATCTCTAGGTACCAGGTTTGATGGGGGTTTATAAAGGGGTTTCATTGAAAATGCTCTCCGAAATTACCCTTTTGACGCCCTGAGGGGGCCTTTTGATTCGAAAATTTCTCCTAGGATTCGAAACTTGCCTCGATTTGGTTTCTGATTTGGGATTGTTCATAGCACTCCCCATCTCTAGGTACCAGGTTTGATGGGGTTTATAAAGGGGTTTCATTGAAAAATGCTCTCCGAAATTACCCTTTTTGGCGCCCTGAGGGGGCCTTTTGATTCGAAAATTTCTCCTAGGATTCGAAACTTGCCTCGATTTGGTTTCTGATTTGTGATTGTTCATAGCACTCCCCATCTCTAGGTACCAAGTTTGATGGGGGTTTATAAAGGGGTTTCATTGAAAAATGCTCTCCGAAATTACCCTTTTTGACGCCCTGAGGGGGGCCTTTTGATTCGAAAATTTCTCCTAGGATTCGAAACTTGCCTCGATTCGGTTTCTGATTTGGGATTGTTCATAGCACTCCCCATCTCTAGGTACCAGGTTTGATGGGGGTTTATAAAGGGGTTTCATTGAAAAATGCTCTCCGAAATTACCCTTTTTGACGCCCTGAGGGGGCCTTTTGATTCGAAAATTTCTCCCAGGATTCGAAACTTGCCTCGATTTGGTTCCTGATTTGGGATTGTTCATAGCACTCCCCTCTGTAGGTACCAGGTTTGATGGGGGTTTATAAAGGGGTTTCATTGAAAAATGCTCTCCGAAATTACCCTTTTTGACGCCCTGAGGGGGCCTTTTGATTCGAAAATTTCTCCTAGGATTCGAAACTTGCCTCGATTTGGTTTCTGATTTGGGATTGTTCATAGCACTCCCCATCTCTAGGTACCAGGTTTGATGGGGATTTATAAAGGGGTTTCATTGAAAAATGCTCTCCGAAATTACCCTTTTTGGCGCCCTGAGGGGGCCTTTTGATTCGAAAATTTCTCCTAGGATTCGAAACTTGCCTCGATTTGGTTTCTGATTTGGGATTGTTCATAGCACTCCCCATCTCTAGGTACCAAGTTTGATGGGGGTTTATAAAGGGGTTTCATTGAAAAATGCTCTCCGAAATTACCCTTTTTGACGCCCTGAGGGGGGCCTTTTGATTCGAAAATTTCTCCTAGGATTCGAAACTTGCCTCGATTTGGTTTCTGATTTGGGATTGTTCATAGCACTCCCCATCTCTAGGTACCAGGTTTGATGGGGGTTTATAAAGGGGTTTCATTGAAAAATGCTCTCCGAAATTACCCTTTTTGACGCCCAGAGGGGGCCTGTTGATTCGAAAATTTCTCCTAGGATTCGAAACTTGCCTTGATTTGGTTCCTGATTTGGGATTGTACATAGCACTCCCCTCTCTAGGTGCCAGGTTTGATGGGGGTTTATACAGGGGTTTCATTGAAAAATGCTCTCCGAAATTACCCTTTTTGACGCCCAGAGGGGGCCTGTTGATTCGAAAATTTCTCCTAGGATTCGAAACTTGCCTCGATTTGGTTTCTGATTTGGGATTGTTCATAGCACTCCCCATCTCTAGGTACCAGGTTTGATGGGGGTTTATGAAGGGGTTTCATTGAAAAACGCTCTCCGAAATTACCCTTTTTGACGCCCTGAGGGGGGCCTTTTGATTCGAAAATTTCTCCTAGGATTCGAAACTTGCCTCGATTTGGTTTCTGATTTGGGATTGTTCATAGCACTCCCCATCTCTAGGTACCAGGTTTGATGGGGTTTATAAAGGGGTTTCATTGAAAATGCTCTCCGAAATTACCCTTTTTGACGCCCTGAGGGGGCCTTTGATTCGAAAATTTCTCCTAGGATTCGAAACTTGCCTCGATTTGGTTTCTGATTTGGGATTGTTCATAGCACTCCCCATCTCTAGGTACCAGGTTTGATGGGGGTTTATAAAGGGGTTTCATTGAAAATGCTCTCCGAAATTACCCTTTTTGACGCCCTGAGGGGGCCTTTGATTCGAAAATTTCTCCTAGGATTCGAAACTTGCCTCGATTTGGTTTCTGATTTGGGATTGTTCATAGCACTCCCCATCTCTAGGTACCAGGTTTGATGGGGGTTTATAAAGGGGTTTCATTGAAAATGCTCTCCGAAATTACCCTTTTTGACGCCCTGAGGGGGCCTTTGATTCGAAAATTTCTCCTAGGATTCGAAACTTGCCTCGATTTGGTTTCTGATTTGGGATTGTTCATAGCACTCCCATCTCTAGGTACCAGGTTTGATGGGGTTTATAAAGGGGTTTCATTGAAAATGCTCTCCGAAATTACCCTTTTTGACGCCCTGAGGGGGCCTTTTGATTCGAAAATTTCTCCTAGGATTCGAAACTTGCCTCGATTTGGTTTCTGATTTGGGATTGTTCATAGCACTCCCATCTCTAGGTACCAGGTTTGATGGGGGTTTATAAAGGGTTTCATTGAAAATGCTCTCCGAAATTACCCTTTTTGACGCCCTGAGGGGGCCTTTGATTCGAAAATTTCTCCTAGGATTCGAAACTTGCCTCGATTTGGTTTCTGATTTGGGATTGTTCATAGCACTCCCCATCTCTAGGTACCAGGTTTGATGGGGGTTTATAAAGGGGTTTCATTGAAAAATGCTCCCCGAAATTACCCTTTTTGACGCCCTGAGGGGGCCTTTTGATTCGAAAATTTCTCCTAGGATTCGAAACTTGCCTCGATTTGGTTTCTGATTTGGGATTGTTCATAGCACTCCCCATCTCTAGGTACCAGGTTTGATGGGGGTTTATAAAGGGTTTCATTGAAAATGCTCTCCGAAATTACCCTTTTTGACGCCCTGAGGGGGGCCTTTTGATTCGAAAATTTCTCCTAGGATTCGAAACTTGCCTCGATTTGGTTTCTGATTTGGGATTGGTCATAGCACTCCCCATCTCTAGGTACCAGGTTTGATGGGGGTTTATAAAGGGGTTTCATTGAAAAATGCTCCCCGAAATTACCCTTTTTGACGCCCTGAGGGGGGCCTTTTGATTCGAAAATTTCTCCTAGGATTCGAAACTTGCCTCGATTTGGTTTCTGATTTGGGATTGTTCATAGCACTCCCCAACTCTAAGTACCAGGTTTGATGGGGGTTTATAAAGGAGTTTCACTGAAAAATGCTCTCCGAAATTACCCTTTTTGACGCCCTGGGGGGGCCTTTTGATTCGAAAATTTCTCCTAGGATTCGAAACTTGCCTCGATTTGGTTTCTGATTTGGGATTGTTCATAGCACTCCTCAACTCTAGGTACCAGGTTTGATGGGGGATCATAAACGGGTTTCATTGAAAAATGCTCTCCGAAATTACCCTTTTTGACGCCCTGAGGGGGGCCTTTTGATTCGAAAATTTCTCCTAGGATTCGAAACTTGCCTCGATTTGGTTTCTGATTTGGGATTGTTCATAGCACTCCCCATCTCTAGGTACCAGGTTTGATGGGGGTTTATAAAGGGGTTTCATTGAAAAATGCTCTCCGAAATTACCCTTTTTGACGCCCTGAGGGGGGCCATTTGATTCGAAAATTTCTCCTAGGATTCGAAACTTGCCTCGATTTGGTTTCTGATTTGGGATTGTTCATAGCACTCCCCATCTCTAGGTACCAGGTTTGATGGAGGTTTGGAAAGGGGTTTCACTGAAAAACGCTCTCCAAAATTCACCTTTTCGACGCCTGAGGGGGACCTTTTGATTCGAAAATTTCTCCTAGGATTCGACAGCATTCACCACTAAAATGCACTTAAATACAAAATGAAAATGCACTTAAACACAAAAATCGAAAAAAAAAGAAAGCAATAAGCAAAAAAAGCAGGACGAAGCAGTGGTGAAGGCGCTGAATAACGCGCCCCAATCGGCTCCTCTTCGAAGCTGCCCCACCACCATGCAGGCGCTGTGCTGAACGCTCTTAGCCCCATATAGCCCCATAGTCAACATTATTTTTCTTGCCCTTGCGATTCTTTATAGATGCAGCAGCCACGAAAACCCCTGGGTACGAATTTTCATGAAATTAGGGCAGCTAGTAGGAAACTGGCAACGGAATTTGTCGAAAATGGCCGTTGCAAAATTATATGAGATACCCCAATTTTCGCGGTTCCGAACTTCGCGTCAATCAAGGAGACAAACAGTAAACGCCAATAGATGCAGCACCTCGAAAACCCCTGGGTACAAATTTTCATGAAATTGGGGCTGCTAGTAGGAAACTGGCAACGGAATTTGTCGAAAATGGCCGTTGCAAAATTATATGACATACCCCAATTTTCGCGGTTCCGAACTTCGCGTCAATCAAGGAGACAAACAGTAAACGCCAATAGATGCAGCACCCTCGAAAACCCCTGGGTACGAATTTTCATGGAATTAGGGCAGCTAGTAGGAAACTGGCAACGGAATTTGTCGAAAATGGCCGTTGCAAAATTATATGAGATACCCCAATTTTCGCGGTTCCGAACTTCGCGTCAATCAAGGAGACAAACAGTAAACGCCAATAGATGCAGCACCCTCGAAAACCCCTGGGTACGAATTTTCATGAAATTAGGGCAGCTAGTAGGAAACTGGCAACGGAATTTGTCGAAAATGGCCGTTGCAAAATTATATGACATACCCCAATTTTCGCGGTTCCGAACTTCGCGTCAATCAAGGAGACAAACAGTAAACGCCAATAGATGCAGCACCCTCGAAAACCCCTGGGTACGAATTTTCATGAAATTAGGGCAGCTAGTAGGAAACTGGCAACGGAATTTGTCGAAAATGGCCGTTGCAAAATTATATGACATACCCCAATTTTCGCGGTTCCGAACTTCGCGTCAATCAAGGAGACAAACAGTAAACGCCAATAGATGCAGCACCCTCGAAAACCCCTGGGTACGAATTTTCATGAAATTAGGGCAGCTAGTAGGAAACTGGCAACGGAATTTGTCGAAAATGGCCGTTGCAAAATTATATGACATACCCCAATTTTCGCGGTTCCGAACTTCGCGTCAATCAAGGAGACAAACAGTAAACGCCAATAGATGCAGCACCCTCGAAAACCCCTGGGTACGAATTTTCATGAAATTAGGGCAGCTAGTAGGAAACTGGCAACGGAATTTGTCGAAAATGGCCGTTGCAAAATTATATGAGATACCCCAATTTTCGCGGTTCCGAACTTCGCGTCAATCAAGGAGACAAACAGTAAACGCCAATAGATGCAGCACCCTCGAGAACCCCTGGGTACGAATTTTCATGAAATTAGGGCAGCTAGTAGGAAACTGGCAACGGAATTTGTCGAAAATGGCCGTTGCAAAATTATATGAGATACCCCAATTTTCGCGGTTCCGAACTTCGCGTCAATCAAGGAGACAAACAGTAAACGCCAATAGATGCAGCACCCTCGAAAACCCCTGGGTACGAATTTTCATGAAATTAGGGCAGCTAGTAGGAAACTGGCAACGGAATTTGTCGAAAATGGCCGTTGCAAAATTATATGACATACCCCAATTTTCGCGGTTCCGAACTTCGCGTCAATCAAGGAGACAAACAGTAAACGCCAATAGATGCAGCACCCTCGAAAACCCCTGGGTACGAATTTTCATGAAATTAGGGCAGCTAGTAGGAAACTGGCAACGGAATTTGTCGAAAATGGCCGTTGCAAAATTATATGACATACCCCAATTTTCGCGGTTCCGAACTTCGCGTCAATCAAGGAGACAAACAGTAAACGCCAATAGATGCAGCACCCTCGAAAACCCCTGGGTACGAATTTTCATGAAATTAGGGCAGCTAGTAGGAAACTGGCAATGGGATTTGTCGAAAATGGCCGTTGCAAAATTATATGACATACCCCAATTTTCGCGGTTCCGAACTTCGCGTCAATCAAGGAGACAAACAGTAAACGCCAATAGATGCAGCACCCTCGAAAACCCCTGGGTACGAATTTTCATGAAATTAGGGCAGCTAGTAGGAAACTGGCAACGGAATTTGTCGAAAATGGCCGTTGCAAAATTATATGACATACCCCAATTTTCGCGGTTCCGAACTTCGCGTCAATCAAGGAGACAAACAGTAAACGCCAATAGATGCAGCACCCTCGAAAACCCCTGGGTACGAATTTTCATGAAATTAGGGCAGCTAGTAGGAAACTGGCAACGGAATTTGTCGAAAATGGCCGTTGCAAAATTATATGAGATACCCCAATTTTCGCGGTTCCGAACTTCGCGTCAATCAAGGAGACAAACAGTAAACGCCAATAGATGCAGCACCCTCGAAAACCCCTGGGTACGAATTTTCATGAAATTAGGGCAGCTAGTAGGAAACTGGCAACGGAATTTGTCGAAAATGGCCGTTGCAAAATTATATGAGATACCCCAATTTTCGCGGTTCCGAACTTCGCGTCAATCAAGGAGACAAACAGTAAACGCCAATAGATGCAGCACCCTCGAAAACCCCTGGGTACGAATTTTCATGAAATTAGGGCAGCTAGTAGGAAACTGGCAACGGAATTTGTCGAAAATGGCCGTTGCAAAATTATATGAGATACCCCAATTTTCGCGGTTCCGAACTTCGCGTCAATCAAGGAGACAAACAGTAAACGCCAATAGATGCAGCACCCTCGAGAACCCTTGGGTACGAATTTTCATGAAATTAGGGCAGCTAGTAGGAAACTGGCAACGGAATTTGTCGAAAATGGCCGTTGCAAAATTATATGAGATACCCCAATTTTCGCGGTTCCGAACTTCGCGTCAATCAAGGAGACAAACAGTAAACGCCAATAGATGCAGCACCCTCGAAAACCCCTGGGTACGAATTTTCATGAAATTAGGGCAGCTAGTAGGAAACTGGCAACGGAATTTGTCGAAAATGGCCGTTGCAAAATTATATGAGATACCCCAATTTTCGCGGTTCCGAACTTCGCGTCAATCAAGGAGACAAACAGTAAACGCCAATAGATGCAGCACCCTCGAAAACCCCTGGGTACGAATTTTCATGAAATTAGGGCAGCTAGTAGGAAACTGGCAACGGAATTTGTCGAAAATGGCCGTTGCAAAATTATATGAGATACCCCAATTTTCGCGGTTCCGAACTTCGCGTCAATCAAGGAGACAAACAGTAAACGCCAATAGATGCAGCACCCTCGAAAACCCCTGGGTACGAATTTTCATGAAATTAGGGCAGCTAGTAGGAAACTGGCAACGGAATTTGTCGAAAATGGCCGTTGCAAAATTATATGAGATACCCCAATTTTCGCGGTTCCGAACTTCGCGTCAATCAAGGAGACAAACAGTAAACGCCAATAGATGCAGCACCCTCGAAAACCCCTGGGTACGAATTTTCATGAAATTAGGGCAGCTAGTAGGAAACTGGCAACGGAATTTGTCGAAAATGGCCGTTGCAAAATTATATGAGATACCCCAATTTTCGCGGTTCCGAACTTCGCGTCAATCAAGGAGACAAACAGTAAACGCCAATAGATGCAGCACCCTCGAAAACCCCTGGGTACGAATTTTCATGAAATTAGGGCAGCTAGTAGGAAACTGGCAACGGAATTTGTCGAAAATGGCCGTTGCAAAATTATATGAGATACCCCAATTTTCGCGGTTCCGAACTTCGCGTCAATCAAGGAGACAAACAGTAAACGCCAATAGATGCAGCACCCTCGAAAACCCCTGGGTACGAATTTTCATGAAATTAGGGCAGCTAGTAGGAAACTGGCAACGGAATTTGTCGAAAATGGCCGTTGCAAAATTATATGAGATACCCCAATTTTCGCGGTTCCGAACTTCGCGTCAATCAAGGAGACAAACAGTAAACGCCAATAGATGCAGCACCCTCGAAAACCCCTGGGTACGAATTTTCATGAAATTAGGGCAGCTAGTAGGAAACTGGCAACGGAATTTGTCGAAAATGGCCGTTGCAAAATTATATGAGATACCCCAATTTTCGCGGTTCCGAACTTCGCGTCAATCAAGGAGACAAACAGTAAACGCCAATAGATGCAGCACCCTCGAAAACCCCTGGGTACGAATTTTCATGAAATTAGGGCAGCTAGTAGGAAACTGGCAACGGAATTTGTCGAAAATGGCCGTTGCAAAATTATATGAGATACCCCAATTTTCGCGGTTCCGAACTTCGCGTCAATCAAGGAGACAAACAGTAAACGCCAATAGATGCAGCACCCTCGAAAACCCCTGGGTACGAATTTTCATGAAATTAGGGCAGCTAGTAGGAAACTGGCAACGGAATTTGTCGAAAATGGCCGTTGCAAAATTATATGAGATACCCCAATTTTCGCGGTTCCGAACTTCGCGTCAATCAAGGAGACAAACAGTAAACGCCAATAGATGCAGCACCCTCGAAAACCCCTGGGTACGAATTTTCATGAAATTAGGGCAGCTAGTAGGAAACTGGCAACGGAATTTGTCGAAAATGGCCGTTGCAAAATTATATGAGATACCCCAATTTTCGCGGTTCCGAACTTCGCGTCAGTCAAGGAGACAAACAGTAAACGCCAATAGATGCAGCACCCTCGAAAACCCCTGGGTACGAATTTTCATGAAATTGGGGCAGCTAGTAGGAAACTGGCAACGGAATTTGTCGAAAATGGCCGTTGCAAAATTATATGAGATACCCCAATTTTCGCGGTTCCGAACTTCGCGTCAATCAAGGAGACAAACAGTAAACGCCAATAGATGCAGCACCCTCGAAAACCCCTGGGTACGAATTTTCATGAAATTAGGGCAGCTAGTAGGAAACTGGCAACGGAATTTGTCGAAAATGGCCGTTGCAAAATTATATGAGATACCCCAATTTTCGCGGTTCCGAACTTCGCGTCAATCAAGGAGACAAACAGTAAACGCCAATAGATGCAGCACCCTCGAAAACCCCTGGGTACGAATTTTCATGAAATTAGGGCAGCTAGTAGGAAACTGGCAACGGAATTTGTCGAAAATGGCCGTTGCAAAATTATATGAGATACCCCAATTTTCGCGGTTCCGAACTTCGCGTCAATCAAGGAGACAAACAGTAAACGCCAATAGATGCAGCACCCTCGAAAACCCCTGGGTACGAATTTTCATGAAATTAGGGCAGCTAGTAGGAAACTGGCAACGGAATTTGTCGAAAATGGCCGTTGCAAAATTATATGAGATACCCCAATTTTCGCGGTTCCGAACTTCGCGTCAATCAAGGAGACAAACAGTAAACGCCAAAAGATGCAGCACCCTCGAAAACCCCTGGGTACGAATTTTCATGAAATTAGGGCAGCTAGTAGGAAACTGGCAACGGAATTTGTCGAAAATGGCCGTTGCAAAATTATATGACATACCCCAATTTTCGCGGTTCCGAACTTCGCGTCAATCAAGGAGACAAACAGTAAACGCCAATAGATGCAGCACCCTCGAAAACCCCTGGGTACGAATTTTCATGAAATTAGGGCAGCTAGTAGGAAACTGGCAACGGAATTTGTCGAAAATGGCCGTTGCAAAATTATATGAGATACCCCAATTTTCGCGGTTCCGAACTTCGCGTCAATCAAGGAGACAAACAGTAAACGCCAATAGATGCAGCACCCTCGAAAACCCCTGGGTACGAATTTTCATGAAATTAGGGCAGCTAGTAGGAAACTGGCAACGGAATTTGTCGAAAATGGCCGTTGCAAAATTATATGAGATACCCCAATTTTCGCGGTTCCGAACTTCGCGTCAATCAAGGAGACAAACAGTAAACGCCAATAGATGCAGCACCCTCGAAAACCCCTGGGTACGAATTTTCATGAAATTAGGGCAGCTAGTAGGAAACTGGCAACGGAATTTGTCGAAAATGGCCGTTGCAAAATTATATGAGATACCCCAATTTTCGCGGTTCCGAACTTCGCGTCAATCAAGGAGACAAACAGTAAACGCCAATAGATGCAGCACCCTCGAAAACCCCTGGGTACGAATTTTCATGAAATTAGGGCAGCTAGTAGGAAACTGGCAACGGAATTTGTCGAAAATGGCCGTTGCAAAATTATATGAGATACCCCAATTTTCGCGGTTCCGAACTTCGCGTCAATCAAGGAGACAAACAGTAAACGCCAATAGATGCAGCACCCTCGAAACCCCTGGGTACGAATTTTCATGAAATTAGGGCAGCTAGTAGGAAACTGGCAACGGAATTTGTCGAAAATGGCCGTTGCAAAATTATATGAGATACCCCAATTTTCGCGGTTCCGAACTTCGCGTCAATCAAGGAGACAAACAGTAAACGCCAATAGATGCAGCACCCTCGAAAACCCCTGGGTACGAATTTTCATGAAATTAGGGCAGCTAGTAGGAAACTGGCAACGGAATTTGTCGAAAATGGCCGTTGCAAAATTATATGAGATACCCCAATTTTCGCGGTTCCGAACTTCGCGTCAATCAAGGAGACAAACAGTAAACGCCAATAGATGCAGCACCCTCGAAAACCCCTGGGTACGAATTTTCATGAAATTAGGGCAGCTAGTAGGAAACTGGCAACGGAATTTGTCGAAAATGGCCGTTGCAAAATTATATGAGATACCCCAATTTTCGCGGTTCCGAACTTCGCGTCAATCAAGGAGACAAACAGTAAACGCCAATAGATGCAGCACCCTCGAAAACCCCTGGGTACGAATTTTCATGAAATTAGGGCAGCTAGTAGGAAACTGGCAACGGAATTTGTCGAAAATGGCCGTTGCAAAATTATATGAGATACCCCAATTTTCGCGGTTCCGAACTTCGCGTCAATCAAGGAGACAAACAGTAAACGCCAATAGATGCAGCACCCTCGAAAACCCCTGGGTACGAATTTTCATGAAATTAGGGCAGCTAGTAGGAAACTGGCAACGGAATTTGTCGAAAATGGCCGTTGCAAAATTATATGAGATACCCCAATTTTCGCGGTTCCGAACTTCGCGTCAATCAAGGAGACAAACAGTAAACGCCAATAGATGCAGCACCCTCGAAAACCCCTGGGTACGAATTTTCATGAAATTAGGGCAGCTAGTAGGAAACTGGCAACGGAATTTGTCGAAAATGGCCGTTGCAAAATTATATGAGATACCCCAATTTTCGCGGTTCCGAACTTCGCGTCAATCAAGGAGACAAACAGTAAACGCCAATAGATGCAGCACCCTCGAAAACCCCTGGGTACGAATTTTCATGGAATTAGGGCAGCTAGTAGGAAACTGGCAACGGAATTTGTCGAAAATGGCCGTTGCAAAATTATATGAGATACCCCAATTTTCGCGGTTCCGAACTTCGCGTCAATCAAGGAGACAAACAGTAAACGCCAATAGATGCAGCACCCTCGAAAACCCCTGGGTACGAATTTTCATGAAATTAGGGCAGCTAGTAGGAAACTGGCAACGGAATTTGTCGAAAATGGCCGTTGCAAAATTATATGAGATACCCCAATTTTCGCGGTTCCGAACTTCGCGTCAATCAAGGAGACAAACAGTAAACGCCAATAGATGCAGCACCCTCGAAAACCCTTGGGTACGAATTTTCATGAAATTAGGGCAGCTAGTAGGAAACTGGCAACGGAATTTGTCGAAAATGGCCGTTGCAAAATTATATGAGATACCCCAATTTTCGCGGTTCCGAACTTCGCGTCAATCAAGGAGACAAACAGTAAACGCCAATAGATGCAGCACCCTCGAAAACCCCTGGGTACGAATTTTCATGAAATTAGGGCAGCTAGTAGGAAACTGGCAACGGAATTTGTCGAAAATGGCCGTTGCAAAATTAAATGAGATACCCCAATTTTCGCGGTTCCGAACTTCGCGTCAATCAAGGAGACAAACAGTAAACGCCAATAGATGCAGCACCCTCGAAAACTCTGGGTACGAATTTTCATGGAATTAGGGCAGCTAGTAGGAAACTGGCAACGGAATTTGTCGAAAATGGCCGTTGCAAAATTATATGAGATACCCCAATTTTCGCGGTTCCGAACTTCGCGTCAATTAAGGAGACAAACAGTGAACGCCAATAGATGCAGCACCCTCGAAAACCCCTGGGTACGAATTTTCATGAAATTAGGGCAGCTAGTAGGAAACTGGCAACGGAATTTGTCGAAAATGGCCGTTGCAAAATTATATGAGATACCCCAATTTTCGCGGTTCCGAACTTCGCGTCAATCAAGGAGACAAACAGTAAACGCCAATAGATGCAGCACCCTCGAAAACCCCTGGGTACGAATTTTCATGAAATTAGGGCAGCTAGTAGGAAACTGGCAACGGAATTTGTCGAAAATGGCCGTTGCAAAATTATATGAGATACCCCAATTTTCGCGGTTCCGAACTTCGCGTCAATCAAGGAGACAAACAGTAAACGCCAATAGATGCAGCACCCTCGAAAACCCCTGGGTACGAATTTTCATGAAATTAGGGCAGCTAGTAGGAAACTGGCAACGGAATTTGTCGAAAATGGCCGTTGCAAAATTATATGAGATACCCCAATTTTCGCGGTTCCGAACTTCGCGTCAATCAAGGAGACAAACAGTAAACGCCAATAGATGCAGCACCCTCGAAAACCCCTGGGTACGAATTTTCATGAAATTAGGGCAGCTAGTAGGAAACTGGCAACGGAATTTGTCGAAAATGGCCGTTGCAAAATTATATGAGATACCCCAATTTTCGCGGTTCCGAACTTCGCGTCAATCAAGGAGACAAACAGTAAACGCCAATAGATGCAGCACCCTCGAAAACCCCTGGGTACGAATTTTCATGAAATTAGGGCAGCTAGTAGGAAACTGGCAACGGAATTTGTCGAAAATGGCCGTTGCAAAATTATATGAGATACCCCAATTTTCGCGGTTCCGAACTTCGCGTCAATCAAGGAGACAAACAGTAAACGCCAATAGATGCAGCACCCTCGAAAACCCCTGGGTACGAATTTTCATGAAATTAGGGCAGCTAGTAGGAAACTGGCAACGGAATTTGTCGAAAATGGCCGTTGCAAAATTATATGAGATACCCCAATTTTCGCGGTTCCGAACTTCGCGTCAATTAAGGAGACAAACAGTAAACGCCAATAGATGCAGCACCCTCGAAAACCCCTGGGTACGAATTTTCATGAAATTAGGGCAGCTAGTAGGAAACTGGCAACGGAATTTGTCGAAAATGGCCGTTGCAAAATTATATGAGATACCCCAATTTTCGCGGTTCCGAACTTCGCGTCAATCAAGGAGACAAACAGTAAACGCCAATAGATGCAGCACCCTCGAGAACCCCTGGGTACGAATTTTCATGAAATTAGGGCAGCTAGTAGGAAACTGGCAACGGAATTTGTCGAAAATGGCCGTTGCAAAATTATATGAGATACCCCAATTTTCGCGGTTCCGAACTTCGCGTCAATCAAGGAGACAAACAGTAAACGCCAATAGATGCAGCACCCTCGAAAACCCCTGGGTACGAATTTTCATGAAATTAGGGCAGCTAGTAGGAAACTGGCAACGGAATTTGTCGAAAATGGCCGTTGCAAAATTATATGAGATACCCCAATTTTCGCGGTTCCGAACTTCGCGTCAATCAAGGAGACAAACAGTAAACGCCAATAGATGCAGCACCCTCGAAAACCCCTGGGTACGAATTTTCATGAAATTAGGGCAGCTAGTAGGAAACTGGCAACGGAATTTGTCGAAAATGGCCGTTGCAAAATTATATGAGATACCCCAATTTTCGCGGTTCCGAACTTCGCGTCAATCAAGGAGACAAACAGTAAACGCCAATAGATGCAGCACCCTCGAAAACCCCTGGGTACGAATTTTCATGAAATTAGGGCAGCTAGTAGGAAACTGGCAACGGAATTTGTCGAAAATGGCCGTTGCAAAATTATATGAGATACCCCAATTTTCGCGGTTCCGAACTTCGCGTCAATCAAGGAGACAAACAGTAAACGCCAATAGATGCAGCACCCTCGAAAACCCCTGGGTACGAATTTTCATGAAATTAGGGCAGCTAGTAGGAAACTGGCAACGGAATTTGTCGAAAATGGCCGTTGCAAAATTACATGAGATACCCCAATTTTCGCGGTTCCGAACTTCGCGTCAATCAAGGAGACAAACAGTAAACGCCAATAGATGCAGCACCCTCGAAAACCCCTGGGTACGAATTTTCATGAAATTAGGGCAGCTAGTAGGAAACTGGCAACGGAATTTGTCGAAAATGGCCGTTGCAAAATTATATGAGATACCCCAATTTTCGCGGTTCCGAACTTCGCGTCAATCAAGGAGACAAACAGTAAACGCCAATAGATGCAGCACCCTCGAAAACCCCTGGGTACGAATTTTCATGAAATTAGGGCAGCTAGTAGGAAACTGGCAACGGAATTTGTCGAAAATGGCCGTTGCAAAATTATATGAGATACCCCAATTTTCGCGGTTCCGAACTTCGCGTCAATCAAGGAGACAAACAGTAAACGCCAATAGATGCAGCACCCTCGAAAACCCCTGGGTACGAATTTTCATGAAATTAGGGCAGCTAGTAGGAAACTGGCAACGGAATTTGTCGAAAATGGCCGTTGCAAAATTATATGAGATACCCCAATTTTCGCGGTTCCGAACTTCGCGTCAATCAAGGAGACAAACAGTAAACGCCAATAGATGCAGCACCCTCGAAAACCCCTGGGTACGAATTTTCATGAAATTGGGGCAGCTAGTAGGAAACTGGCAACGGAATTTGTCGAAAATGGCCGTTGCAAAATTATATGAGATACCCCAATTTTCGCGGTTCCGAACTTCGCGTCAATCAAGGAGACAAACAGTAAACGCCAATAGATGCAGCACCCTCGAAAACCCCTGGGTACGAATTTTCATGAAATTAGGGCAGCTAGTAGGAAACTGGCAACGGAATTTGTCGAAAATGGCCGTTGCAAAATTATATGAGATACCCCAATTTTCGCGGTTCCGAACTTCGCGTCAATCAAGGAGACAAACAGTAAACGCCAATAGATGCAGCACCCTCGAAAACCCCTGGGTACGAATTTTCATGAAATTAGGGCAGCTAGTAGGAAACTGGCAACGGAATTTGTCGAAAATGGCCGTTGCAAAATTATATGAGATACCCCAATTTTCGCGGTTCCGAACTTCGCGTCAATCAAGGAGACAAACAGTAAACGCCAATAGATGCAGCACCCTCGAAAACCCCTGGGTACGAATTTTCATGAAATTAGGGCAGCTAGTAGGAAACTGGCAACGGAATTTGTCGAAAATGGCCGTTGCAAAATTATATGAGATACCCCAATTTTCGCGGTTCCGAACTTCGCGTCAATCAAGGAGACAAACAGTAAACGCCAATAGATGCAGCACCCTCGAAAACCCCTGGGTACGAATTTTCATGAAATTAGGGCAGCTAGTAGGAAACTGGCAACGGAATTTGTCGAAAATGGCCGTTGCAAAATTATATGAGATACCCCAATTTTCGCGGTTCCGAACTTCGCGTCAATCAAGGAGACAACCAGTAAACGCCAATAGATGCAGCACCCTCGAAAACCCTGGGTACGAATCTTCATGGAATTAGTGCAGCTAGTAGGAAACTGGCAACGGAATTTGTCGAAAATGGCCGTTGCAAAATTATATGAGATACCCCAATTTTCGCGGTTCCGAACTTCGCGTCAATCAAGGAGACAAACAGTAAACGCCAATAGATGCAGCACCCTCGAAAACCCCTGGGTACGAATTTTCATGGAATTAGGGCAGCTAGTAGGAAACTGGCAACGGAATTTGTCGAAAATGGCCGTTGCAAAATTATATGAGATACCCCAATTTTCGCGGTTCCGAACTTCGCGTCAATCAAGGAGACAAACAGTAAACGCCAATAGATGCAGCACCCTCGAAAACCCCTGGGTACGAATTTTCATGGAATTAGGGCAGCTAGTAGGAAACTGGCAACGGAATTTGTCGAAAATGGCCGTTGCAAAATTATATGAGATACCCCAATTTTCGCGGTTCCGAACTTCGCGTCAATCAAGGAGACAAACAGTAAACGCCAATAGATGCAGCACCCTCGAAAACCCCTGGGTACGAATTTTCATGAAATTAGGGCAGCTAGTAGGAAACTGGCAACGGAATTTGTCGAAAATGGCCGTTGCAAAATTATATGAGATACCCCAATTTTCGCGGTTCCGAACTTCGCGTCAATCAAGGAGACAAACAGTAAACGCCAATAGATGCAGCACCCTCGAAAACCCCTGGGTACGAATTTTCATGAAATTAGGGCAGCTAGTAGGAAACTGGCAACGGAATTTGTCGAAAATGGCCGTTGCAAAATTATATGAGATACCCCAATTTTCGCGGTTCCGAACTTCGCGTCAATCAAGGAGACAAACAGTAAACGCCAATAGATGCAGCACCCTCGAAAACCCCTGGGTACGAATTTTCATGAAATTAGGGCAGCTAGTAGGAAACTGGCAACGGAATTTGTCGAAAATGGCCGTTGCAAAATTATATGAGATACCCCAATTTTCGCGGTTCCGAACTTCGCGTCAATCAAGGAGACAAACAGTAAACGCCAATAGATGCAGCACCCTCGAGAACCCTTGGGTACGAATTTTCATGAAATTAGGGCAGCTAGTAGGAAACTGGCAACGGAATTTGTCGAAAATGGCCGTTGCAAAATTATATGAGATACCCCAATTTTCGCGGTTCCGAACTTCGCGTCAATCAAGGAGACAAACAGTAAACGCCAATAGATGCAGCACCCTCGAAAACCCCTGGGTACGAATTTTCATGAAATTAGGGCAGCTAGTAGGAAACTGGCAACGGAATTTGTCGAAAATGGCCGTTGCAAAATTATATGAGATACCCCAATTTTCGCGGTTCCGAACTTCGCGTCAATCAAGGAGACAAACAGTAAACGCCAATAGATGCAGCACCCTCGAAAACCCCTGGGTACGAATTTTCATGAAATTAGGGCAGCTAGTAGGAAACTGGCAACGGAATTTGTCGAAAATGGCCGTTGCAAAATTATATGAGATACCCCAATTTTCGCGGTTCCGAACTTCGCGTCAATCAAGGAGACAAACAGTAAACGCCAATAGATGCAGCACCCTCGAAAACCCCTGGGTACGAATTTTCATGAAATTAGGGCAGCTAGTAGGAAACTGGCAACGGAATTTGTCGAAAATGGCCGTTGCAAAATTATATGAGATACCCCAATTTTCGCGGTTCCGAACTTCGCGTCAATCAAGGAGACAAACAGTAAACGCCAATAGATGCAGCACCCTCGAAAACCCCTGGGTACGAATTTTCATGAAATTAGGGCAGCTAGTAGGAAACTGGCAACGGAATTTGTCGAAAATGGCCGTTGCAAAATTATATGAGATACCCCAATTTTCGCGGTTCCGAACTTCGCGTCAATCAAGGAGACAAACAGTAAACGCCAATAGATGCAGCACCCTCGAGAACCCCTGGGTACGAATTTTCATGAAATTAGGGCAGCTAGTAGGAAACTGGCAACGGAATTTGTCGAAAATGGCCGTTGCAAAATTATATGAGATACCCCAATTTTCGCGGTTCCGAACTTCGCGTCAATTAAGGAGACAAACAGTAAACGCCAATAGATGCAGCACCCTCGAAAACTCTGGGTACGAATTTTCATGAAATTAGGGCAGCTAGTAGGAAACTGGCAACGGAATTTGTCGAAAATGGCCGTTGCAAAATTATATGAGATACCCCAATTTTCGCGGTTCCGAACTTCGCGTCAATTAAGGAGACAAACAGTAAACGCCAATAGATGCAGCACCCTCGAGAACCCCTGGGTACGAATTTTCATGAAATTAGGGCAGCTAGTAGGAAACTGGCAACGGAATTTGTCGAAAATGGCCGTTGCAAAATTATATGAGATACCCCAATTTTCGCGGTTCCGAACTTCGCGTCAATCAAGGAGACAAACAGTAAACGCCAATAGATGCAGCACCCTCGAAAACCCTTGGGTACGAATTTTCATGGAATTAGGGCAGCTAGTAGGAAACTGGCAACGGAATTTGTCGAAAATGGCCGTTGCAAAATTATATGAGATACCCCAATTTTCGCGGTTCCGAACTTCGCGTCAATCAAGGAGACAAACAGTAAACGCCAATAGATGCAGCACCCTCGAAAACCCCTGGGTACGAATTTTCATGAAATTAGGGCAGCTAGTAGGAAACTGGCAACGGAATTTGTCGAAAATGGCCGTTGCAAAATTATATGAGATACCCCAATTTTCGCGGTTCCGAACTTCGCGTCAATCAAGGAGACAAACAGTAAACGCCAATAGATGCAGCACCCTCGAAAACCCCTGGGTACGAATTTTCATGAAATTAGGGCAGCTAGTAGGAAACTGGCAACGGAATTTGTCGAAAATGGCCGTTGCAAAATTATATGAGATACCCCAATTTTCGCGGTTCCGAACTTCGCGTCAATCAAGGAGACAAACAGTAAACGCCAATAGATGCAGCACCCTCGAAAACCCCTGGGTACGAATTTTCATGGAATTAGGGCAGCTAGTAGGAAACTGGCAACGGAATTTGTCGAAAATGGCCGTTGCAAAATTATATGAGATACCCCAATTTTCGCGGTTCCGAACTTCGCGTCAATCAAGGAGACAAACAGTAAACGCCAATAGATGCAGCACCCTCGAAAACCCCTGGGTACGAATTTTCATGAAATTAGGGCAGCTAGTAGGAAACTGGCAACGGAATTTGTCGAAAATGGCCGTTGCAAAATTATATGAGATACCCCAATTTTCGCGGTTCCGAACTTCGCGTCAATCAAGGAGACAAACAGTAAACGCCAATAGATGCAGCACCATCGCAAAACCCTGGGTACGAATTTTCATGAAATTAGGGCAGCTAGTAGGAAACTGGCAACGGAATTTGTCGAAAATGGCCGTTGCAAAATTATATGAGATACCCCAATTTTCGCGGTTCCGAACTTCGCGTCAATCAAGGAGACAAACAGTAAACGCCAATAGATGCAGCACCCTCGAAAACCCCTGGGTACGAATTTTCATGAAATTAGGGCAGCTAGTAGGAAACTGGCAACGGAATTTGTCGAAAATGGCCGTTGCAAAATTATATGAGATACCCCAATTTTCGCGGTTCCGAACTTCGCGTCAATCAAGGAGACAAACAGTAAACGCCAATAGATGCAGCACCCTCGAGAACCCTTGGGTACGAATTTTCATGAAATTAGGGCAGCTAGTAGGAAACTGGCAACGGAATTTGTCGAAAATGGCCGTTGCAAAATTATATGAGATACCCCAATTTTCGCGGTTCCGAACTTCGCGTCAATCAAGGAGACAAACAGTAAACGCCAATAGATGCAGCACCCTCGAAAACCCCTGGGTACGAATTTTCATGAAATTAGGGCAGCTAGTAGGAAACTGGCAACGGAATTTGTCGAAAATGGCCGTTGCAAAATTATATGAGATACCCCAATTTTCGCGGTTCCGAACTTCGCGTCAATCAAGGAGACAAACAGTAAACGCCAATAGATGCAGCACCCTCGAAAACCCCTGGGTACGAATTTTCATGAAATTAGGGCAGCTAGTAGGAAACTGGCAACGGAATTTGTCGAAAATGGCCGTTGCAAAATTATATGAGATACCCCAATTTTCGCGGTTCCGAACTTCGCGTCAATCAAGGAGACAAACAGTAAACGCCAATAGATGCAGCACCCTCGAAAACCCCTGGGTACGAATTTTCATGAAATTAGGGCAGCTAGTAGGAAACTGGCAACGGAATTTGTCGAAAATGGCCGTTGCAAAATTATATGAGATACCCCAATTTTCGCGGTTCCGAACTTCGCGTCAATCAAGGAGACAAACAGTAAACGCCAATAGATGCAGCACCCTCGAAAACCCCTGGGTACGAATTTTCATGAAATTAGGGCAGCTAGTAGGAAACTGGCAACGGAATTTGTCGAAAATGGCCGTTGCAAAATTATATGAGATACCCCAATTTTCGCGGTTCCGAACTTCGCGTCAATCAAGGAGACAAACAGTAAACGCCAATAGATGCAGCACCCTCGAGAACCCCTGGGTACGAATTTTCATGAAATTAGGGCAGCTAGTAGGAAACTGGCAACGGAATTTGTCGAAAATGGCCGTTGCAAAATTATATGAGATACCCCAATTTTCGCGGTTCCGAACTTCGCGTCAATCAAGGAGACAAACAGTAAACGCCAATAGATGCAGCACCCTCGAAAACCCCTGGGTACGAATTTTCATGGAATTAGGGCAGCTAGTAGGAAACTGGCAACGGAATTTGTCGAAAATGGCCGTTGCAAAATTATATGAGATACCCCAATTTTCGCGGTTCCGAACTTCGCGTCAATCAAGGAGACAAACAGTAAACGCCAATAGATGCAGCACCCTCGAAAACCCCTGGGTACGAATTTTCATGAAATTAGGGCAGCTAGTAGGAAACTGGCAACGGAATTTGTCGAAAATGGCCGTTGCAAAATTATATGAGATACCCCAATTTTCGCGGTTCCGAACTTCGCGTCAATCAAGGAGACAAACAGTAAACGCCAATAGATGCAGCACCCTCGAAAACCCCTGGGTACGAATTTTCATGAAATTAGGGCAGCTAGTAGGAAACTGGCAACGGAATTTGTCGAAAATGGCCGTTGCAAAATTATATGAGATACCCCAATTTTCGCGGTTCCGAACTTCGCGTCAATCAAGGAGACAAACAGTAAACGCCAATAGATGCAGCACCCTCGAAAACCCCTGGGTACGAATTTTCATGAAATTAGGGCAGCTAGTAGGAAACTGGCAACGGAATTTGTCGAAAATGGCCGTTGCAAAATTATATGAGATACCCCAATTTTCGCGGTTCCGAACTTCGCGTCAATCAAGGAGACAAACAGTAAACGCCAATAGATGCAGCACCCTCGAAAACCCCTGGGTACGAATTTTCATGAAATTAGGGCAGCTAGTAGGAAACTGGCAACGGAATTTGTCGAAAATGGCCGTTGCAAAATTATATGAGATACCCCAATTTTCGCGGTTCCGAACTTCGCGTCAATCAAGGAGACAAACAGTAAACGCCAATAGATGCAGCACCCTCGAAAACCCCTGGGCACGAATTTTCATGAAATTAGGGCAGCTAGTAGGAAACTGGCAACGGAATTTGTCGAAAATGGCCGTTGCAAAATTATATGAGATACCCCAATTTTCGCGGTTCCGAACTTCGCGTCAATCAAGGAGACAAACAGTAAACGCCAATAGATGCAGCACCCTCGAAAACCCCTGGGTACGAATTTTCATGAAATTAGGGCAGCTAGTAGGAAACTGGCAACGGAATTTGTCGAAAATGGCCGTTGCAAAATTATATGAGATACCCCAATTTTCGCGGTTCCGAACTTCGCGTCAATCAAGGAGACAAACAGTAAACGCCAATAGATGCAGCACCCTCGAAAACCCCTGGGTACGAATTTTCATGAAATTAGGGCAGCTAGTAGGAAACTGGCAACGGAATTTGTCGAAAATGGCCGTTGCAAAATTATATGAGATACCCCAATTTTCGCGGTTCCGAACTTCGCGTCAATCAAGGAGACAAACAGTAAAGGCCAATAGATGCAGCACCCTCGAAAACCCCTGGGTACGAATTTTCATGAAATTAGGGCAGCTAGTAGGAAACTGGCAACGGAATTTGTCGAAAATGGCCGTTGCAAAATTATATGAGATACCCCAATTTTCGCGGTTCCGAACTTCGCGTCAATCAAGGAGACAAACAGTAAACGCCAATAGATGCAGCACCCTCGAAAACCCCTGGGTACGAATTTTCATGAAATTAGGGCAGCTAGTAGGAAACTGGCAACGGAATTTGTCGAAAATGGCCGTTGCAAAATTATATGAGATACCCCAATTTTCGCGGTTCCGAACTTCGCGTCAATCAAGGAGACAAACAGTAAACGCCAATAGATGCAGCACCTCGAAAACCCCTGGGTACGAATTTTCATGAAATTGGGGCAGCTAGTAGGAAACTGGCAACGGAATTTGTCGAAAATGGCCGTTGCAAAATTATATGAGATACCCCAATTTTCGCGGTTCCGAACTTCGCGTCAATCAAGGAGACAAACAGTAAACGCCAATAGATGCAGCACCCTCGAAAACCCCTGGGTACGAATTTTCATGAAATTAGGGCAGCTAGTAGGAAACTGGCAACGGAATTTGTCGAAAATGGCCGTTGCAAAATTATATGAGATACCCCAATTTTCGCGGTTCCGAACTTCGCGTCAATCAAGGAGACAAACAGTAAACGCCAATAGATGCAGCACCCTCGAAAACCCCTGGGTACGAATTTTCATGAAATTGGGGCAGCTAGTAGGAAACTGGCAACGGAATTTGTCGAAAATGGCCGTTGCAAAATTATATGAGATACCCCAATTTTCGCAGTTCCGAACTTCGCGTCAATCAAGGAGACAAACAGTAAACGCCAATAGATGCAGCACCCTCGAAAACTCTGGGTACGAATTTTCATGAAATTAGGGCAGCTAGTAGGAAACTGGCAACGGAATTTGTCGAAAATGGCCGTTGCAAAATTATATGAGATACCCCAATTTTCGCAGTTCCGAACTTCGCGTCAATCAAGGAGACAAACAGTAAACGCCAATAGATGCAGCACCCTCGAAAACCCCTGGGTACGAATTTTCATGAAATTAGGGCAGCTAGTAGGAAACTGGCAACGGAATTTGTCGAAAATGGCCGTTGCAAAATTATATGAGATACCCCAATTTTCGCGGTTCCGAACTTCGCGTCAATCAAGGAGACAAACAGTAAACGCCAATAGATGCAGCACCCTCGAAAACCCCTGGGTACGAATTTTCATGAAATTAGGGCAGCTAGTAGGAAACTGGCAACGGAATTTGTCGAAAATGGCCGTTGCAAAATTATATGAGATACCCCAATTTTCGCGGTTCCGAACTTCGCGTCAATCAAGGAGACAAACAGTAAACGCCAATAGATGCAGCACCCTCGAAAACCCCTGGGTACGAATTTTCATGAAATTAGGGCAGCTAGTAGGAAACTGGCAACGGAATTTGTCGAAAATGGCCGTTGCAAAATTATATGAGATACCCCAATTTTCGCGGTTCCGAACTTCGCGTCAATCAAGGAGACAAACAGTAAACGCCAATAGATGCAGCACCCTCGAAAACCCCTGGGTACGAATTTTCATGAAATTAGGGCAGCTAGTAGGAAACTGGCAACGGAATTTGTCGAAAATGGCCGTTGCAAAATTATATGAGATACCCCAATTTTCGCGGTTCCGAACTTCGCGTCAATCAAGGAGACAAACAGTAAACGCCAATAGATGCAGCACCCTCGAAAACCCCTGGGTACGAATTTTCATGAAATTAGGGCAGCTAGTAGGAAACTGGCAACGGAATTTGTCGAAAATGGCCGTTGCAAAATTATATGAGATACCCCAATTTTCGCGGTTCCGAACTTCGCGTCAATCAAGGAGACAAACAGTAAACGCCAATAGATGCAGCACCCTCGAAAACCCCTGGGTACGAATTTTCATGAAATTAGGGCAGCTAGTAGGAAACTGGCAACGGAATTTGTCGAAAATGGCCGTTGCAAAATTATATGAGATACCCCAATTTTCGCGGTTCCGAACTTCGCGTCAATCAAGGAGACAAACAGTAAACGCCAATAGATGCAGCACCCTCGAAAACCCCTGGGCACGAATTTTCATGAAATTAGGGCAGCTAGTAGGAAACTGGCAACGGAATTTGTCGAAAATGGCCGTTGCAAAATTATATGAGATACCCCAATTTTCGCGGTTCCGAACTTCGCGTCAATCAAGGAGACAAACAGTAAACGCCAATAGATGCAGCACCCTCGAAAACCCCTGGGTACGAATTTTCATGAAATTAGGGCAGCTAGTAGGAAACTGGCAACGGAATTTGTCGAAAATGGCCGTTGCAAAATTATATGAGATACCCCAATTTTCGCGGTTCCGAACTTCGCGTCAATCAAGGAGACAAACAGTAAACGCCAATAGATGCAGCACCCTCGAAAACCCCTGGGTACGAATTTTCATGAAATTAGGGCAGCTAGTAGGAAACTGGCAACGGAATTTGTCGAAAATGGCCGTTGCAAAATTATATGAGATACCCCAATTTTCGCGGTTCCGAACTTCGCGTCAATCAAGGAGACAAACAGTAAACGCCAATAGATGCAGCACCCTCGAAAACCCCTGGGTACGAATTTTCATGAAATTAGGGCAGCTAGTAGGAAACTGGCAACGGAATTTGTCGAAAATGGCCGTTGCAAAATTAAATGAGATACCCCAATTTTCGCGGTTCCGAACTTCGCGTCAATCAAGGAGACAAACAGTAAACGCCAATAGATGCAGCACCCTCGAAAACTCTGGGTACGAATTTTCATGAAATTGGGGCAGCTAGTAGGAAACTGGCAACGGAATTTGTCGAAAATGGCCGTTGCAAAATTATATGAGATACCCCAATTTTCGCGGTTCCGAACTTCGCGTCAATCAAGGAGACAAACAGTAAACGCCAATAGATGCAGCACCCTCGAAAACCCCTGGGTACGAATTTTCATGAAATTAGGGCAGCTAGTAGGAAACTGGCAACGGAATTTGTCGAAAATGGCCGTTGCAAAATTATATGAGATACCCCAATTTTCGCGGTTCCGAACTTCGCGTCAATCAAGGAGACAAACAGTAAACGCCAATAGATGCAGCACCCTCGAAAACCCCTGGGTACGAATTTTCATGAAATTAGGGCAGCTAGTAGGAAACTGGCAACGGAATTTGTCGAAAATGGCCGTTGCAAAATTATATGAGATACCCCAATTTTCGCGGTTCCGAACTTCGCGTCAATCAAGGAGACAAACAGTAAACGCCAATAGATGCAGCACCCTCGAAAACCCCTGGGTACGAATTTTCATGAAATTAGGGCAGCTAGTAGGAAACTGGCAACGGAATTTGTCGAAAATGGCCGTTGCAAAATTATATGAGATACCCCAATTTTCGCGGTTCCGAACTTCGCGTCAATCAAGGAGACAAACAGTAAACGCCAATAGATGCAGCACCCTCGAAAACCCCTGGGTACGAATTTTCATGAAATTAGGGCAGCTAGTAGGAAACTGGCAACGGAATTTGTCGAAAATGGCCGTTGCAAAATTATATGAGATACCCCAATTTTCGCGGTTCCGAACTTCGCGTCAATCAAGGAGACAAACAGTAAACGCCAATAGATGCAGCACCCTCGAAAACCCCTGGGTACGAATTTTCATGAAATTAGGGCAGCTAGTAGGAAACTGGCAACGGAATTTGTCGAAAATGGCCGTTGCAAAATTATATGAGATACCCCAATTTTCGCGGTTCCGAACTTCGCGTCAATCAAGGAGACAAACAGTAAACGCCAATAGATGCAGCACCCTCGAAAACCCCTGGGTACGAATTTTCATGAAATTAGGGCAGCTAGTAGGAAACTGGCAACGGAATTTGTCGAAAATGGCCGTTGCAAAATTAAATGAGATACCCCAATTTTCGCGGTTCCGAACTTCGCGTCAATCAAGGAGACAAACAGTAAACGCCAATAGATGCAGCACCCTCGAAAACCCCTGGGTACGAATTTTCATGAAATTAGGGCAGCTAGTAGGAAACTGGCAACGGAATTTGTCGAAAATGGCCGTTGCAAAATTATATGAGATACCCCAATTTTCGCAGTTCCGAACTTCGCGTCAATCAAGGAGACAAACAGTAAACGCCAATAGATGCAGCACCCTCCAAAACCCCTGGGTACGAATTTTCATGAAATTAGGGCAGCTAGTAGGAAACTGGCAACGGAATTTGTCGAAAATGGCCGTTGCAAAATTATATGAGATACCCCAATTTTCGCGGTTCCGAACTTCGCGTCAATCAAGGAGACAAACAGTAAACGCCAATAGATGCAGCACCCTCGAAAACCCCTGGGTACGAATTTTCATGAAATTAGGGCAGCTAGTAGGAAACTGGCAACGGAATTTGTCGAAAATGGCCGTTGCAAAATTATATGAGATACCCCAATTTTCGCGGTTCCGAACTTCGCGTCAATCAAGGAGACAAACAGTAAACGCCAATAGATGCAGCACCCTCGAAAACCCCTGGGTACGAATTTTCATGAAATTAGGGCAGCTAGTAGGAAACTGGCAACGGAATTTGTCGAAAATGGCCGTTGCAAAATTATATGAGATACCCCAATTTTCGCGGTTCCGAACTTCGCGTCAATCAAGGAGACAAACAGTAAACGCCAATAGATGCAGCACCCTCGAAAACCCCTGGGTACGAATATTCATGAAATTAGGGCAGCTAGTAGGAAACTGGCAACGGAATTTGTCGAAAATGGCCGTTGCAAAATTATATGAGATACCCCAATTTTCGCGGTTCCGAACTTCGCGTCAATCAAGGAGACAAACAGTAAACGCCAATAGATGCAGCACCCTCGAAAACCCCTGGGTACGAATTTTCATGAAATTAGGGCAGCTAGTAGGAAACTGGCAACGGAATTTGTCGAAAATGGCCGTTGCAAAATTATATGAGATACCCCAATTTTCGCGGTTCCGAACTTCGCGTCAATCAAGGAGACAAACAGTAAACGCCAATAGATGCAGCACCCTCGAAAACCCCTGGGTACGAATTTTCATGAAATTAGGGCAGCTAGTAGGAAACTGGCAACGGAATTTGTCGAAAATGGCCGTTGCAAAATTATATGAGATACCCCAATTTTCGCGGTTCCGAACTTCGCGTCAATTAAGGAGACAAACAGTAAACGCCAATAGATGCAGCACCCTCGAAAACCCCTGGGTACGAATTTTCATGAAATTAGGGCAGCTAGTAGGAAACTGGCAACGGATTTTGTCGAAAATGGCCGTTGCAAAATTATATGACATGCCCCAATTTTCGCGGTTCCGAACTTCGCATCAATTAAGGAGACAAACAGTAAACGCCAATAGATGCAGCACCCTCGAAAACCCCTGGGTACGAATTTTCATGAAATTAGGGCAGCTAGTAGGAAACTGGCAACGGAATTTGTCGAAAATGGCCGTTGCAAAATTATATGAGATACCCCAATTTTCGCGGTTCCGAACTTCGCGTCAATCAAGGAGACAAACAGTAAACGCCAATAGATGCAGCACCCTCGAAAACCCCTGGGTACGAATTTTCATGAAATTAGGGCAGCTAGTAGGAAACTGGCAACGGAATTTGTCGAAAATGGCCGTTGCAAAATTATATGAGATACCCCAATTTTCGCGGTTCCGAACTTCGCGTCAATCAAGGAGACAAACAGTAAACGCCAATAGATGCAGCACCCTCGAAAACCCCTGGGTACGAATTTTCATGAAATTAGGGCAGCTAGTAGGAAACTGGCAACGGAATTTGTCGAAAATGGCCGTTGCAAAATTATATGAGATACCCCAATTTTCGCGGTTCCGAACTTCGCGTCAATCAAGGAGACAAACAGTAAACGCCAATAGATGCAGCACCCTCGAAAACCCCTGGGTACGAATTTTCATGAAATTAGGGCAGCTAGTAGGAAACTGGCAACGGAATTTGTCGAAAATGGCCGTTGCAAAATTATATGAGATACCCCAATTTTCGCGGTTCCGAACTTCGCGTCAATCAAGGAGACAAACAGTAAACGCCAATAGATGCAGCACCCTCGAAAACCCCTGGGTACGAATTTTCATGAAATTAGGGCAGCTAGTAGGAAACTGGCAACGGAATTTGTCGAAAATGGCCGTTGCAAAATTATATGACATACCCCAATTTTCGCGGTTCCGAACTTCGCGTCAATCAAGGAGACAAACAGTAAACGCCAATAGATGCAGCACCCTCGAAAACCCCTGGGTACGAATTTTCATGAAATTAGGGCAGCTAGTAGGAAACTGGCAACGGAATTTGTCGAAAATGGCCGTTGCAAAATTATATGAGATACCCCAATTTTCGCGGTTCCGAACTTCGCGTCAATCAAGGAGACAAACAGTAAACGCCAATAGATGCAGCACCCTCGAAAACCCCTGGGTACGAATTTACATGGAATTAGGGCAGCTAGTAGGAAACTGGCAACGGAATTTGTCGAAAATGGCCGTTGCAAAATTATATGACATACCCTAATTTTCGCGGTTCCGAACTTCGCGTCAATCAAGGAGACAAACAGTAAACGCCAATAGATGCAGCACCCTCGAAAACCCCTGGGTACGAATTTTCATGAAATTAGGGCAGCTAGTAGGAAACTGGCAACGGAATTTGTCGAAAATGGCCGTTGCAAAATTATATGAGATACCCCAATTTTCGCGGTTCCGAACTTCGCGTCAATCAAGGAGACAAACAGTAAACGCCAATAGATGCAGCACCCTCGAAAACCCCTGGGTACGAATTTTCATGAAATTAGGGCAGCTAGTAGGAAACTGGCAACGGAATTTGTCGAAAATGGCCGTTGCAAAATTATATGAGATACCCCAATTTTCGCGGTTCCGAACTTCGCGTCAATCAAGGAGACAAACAGTAAACGCCAATAGATGCAGCACCCTCGAAAACCCCTGGGTACGAATTTTCATGAAATTAGGGCAGCTAGTAGGAAACTGGCAATGGGATTTGTCGAAAATGGCCGTTGCAAAATTATATGAGATACCCCAATTTTCGCGGTTCCGAACTTCGCGTCAATCAAGGAGACAAACAGTAAACGCCAATAGATGCAGCACCCTCGAAAACCCCTGGGTACGAATTTTCATGAAATTAGGGCAGCTAGTAGGAAACTGGCAACGGAATTTGTCGAAAATGGCCGTTGCAAAATCATATGAGATACCCCAATTTTCGCGGTTCCGAACTTCGCGTCAATCAAGGAGACAAACAGTAAACGCCAATAGATGCAGCACCCTCGAAAACCCCTGGGTACGAATTTTCATGAAATTAGGGCAGCTAGTAGGAAACTGGCAACGGATTTTGTCGAAAATGGCCGTTGCAAAATTATATGATATACCCAAATTTTCGCGGTTCCGAACTTCGCGTCAATTAAGGAGACAAACAGTAAACGCCAATAGATGCAGCACCCTCGAAAACCCCTGGGTACGAATTTTCATGAAATTAGGGCAGCTAGTAGGAAACTGGCAACGGATTTTGTCGAAAATGGCCGTTGCAAAATTATATGACATACCCCAATTTTCGCGGTTCCGAACTTCGCGTCAATCAAGGAGACAAACAGTAAACGCCAATAGATGCAGCACCCTCGAAAACCCCTGGGTACGAATTTTCATGAAATTGGGGCAGCTAGTAGGAAACTGGCAACGGAATTTGTCGAAAATGGCCGTTGCAAAATTATATGAGATACCCCAATTTTCGCGGTTCCGAACTTCGCGTCAATCAAGGAGACAAACAGTAAACGCCAATAGATGCAGCACCCTCGAAAACCCCTGGGTACGAATCTTCATGGAATTAGGGCAGCTAGTAGGAAACTGGCAACGGAATTTGTCGAAAATGGCCGTTGCAAAATTATATGACATACCCTAATTTTCGCGGTTCCGAACTTCGCGTCAATCAAGGAGACAAACAGTAAACGCCAATAGATGCAGCACCCTCGAAAACCCCTGGGTACGAATTTTCATGGAATTAGGGCAGCTAGTAGGAAACTGGCAACGGAATTTGTCGAAAATGGCCGTTGCAAAATTATATGAGATACCCCAATTTTCGCGGTTCCGAACTTCGCGTCAATCAAGGAGACAAACAGTAAACGCCAATAGATGCAGCACCCTCGAAAACCCCTGGGTACGAATTTTCATGAAATTAGGGCAGCTAGTAGGAAACTGGCAACGGAATTTGTCGAAAATGGCCGTTGCAAAATTATATGAGATACCCCAATTTTCGCGGTTCCGAACTTCGCGTCAATCAAGGAGACAAACAGTAAACGCCAATAGATGCAGCACCCTCGAAAACCCCTGGGTACGAATTTTCATGAAATTAGGGCAGCTAGTAGGAAACTGGCAACGGAATTTGTCGAAAATGGCCGTTGCAAAATTATATGAGATACCCCAATTTTCGCGGTTCCGAACTTCGCGTCAATCAAGGAGACAAACAGTAAACGCCAATAGATGCAGCACCCTCGAAAACCCCTGGGTACGAATCTTCATGGAATTAGGGCAGCTAGTAGGAAACTGGCAACGGAATTTGTCGAAAATGGCCGTTGCAAAATTATATGACATACCCTAATTTTCGCGGTTCCGAACTTCGCGTCAATCAAGGAGACAAACAGTAAACGCCAATAGATGCAGCACCCTCGAAAACCCCTGGGTACGAATTTTCATGGAATTAGGGCAGCTAGTAGGAAACTGGCAACGGAATTTGTCGAAAATGGCCGTTGCAAAATTATATGAGATACCCCAATTTTCGCGGTTCCGAACTTCGCGTCAATCAAGGAGACAAACAGTAAACGCCAATAGATGCAGCACCCTCGAAAACCCCTGGGTACGAATTTTCATGAAATTAGGGCAGCTAGTAGGAAACTGGCAACGGAATTTGTCGAAAATGGCCGTTGCAAAATTATATGACATACCCCAATTTTCGCGGTTCCGAACTTCGCGTCAATCAAGGAGACAAACAGTAAACGCCAATAGATGCAGCACCCTCGAAAACCCCTGGGTACGAATTTTCATGAAATTAGGGCAGCTAGTAGGAAACTGGCAACGGAATTTGTCGAAAATGGCCGTTGCAAAATTATATGAGATACCCCAATTTTCGCGGTTCCGAACTTCGCGTCAATCAAGGAGACAAACAGTAAACGCCAATAGATGCAGCACCCTCGAAAACCCCTGGGTACGAATCTTCATGGAATTAGGGCAGCTAGTAGGAAACTGGCAACGGAATTTGTCGAAAATGGCCGTTGCAAAATTATATGACATACCCTAATTTTCGCGGTTCCGAACTTCGCGTCAATCAAGGAGACAAACAGTAAACGCCAATAGATGCAGCACCCTCGAAAACCCCTGGGTACGAATCTTCATGGAATTAGGGCAGCTAGTAGGAAACTGGCAACGGAATTTGTCGAAAATGGCCGTTGCAAAATTATATGAGATACCCCAATTTTCGCGGTTCCGAACTTCGCGTCAATCAAGGAGACAAACAGTAAACGCCAATAGATGCAGCACCCTCGAAAACCCCTGGGTACGAATTTTCATGAAATTAGGGCAGCTAGTAGGAAACTGGCAACGGAATTTGTCGAAAATGGCCGTTGCAAAATTATATGACATACCCCAATTTTCGCGGTTCCGAACTTCGCGTCAATCAAGGAGACAAACAGTAAACGCCAATAGATGCAGCACCCTCGAAAACCCCTGGGTACGAATTTTCATGAAATTAGGGCAGCTAGTAGGAAACTGGCAACGGAATTTGTCGAAAATGGCCGTTGCAAAATTATATGACATACCCCAATTTTCGCGGTTCCGAACTTCGCGTCAATCAAGGAGACAAACAGTAAACGCCAATAGATGCAGCACCCTCGAAAACCCCTGGGTACGAATTTTCATGAAATTAGGGCAGCTAGTAGGAAACTGGCAACGGAATTTGTCGAAAATGGCCGTTGCAAAATTATATGACATACCCCAATTTTCGCGGTTCCGAACTTCGCGTCAATCAAGGAGACAAACAGTAAACGCCAATAGATGCAGCACCCTCGAAAACCCCTGGGTACGAATTTTCATGAAATTAGGGCAGCTAGTAGGAAACTGGCAACGGAATTTGTCGAAAATGGCCGTTGCAAAATTATATGACATACCCCAATTTTCGCGGTTCCGAACTTCGCGTCAATCAAGGAGACAAACAGTAAACGCCAATAGATGCAGCACCCTCGAAAACCCCTGGGTACGAATTTTCATGAAATTAGGGCAGCTAGTAGGAAACTGGCAACGGAATTTGTCGAAAATGGCCGTTGCAAAATTATATGACATACCCCAATTTTCGCGGTTCCGAACTTCGCGTCAATCAAGGAGACAAACAGTAAACGCCAATAGATGCAGCACCCTCGAAAACCCCTGGGTACGAATTTTCATGAAATTAGGGCAGCTAGTAGGAAACTGGCAATGGGATTTGTCGAAAATGGCCGTTGCAAAATTATATGACATACCCCAATTTTCGCGGTTCCGAACTTCGCGTCAATCAAGGAGACAAACAGTAAACGCCAATAGATGCAGCACCCTCGAAAACCCCTGGGTACGAATTTTCATGAAATTAGGGCAGCTAGTAGGAAACTGGCAACGGAATTTGTCGAAAATGGCCGTTGCAAAATTATATGACATACCCCAATTTTCGCGGTTCCGAACTTCGCGTCAATCAAGGAGACAAACAGTAAACGCCAATAGATGCAGCACCCTCGAAAACCCCTGGGTACGAATTTTCATGAAATTAGGGCAGCTAGTAGGAAACTGGCAACGGAATTTGTCGAAAATGGCCGTTGCAAAATTATATGACATACCCCAATTTTCGCGGTTCCGAACTTCGCGTCAATCAAGGAGACAAACAGTAAACGCCAATAGATGCAGCACCCTCGAAAACCCCTGGGTACGAATTTTCATGAAATTAGGGCAGCTAGTAGGAAACTGGCAACGGAATTTGTCGAAAATGGCCGTTGCAAAATTATATGACATACCCCAATTTTCGCGGTTCCGAACTTCGCGTCAATCAAGGAGACAAACAGTAAACGCCAATAGATGCAGCACCCTCGAAAACCCCTGGGTACGAATTTTCATGAAATTAGGGCAGCTAGTAGGAAACTGGCAACGGAATTTGTCGAAAATGGCCGTTGCAAAATTATATGACATACCCCAATTTTCGCGGTTCCGAACTTCGCGTCAATCAAGGAGACAAACAGTAAACGCCAATAGATGCAGCACCCTCGAAAACCCCTGGGTACGAATTTTCATGAAATTAGGGCAGCTAGTAGGAAACTGGCAACGGAATTTGTCGAAAATGGCCGTTGCAAAATTATATGACATACCCCAATTTTCGCGGTTCCGAACTTCGCGTCAATTAAGGAGACAAACAGTAAACGCCAATAGATGCAGCACCCTCGAAATACCCTGGGTACGAATTTTCATGAAATTAGGGCAGCTAGTAGGAAACTGGCAACGGAATTTGTCGAAAATGGCCGTTGCAAAATTATATGACATACCCCAATTTTCGCGGTTCCGAACTTCGCGTCAATCAAGGAGACAAACAGTAAACGCCAATAGATGCAGCACCCTCGAAAACCCCTGGGTACGAATTTTCATGAAATTAGGGCAGCTAGTAGGAAACTGGCAACGGAATTTGTCGAAAATGGCCGTTGCAAAATTATATGACATACCCCAATTTTCGCGGTTCCGAACTTCGCGTCAATTAAGGAGACAAACAGTAAACGCCAATAGATGCAGCACCCTCGAAAACCCCTGGGTACGAATTTTCATGAAATTAGGGCAGCTAGTAGGAAACTGGCAATGGGATTTGTCGAAAATGGCCGTTGCAAAATTATATGACATACCCCAATTTTCGCGGTTCCGAACTTCGCGTCAATCAAGGAGACAAACAGTAAACGCCAATAGATGCAGCACCCTCGAAAACCCCTGGGTACGAATTTTCATGAAATTAGGGCAGCTAGTAGGAAACTGGCAACGGAATTTGTCGAAAATGGCCGTTGCAAAATTATATGACATACCCCAATTTTCGCGGTTCCGAACTTCGCGTCAATCAAGGAGACAAACAGTAAACGCCAATAGATGCAGCACCCTCGAAAACCCCTGGGTACGAATTTTCATGAAATTAGGGCAGCTAGTAGGAAACTGGCAACGGAATTTGTCGAAAATGGCCGTTGCAAAATTATATGACATACCCCAATTTTCGCGGTTCCGAACTTCGCGTCAATTAAGGAGACAAACAGTAAACGCCAATAGATGCAGCACCCTCGAAAACCCCTGGGTACGAATTTTCATGAAATTAGGGCAGCTAGTAGGAAACTGGCAACGGAATTTGTCGAAAATGGCCGTTGCAAAATTATATGACATACCCCAATTTTCGCGGTTCCGAACTTCGCGTCAATTAAGGAGACAAACAGTAAACGCCAATAGATGCAGCACCCTCGAAAACCCCTGGGTACGAATTTTCATGAAATTAGGGCAGCTAGTAGGAAACTGGCAATGGGATTTGTCGAAAATGGCCGTTGCAAAATTATATGACATACCCCAATTTTCGCGGTTCCGAACTTCGCGTCAATTAAGGAGACAAACAGTAAACGCCAATAGATGCAGCACCCTCGAAAACCCCTGGGTACGAATTTTCATGAAATTAGGGCAGCTAGTAGGAAACTGGCAACGGAATTTGTCGAAAATGGCCGTTGCAAAATTATATGACATACCCCAATTTTCGCGGTTCCGAACTTCGCGTCAATTAAGGAGACAAACAGTAAACGCCAATAGATGCAGCACCCTCGAAAACCCCTGGGTACGAATTTTCATGAAATTAGGGCAGCTAGTAGGAAACTGGCAATGGGATTTGTCGAAAATGGCCGTTGCAAAATTATATGACATACCCCAATTTTCGCGGTTCCGAACTTCGCGTCAATTAAGGAGACAAACAGTAAACGCCAATAGATGCAGCACCCTCGAAAACCCCTGGGTACGAATTTTCATGAAATTAGGGCAGCTAGTAGGAAACTGGCAATGGAATTTGTCGAAAATGGCCGTTGCAAAATTATATGACATACCCCAATTTTCGCGGTTCCGAACTTCGCGTCAATTAAGGAGACAAACAGTAAACGCCAATAGATGCAGCACCCTCGAAAACCCCTGGGTACGAATTTTCATGAAATTAGGGCAGCTAGTAGGAAACTGGCAACGGAATTTGTCGAAAATGGCCGTTGCAAAATTATATGACATACCCCAATTTTCGCGGTTCCGAACTTCGCGTCAATCAAGGAGACAAACAGTAAACGCCAATAGATGCAGCACCCTCGAAAACCCCTGGGTACGAATTTTCATGAAATTAGGGCAGCTAGTAGGAAACTGGCAATGGGATTTGTCGAAAATGGCCGTTGCAAAATTATATGACATACCCCAATTTTCGCGGTTCCGAACTTCGCATCAATTAAGGAGACAAACAGTAAACGCCAATAGATGCAGCACCCTCGAAAACCCCTGGGTACGAATTTTCATGAAATTAGGGCAGCTAGTAGGAAACTGGCAACGGAATTTTTCGAAAATGGCCGTTGCAAAATTATATGACATACCCCAATTTTCGTGGTTCCGAACTTCGCATCAATTAAGGAGACAAACAGTGAACGCCAATAGATGCAGCACCCTCGAAAACCCCTGGGTACGAATTTTCATGAAATTAGGGCAGCTAGTAGGAAACTGGCAATGGGATTTGTCGAAAATGGCCGTTGCAAAATTATATGACATACCCCAATTTTCGCGGTTCCGAACTTCGCGTCAATTAAGGAGACAAACAGTAAACGCCAATAGATGCAGCACCCTCGAAAACCCCTGGGTACGAATTTTCATGAAATTAGGGCAGCTAGTAGGAAACTGGCAATGGGATTTGTCGAAAATGGCCGTTGCAAAATTATATGACATACCCCAATTTTCGCGGTTCCGAACTTCGCGTCAATCAAGGAGACAAACAGTAAACGCCAATAGATGCAGCACCCTCGAAAACCCCTGGGTACGAATTTTCATGAAATTAGGGCAGCTAGTAGGAAACTGGCAACGGATTTTGTCGAAAATGGCCGTTGCAAAATTATATGACATACCCCAATTTTCGCGGTTCCGAACTTCGCATCAATTAAGGAGACAAACAGTAAACGCCAATAGATGCAGCACCCTCGAAAACCCCTGGGTACGAATTTTCATGAAATTAGGGCAGCTAGTAGGAAACTGGCAATGGGATTTGTCGAAAATGGCCGTTGCAAAATTATATGACATACCCCAATTTTCGCGGTTCCGAACTTCGCATCAATTAAGGAGACAAACAGTAAACGCCAATAGATGCAGCACCCTCGAAAACCCCTGGGTACGAATTTTCATGAAATTAGGGCAGCTAGTAGGAAACTGGCAATGGGATTTGTCGAAAATGGCCGTTGCAAAATTATATGACATACCCCAATTTTCGCGGTTCCGAACTTCGCGTCAATCAAGGAGACAAACAGTAAACGCCAATAGATGCAGCACCCTCGAAAACCCCTGGGTACGAATTTTCATGAAATTAGGGCAGCTAGTAGGAAACTGGCAATGGGATTTGTCGAAAATGGCCGTTGCAAAATTATATGACATACCCCAATTTTCGCGGTTCCGAACTTCGCGTCAATCAAGGAGACAAACAGTAAACGCCAATAGATGCAGCACCCTCGAAAACCCCTGGGTACGAATTTTCATGAAATTAGGGCAGCTAGTAGGAAACTGGCAACGGAATTTGTCGAAAATGGCCGTTGCAAAATTATATGACATACCCCAATTTTCGCGGTTCCGAACTTCGCGTCAATTAAGGAGACAAACAGTAAACGCCAATAGATGCAGCACCCTCGAAAACCCCTGGGTACGAATTTTCATGAAATTAGGGCAGCTAGTAGGAAACTGGCAATGGGATTTGTCGAAAATGGCCGTTGCAAAATTATATGACATACCCCAATTTTCGCGGTTCCGAACTTCGCGTCAATTAAGGAGACAAACAGTAAACGCCAATAGATGCAGCACCCTCGAAAACCCCTGGGTACGAATTTTCATGAAATTAGGGCAGCTAGTAGGAAACTGGCAATGGGATTTGTCGAAAATGGCCGTTGCAAAATTATATGACATACCCCAATTTTCGCGGTTCCGAACTTCGCGTCAATTAAGGAGACAAACAGTAAACGCCAATAGATGCAGCACCCTCGAAAACCCCTGGGTACGAATTTTCATGAAATTAGGGCAGCTAGTAGGAAACTGGCAACGAAATTTGTCGAAAATGGCCGTTGCAAAATTATATGACATACCCCAATTTTCGCGGTTCCGAACTTCGCGTCAATCAAGGAGACAAACAGTAAACGCCAATAGATGCAGCACCCTCGAAAACCCCTGGGTACGAATTTTCATGAAATTAGGGCAGCTAGTAGGAAACTGGCAATGGAATTTGTCGAAAATGGCCGTTGCAAAATTATATGACATACCCCAATTTTCGCGGTTCCGAACTTCGCGTCAATTAAGGAGACAAACAGTAAACGCCAATAGATGCAGCACCCTCGAAAACCCCTGGGTACGAATTTTCATGAAATTAGGGCAGCTAGTAGGAAACTGGCAATGGGATTTGTCGAAAATGGCCGTTGCAAAATTATATGACATACCCCAATTTTCGCGGTTCCGAACTTCGCATCAATTAAGGAGACAAACAGTAAACGCCAATAGATGCAGCACCCTCGAAAACCCCTGGGTACGAATTTTCATGAAATTAGGGCAGCTAGTAGGAAACTGGCAATGGGATTTGTCGAAAATGGCCGTTGCAAAATTATATGACATACCCCAATTTTCGCGGTTCCGAACTTCGCGTCAATCAAGGAGACAAACAGTAAACGCCAATAGATGCAGCACCCTCGAAAACCCCTGGGTACGAATTTTCATGAAATTAGGGCAGCTAGTAGGAAACTGGCAATGGGATTTGTCGAAAATGGCCGTTGCAAAATTATATGACATACCCCAATTTTCGCGGTTCCGAACTTCGCATCAATTAAGGAGACAAACAGTAAACGCCAATAGATGCAGCACCCTCGAAAACCCCTGGGTACGAATTTTCATGAAATTAGGGCAGCTAGTAGGAAACTGGCAATGGGATTTGTCGAAAATGGCCGTTGCAAAATTATATGACATACCCCAATTTTCGCGGTTCCGAACTTCGCGTCAATCAAGGAGACAAACAGTAAACGCCAATAGATGCAGCACCCTCGAAAACCCCTGGGTACGAATTTTCATGAAATTAGGGCAGCTAGTAGGAAACTGGCAATGGGATTTGTCGAAAATGGCCGTTGCAAAATTATATGACATACCCCAATTTTCGCGGTTCCGAACTTCGCGTCAATCAAGGAGACAAACAGTAAACGCCAATAGATGCAGCACCCTCGAAAACCCCTGGGTACGAATTTTCATGAAATTAGGGCAGCTAGTAGGAAACTGGCAACGGAATTTGTCGAAAATGGCCGTTGCAAAATTATATGACATACCCCAATTTTCGCGGTTCCGAACTTCGCGTCAATCAAGGAGACAAACAGTAAACGCCAATAGATGCAGCACCCTCGAAAACCCCTGGGTACGAATTTTCATGAAATTAGGGCAGCTAGTAGGAAACTGGCAATGGGATTTGTCGAAAATGGCCGTTGCAAAATTATATGACATACCCCAATTTTCGCGGTTCCGAACTTCGCGTCAATCAAGGAGACAAACAGTAAACGCCAATAGATGCAGCACCCTCGAAAACCCCTGGGTACGAATTTTCATGAAATTAGGGCAGCTAGTAGGAAACTGGCAACGGAATTTGTCGAAAATGGCCGTTGCAAAATTATATGACATACCCCAATTTTCGCGGTTCCGAACTTCGCGTCAATTAAGGAGACAAACAGTAAACGCCAATAGATGCAGCACCCTCGAAAACCCCTGGGTACGAATTTTCATGAAATTAGGGCAGCTAGTAGGAAACTGGCAATGGGATTTGTCGAAAATGGCCGTTGCAAAATTATATGACATACCCCAATTTTCGCGGTTCCGAACTTCGCATCAATTAAGGAGACAAACAGTAAACGCCAATAGATGCAGCACCCTCGAAAACCCCTGGGTACGAATTTTCATGAAATTAGGGCAGCTAGTAGGAAACTGGCAATGGGATTTGTCGAAAATGGCCGTTGCAAAATTATATGACATACCCCAATTTTCGCGGTTCCGAACTTCGCATCAATTAAGGAGACAAACAGTAAACGCCAATAGATGCAGCACCCTCGAAAACCCCTGGGTACGAATTTTCATGAAATTAGGGCAGCTAGTAGGAAACTGGCAATGGGATTTGTCGAAAATGGCCGTTGCAAAATTATATGACATACCCCAATTTTCGCGGTTCCGAACTTCGCATCAATTAAGGAGACAAACAGTAAACGCCAATAGATGCAGCACCCTCGAAAACCCCTGGGTACGAATTTTCATGAAATTAGGGCAGCTAGTAGGAAACTGGCAATGGGATTTGTCGAAAATGGCCGTTGCAAAATTATATGACATACCCCAATTTTCGCGGTTCCGAACTTCGCGTCAATCAAGGAGACAAACAGTAAACGCCAATAGATGCAGCACCCTCGAAAACCCCTGGGTACGAATTTTCATGAAATTAGGGCAGCTAGTAGGAAACTGGCAATGGGATTTGTCGAAAATGGCCGTTGCAAAATTATATGACATACCCCAATTTTCGCGGTTCCGAACTTCGCGTCAATTAAGGAGACAAACAGTAAACGCCAATAGATGCAGCACCCTCGAAAACCCCTGGGTACGAATTTTCATGAAATTAGGGCAGCTAGTAGGAAACTGGCAACGGAATTTGTCGAAAATGGCCGTTGCAAAATTATATGATATACCCAAATTTTCGCGGTTCCGAACTTCGCGTCAATTAAGGAGACAAACAGTAAACGCCAATAGATGCAGCACCCTCGAAAACCCCTGGGTACGAATTTTCATGAAATTAGGGCAGCTAGTAGGAAACTGGCAATGGGATTTGTCGAAAATGGCCGTTGCAAAATTATATGACATACCCCAATTTTCGCGGTTCCGAACTTCGCGTCAATCAAGGAGACAAACAGTAAACGCCAATAGATGCAGCACCCTCGAAAACCCCTGGGTACGAATTTTCATGAAATTAGGGCAGCTAGTAGGAAACTGGCAATGGGATTTGTCGAAAATGGCCGTTGCAAAATTATATGACATACCCCAATTTTCGCGGTTCCGAACTTCGCGTCAATCAAGGAGACAAACAGTAAACGCCAATAGATGCAGCACCCTCGAAAACCCCTGGGTACGAATTTTCATGAAATTAGGGCAGCTAGTAGGAAACTGGCAACGGAATTTGTCGAAAATGGCCGTTGCAAAATTATATGACATACCCCAATTTTCGCGGTTCCGAACTTCGCGTCAATTAAGGAGACAAACAGTAAACGCCAATAGATGCAGCACCCTCGAAAACCCCTGGGTACGAATTTTCATGAAATTAGGGCAGCTAGTAGGAAACTGGCAATGGGATTTGTCGAAAATGGCCGTTGCAAAATTATATGACATACCCCAATTTTCGCGGTTCCGAACTTCGCGTCAATTAAGGAGACAAACAGTAAACGCCAATAGATGCAGCACCCTCGAAAACCCCTGGGTACGAATTTTCATGAAATTAGGGCAGCTAGTAGGAAACTGGCAATGGGATTTGTCGAAAATGGCCGTTGCAAAATTATATGACATACCCCAATTTTCGCGGTTCCGAACTTCGCGTCAATTAAGGAGACAAACAGTAAACGCCAATAGATGCAGCACCCTCGAAAACCCCTGGGTACGAATTTTCATGAAATTAGGGCAGCTAGTAGGAAACTGGCAACGGAATTTGTCGAAAATGGCCGTTGCAAAATTATATGACATACCCCAATTTTCGCGGTTCCGAACTTCGCGTCAATTAAGGAGACAAACAGTAAACGCCAATAGATGCAGCACCCTCGAAAACCCCTGGGTACGAATTTTCATGAAATTAGGGCAGCTAGTAGGAAACTGGCAATGGAATTTGTCGAAAATGGCCGTTGCAAAATTATATGACATACCCCAATTTTCGCGGTTCCGAACTTCGCGTCAATTAAGGAGACAAACAGTAAACGCCAATAGATGCAGCACCCTCGAAAACCCCTGGGTACGAATTTTCATGAAATTAGGGCAGCTAGTAGGAAACTGGCAATGGGATTTGTCGAAAATGGCCGTTGCAAAATTATATGACATACCCCAATTTTCGCGGTTCCGAACTTCGCGTCAATTAAGGAGACAAACAGTAAACGCCAATAGATGCAGCACCCTCGAAAACCCCTGGGTACGAATTTTCATGAAATTAGGGCAGCTAGTAGGAAACTGGCAATGGCATTTGTCGAAAATGGCCGTTGCAAAATTATATGACATACCCCAATTTTCGCGGTTCCGAACTTCGCGTCAATTAAGGAGACAAACAGTAAACGCCAATAGATGCAGCACCCTCGAAAACCCCTGGGTACGAATTTTCATGAAATTAGGGCAGCTAGTAGGAAACTGGCAATGGGATTTGTCGAAAATGGCCGTTGCAAAATTATATGACATACCCCAATTTTCGCGGTTCCGAACTTCGCGTCAATCAAGGAGACAAACAGTAAACGCCAATAGATGCAGCACCCTCGAAAACCCCTGGGTACGAATTTTCATGAAATTAGGGCAGCTAGTAGGAAACTGGCAATGGGATTTGTCGAAAATGGCCGTTGCAAAATTATATGACATACCCCAATTTTCGCGGTTCCGAACTTCGCGTCAATTAAGGAGACAAACAGTAAACGCCAATAGATGCAGCACCCTCGAAAACCCCTGGGTACGAATTTTCATGAAATTAGGGCAGCTAGTAGGAAACTGGCAATGGGATTTGTCGAAAATGGCCGTTGCAAAATTATATGACATACCCCAATTTTCGCGGTTCCGAACTTCGCATCAATTAAGGAGACAAACAGTAAACGCCAATAGATGCAGCACCCTCGAAAACCCCTGGGTACGAATTTTCATGAAATTAGGGCAGCTAGTAGGAAACTGGCAATGGGATTTGTCGAAAATGGCCGTTGCAAAATTATATGACATACCCCAATTTTCGCGGTTCCGAACTTCGCATCAATTAAGGAGACAAACAGTAAACGCCAATAGATGCAGCACCCTCGAAAACCCCTGGGTACGAATTTTCATGAAATTAGGGCAGCTAGTAGGAAACTGGCAATGGGATTTGTCGAAAATGGCCGTTGCAAAATTATATGACATACCCCAATTTTCGCGGTTCCGAACTTCGCATCAATTAAGGAGACAAACAGTAAACGCCAATAGATGCAGCACCCTCGAAAACCCCTGGGTACGAATTTTCATGAAATTAGGGCAGCTAGTAGGAAACTGGCAATGGGATTTGTCGAAAATGGCCGTTGCAAAATTATATGACATACCCCAATTTTCGCGGTTCCGAACTTCGCATCAATTAAGGAGACAAACAGTAAACGCCAATAGATGCAGCACCCTCGAAAACCCCTGGGTACGAATTTTCATGAAATTAGGGCAGCTAGTAGGAAACTGGCAATGGGATTTGTCGAAAATGGCCGTTGCAAAATTATATGACATACCCCAATTTTCGCGGTTCCGAACTTCGCGTCAATTAAGGAGACAAACAGTAAACGCCAATAGATGCAGCACCCTCGAAAACCCCTGGGTACGAATTTTCATGAAATTAGGGCAGCTAGTAGGAAACTGGCAACGGAATTTGTCGAAAATGGCCGTTGCAAAATTATATGACATACCCCAATTTTCGCGGTTCCGAACTTCGCGTCAATTAAGGAGACAAACAGTAAACGCCAATAGATGCAGCACCCTCGAAAACCCCTGGGTACGAATTTTCATGAAATTAGGGCAGCTAGTAGGAAACTGGCAATGGGATTTGTCGAAAATGGCCGTTGCAAAATTATATGACATACCCCAATTTTCGCGGTTCCGAACTTCGCATCAATTAAGGAGACAAACAGTAAACGCCAATAGATGCAGCACCCTCGAAAACCCCTGGGTACGAATTTTCATGAAATTAGGGCAGCTAGTAGGAAACTGGCAATGGAATTTGTCGAAAATGGCCGTTGCAAAATTATATGACATACCCCAATTTTCGCGGTTCCGAACTTCGCGTCAATTAAGGAGACAAACAGTAAACGCCAATAGATGCAGCACCCTCGAAAACCCCTGGGTACGAATTTTCATGAAATTAGGGCAGCTAGTAGGAAACTGGCAATGGGATTTGTCGAAAATGGCCGTTGCAAAATTATATGACATACCCCAATTTTCGCGGTTCCGAACTTCGCGTCAATTAAGGAGACAAACAGTAAACGCCAATAGATGCAGCACCCTCGAAAACCCCTGGGTACGAATTTTCATGAAATTAGGGCAGCTAGTAGGAAACTGGCAACGGAATTTGTCGAAAATGGCCGTTGCAAAATTATATGACATACCCCAATTTTCGCGGTTCCGAACTTCGCGTCAATTAAGGAGACAAACAGTAAACGCCAATAGATGCAGCACCCTCGAAAACCCCTGGGTACGAATTTTCATGAAATTAGGGCAGCTAGTAGGAAACTGGCAATGGAATTTGTCGAAAATGGCCGTTGCAAAATTATATGACATACCCCAATTTTCGCGGTTCCGAACTTCGCGTCAATTAAGGAGACAAACAGTAAACGCCAATAGATGCAGCACCCTCGAAAACCCCTGGGTACGAATTTTCATGAAATTAGGGCAGCTAGTAGGAAACTGGCAATGGGATTTGTCGAAAATGGCCGTTGCAAAATTATATGACATACCCCAATTTTCGCGGTTCCGAACTTCGCATCAATTAAGGAGACAAACAGTAAACGCCAATAGATGCAGCACCCTCGAAAACCCCTGGGTACGAATTTTCATGAAATTAGGGCAGCTAGTAGGAAACTGGCAACGGAATTTGTCGAAAATGGCCGTTGCAAAATTATATGACATACCCCAATTTTCGCGGTTCCGAACTTCGCGTCAATTAAGGAGACAAACAGTAAACGCCAATAGATGCAGCACCCTCGAAAACCCCTGGGTACGAATTTTCATGAAATTAGGGCAGCTAGTAGGAAACTGGCAATGGGATTTGTCGAAAATGGCCGTTGCAAAATTATATGACATACCCCAATTTTCGCGGTTCCGAACTTCGCGTCAATTAAGGAGACAAACAGTAAACGCCAATAGATGCAGCACCCTCGAAAACCCCTGGGTACGAATTTTCATGAAATTAGGGCAGCTAGTAGGAAACTGGCAATGGGATTTGTCGAAAATGGCCGTTGCAAAATTATATGACATACCCCAATTTTCGCGGTTCCGAACTTCGCGTCAATCAAGGAGACAAACAGTAAACGCCAATAGATGCAGCACCCTCGAAAACCCCTGGGTACGAATTTTCATGAAATTAGGGCAGCTAGTAGGAAACTGGCAATGGGATTTGTCGAAAATGGCCGTTGCAAAATTATATGACATACCCCAATTTTCGCGGTTCCGAACTTCGCGTCAATCAAGGAGACAAACAGTAAACGCCAATAGATGCAGCACCCTCGAAAACCCCTGGGTACGAATTTTCATGAAATTAGGGCAGCTAGTAGGAAACTGGCAACGGAATTTGTCGAAAATGGCCGTTGCAAAATTATATGACATACCCCAATTTTCGCGGTTCCGAACTTCGCGTCAATTAAGGAGACAAACAGTAAACGCCAATAGATGCAGCACCCTCGAAAACCCCTGGGTACGAATTTTCATGAAATTAGGGCAGCTAGTAGGAAACTGGCAATGGGATTTGTCGAAAATGGCCGTTGCAAAATTATATGACATACCCCAATTTTCGCGGTTCCGAACTTCGCATCAATTAAGGAGACAAACAGTAAACGCCAATAGATGCAGCACCCTCGAAAACCCCTGGGTACGAATTTTCATGAAATTAGGGCAGCTAGTAGGAAACTGGCAACGGAATTTGTCGAAAATGGCCGTTGCAAAATTATATGACATACCCCAATTTTCGCGGTTCCGAACTTCGCATCAATTAAGGAGACAAACAGTAAACGCCAATAGATGCAGCACCCTCGAAAACCCCTGGGTACGAATTTTCATGAAATTAGGGCAGCTAGTAGGAAACTGGCAATGGGATTTGTCGAAAATGGCCGTTGCAAAATTATATGACATACCCCAATTTTCGCGGTTCCGAACTTCGCGTCAATCAAGGAGACAAACAGTAAACGCCAATAGATGCAGCACCCTCGAAAACCCCTGGGTACGAATTTTCATGAAATTAGGGCAGCTAGTAGGAAACTGGCAATGGGATTTGTCGAAAATGGCCGTTGCAAAATTATATGACATACCCCAATTTTCGCGGTTCCGAACTTCGCGTCAATTAAGGAGACAAACAGTAAACGCCAATAGATGCAGCACCCTCGAAAACCCCTGGGTACGAATTTTCATGAAATTAGGGCAGCTAGTAGGAAACTGGCAATGGGATTTGTCGAAAATGGCCGTTGCAAAATTATATGACATACCCCAATTTTCGCGGTTCCGAACTTCGCATCAATTAAGGAGACAAACAGTAAACGCCAATAGATGCAGCACCCTCGAAAACCCCTGGGTACGAATTTTCATGAAATTAGGGCAGCTAGTAGGAAACTGGCAATGGGATTTGTCGAAAATGGCCGTTGCAAAATTATATGACATACCCCAATTTTCGCGGTTCCGAACTTCGCGTCAATTAAGGAGACAAACAGTAAACGCCAATAGATGCAGCACCCTCGAAAACCCCTGGGTACGAATTTTCATGAAATTAGGGCAGCTAGTAGGAAACTGGCAACGGAATTTGTCGAAAATGGCCGTTGCAAAATTATATGACATACCCCAATTTTCGCGGTTCCGAACTTCGCGTCAATTAAGGAGACAAACAGTAAACGCCAATAGATGCAGCACCCTCGAAAACCCCTGGGTACGAATTTTCATGAAATTAGGGCAGCTAGTAGGAAACTGGCAACGGAATTTGTCGAAAATGGCCGTTGCAAAATTATATGACATACCCCAATTTTCGCGGTTCCGAACTTCGCGTCAATTAAGGAGACAAACAGTAAACGCCAATAGATGCAGCACCCTCGAAAACCCCTGGGTACGAATTTTCATGAAATTAGGGCAGCTAGTAGGAAACTGGCAACGGAATTTGTCGAAAATGGCCGTTGCAAAATTATATGACATACCCCAATTTTCGCGGTTCCGAACTTCGCGTCAATTAAGGAGACAAACAGTAAACGCCAATAGATGCAGCACCCTCGAAAACCCCTGGGTACGAATTTTCATGAAATTAGGGCAGCTAGTAGGAAACTGGCAACGGAATTTGTCGAAAATGGCCGTTGCAAAATTATATGACATACCCCAATTTTCGCGGTTCCGAACTTCGCGTCAATTAAGGAGACAAACAGTAAACGCCAATAGATGCAGCACCCTCGAAAACCCCTGGGTACGAATTTTCATGAAATTAGGGCAGCTAGTAGGAAACTGGCAACGGAATTTGTCGAAAATGGCCGTTGCAAAATTATATGACATACCCCAATTTTCGCGGTTCCGAACTTCGCGTCAATTAAGGAGACAAACAGTAAACGCCAATAGATGCAGCACCCTCGAAAACCCCTGGGTACGAATTTTCATGAAATTAGGGCAGCTAGTAGGAAACTGGCAACGGAATTTGTCGAAAATGGCCGTTGCAAAATTATATGACATACCCCAATTTTCGCGGTTCCGAACTTCGCGTCAATTAAGGAGACAAACAGTAAACGCCAATAGATGCAGCACCCTCGAGAACTCCTGGGTACGAATCTTCATGGAATTAGAGCGACTAGTAGGAAACTGGCAACGGAATTTGTCGAAAATGGCCGTTGCAAAATTATATGACATAGCTGACGTTCTCGCTGAAACTTTGATTTTCCACATTTTGCTTCACTTCGTTCATGGCTAAAACCATCCAACGTATCAAGTTAGAAGTCCTCAGATTTGTCTTGACGCAGAACCACTTCGAAAACTGTTTGTTATGTTTCAGCTCAGCTTTTTGTTAACGCTTCTTTCAGTCTGCGCCCATTCGGTTAGAACTGCCTGTTCAAGCGGAGCCAAACTCTCGTATTGTCTGCTCTGGATAGATTAAAAGCTCAGAAATATATCAAACGTTTTCCATTGGATTGAGGTCCTGCAAGCCGGCCGGCCGTTTTAGAAAATTGTCATGATCGGCCGAACCCCAAGCCTGTGTCGACCTTCTGACAAGAAGTGAAGGCGTTTACGAGCTAGAAAGAACTGGGAATGATTTTACGACACATTCTGATAATCTGTGAGGTTCATAGGTCATTTCGCAAAAAACCTGTTATGGCTTGTTTTACCACCTGAATCCGGACCCACACATTATTCTTTCTCCTGCAAAGTTCCTACTCGAGGATTTGTCGGGTCCTTGTGTGCATCCTTCGAAATCCTTTTTTATCGGTCGAAAGCAAGTTCAATCCGAACGAACCTAATGAATTCTATTCTATTAGGTTGTTCGGAAAGAAATGCGCGTTTGAGTTAAAATTTTTTTATTATAAAATGAAATTAAACAAGATTAATTCAAAAGATAATCTCCATTACTATCAATGGAATCTTGTCGACGTCGTTTCGACACCTTGACGACGCAGTGCTTGATCCACGCGTCTCAATTGATCTTTGTGGATGTCCGCCGTAACTGTTTGACCCGAATCCAGGACTTCAAAGTATACCAAACCTTTGCTGCTCCACCAAACAGCGATCCGTCGACGGCCGCGTCTTGGCTACTTTTGGTTACGTCTCGTTATTTCTTGGCTATTTCTCAGCCATTCCTTGTCCGTTTCATGAAAAACCGAGAAATAGCCGCGAAATAGCCCACCAGGAGTCGCTGCGGAGCGTGGAGGTCGGAGAGAGTGGATGAGAGAGGGTGGCCACAGACCGCTCCGCCGTGGTTGGTTACGGTAGCAGCGAGTGCGGGTGGGAAAGGGAACCTGTGCAACCCCCAAAATGGGCACTATAACACTTATAAGGCTCGTTTGTTGAGAAATCCGTTAGTCGTAATCAGGCGCATCCGTGATGGCAACCCTTTATTCCGTAGAAATATCGAAATCTTGACCGGCTGATAATGCTGTGAATTGCGTAATCTTTTACGTAGGGATCATTTCCTTATAATTATAATAATTATCGGTTTACAAAACCCTCCATACCTTACAAAACGAGTAGAAGACGTTCACCATGTCCGAATCGACCTATCTAATCTAAATTCTGGAAATGTAGTCGAACACTGCCTTCAACACATCCCCGATTTATAACGCTTTAAATTACATTGTATACACTGAGCACCGAAACACATGACTATCCTAGCGACGCACTCTATCGCATCATATCGCTTATATTGTCCAGCGTCATTTGCACCACCTCAGAAGCCTGAAACATAATTTGTTGTCGATGTACTCAGCATGAGCCAGGGCGAACCTTATGGGTGCCTCCAATATCTCTTGTGTGCACTCTTTGTTCGACCAAGGTCTTCCACAACGCGTCCGAGATCAGATTAGCATGATGGTGACAGCCAAGGTACCTGGAGATAGAAGTGTTGAGCTTCAAAAGGAACGAACATGCTCCCTCAAACGCTGTCACTGTTGGTTGAAATGACGCCGTGGCCAACCCGGTCGATACGTATAGAAACATGGATGATAAAGGTTGCAAAAAAACATCTGGGGTCGTATTCGCCAACAACCCGCCGAGGGAAGTCAAAGGGAAGCGGAAGGGATGATACCGCGCGCGGCAGAGGAACAGATCAACCCATCTTACAATAGATGGAAAAGGCTGGAAAAGCAAGACCGGAAAAGTAAGATGCAAAAGCAAACTGTGTTACGTATCGGTATCACTGCGAAAAGATAAAGATTCCATCGCGAAGCGGCCATTCTTCAGCTATGCGATTCGAAAAATTCCGGCGGTCGCGAGGGAAGCCAAGGGAGGCGAGAGGTGACCGTGGAGCGCGCATTTTTTACTGAAATTTCCCCTCATCTACCCTTCGACTCCCCGGCGGGTTGATGGCGAATACGACCCCTGGTGTGGCCAGCTGTGGCTGACGCGGTCAAAATGTATGAATTAGATATGTGGAACGATATCATTCCTGTGCCAATTCGAGACTTGATGCTTCGGGGAAAGCGGCTATTATCACACTCTTTTATCATTAGGCGTGAAATTCACCTTTAGCGCCGTCATCAAAGCTTTTTCGCGCAAAGGTTGAGTTTGCTGAGCGGCTGGATATCAATCAGCGCAAAGAGTGAATTTGCCGCGAGTGATAGTGACCTATCATATCAATCTTGACCGAGGAGTGTTTTTGCATGTGATAAGCGATTTCAGCAAACCCGCGCTGGATACGCTGCAGGCAAAAACAAATTCTAGAGCTCACAGAGCCTCCTAAAATGTCTACCCCATGAGGGGGTTAATTTTGTTTCCATTGCGAGGCCGGCCACCTCGCAGTGGGTCGTGGAGGCGCCGGCCCGCTAGGATCCGTAGCCGGTAAGGATCACCGAAATCTTGCAACGCTTTCACCCCATTTTCGCAGTAAACTCACATCATTTCGCTTGACATTCACCTTATTTTCGCGGCATATTCACCCCATTCTCACCTATCCTAGCGGCAAATTCACCAATACAGTGAATTTAGCGCGGCAAATTGGGACTTCATGCCCACTTGTACATGAGCATCAAGACTTTTACTGAGGCATCAAGTCTCGAATTGGCAGAGTCATTTCTTACCTTATATCATGTGAACATCGGTCGGGCCAGCCACAACGGGTGCTTTTTCCCCATTCATGCATTTCGGGATTATCGACCGGGCTGGCTACGGCGATCGGGCTACTACCAGGTTGTTCAATAAGTTTTGTCGTTCGATGAGAAAAACACAATTTTATGGTCCAAAATACACTTTATTATTCAGTATAATCTCCCTGAACTTTATTACACTTGCTCCAACGATCCTCAAATCTGTGGATCCCATCCCTGAAGTGAGTATCAGGAAGGTTCAACAGCCGTTATGATGTCTTCATCTGATGAAAAACGCTTGCTACGCATGAATTTTTTGAGTTCTCGAAACAAATGGAAGTCGCTGGGGGCCATATCTGGTGAATACGGTGGATGCTCCAACAAATCGAGCTTTAATTAATGGATTTTAGCCATTGTCAAAATGCTCTTGTGACATGGTGCATTGCCCTGATGAAAAAGGATTTTTTTCTTCTGCAAACCGGGTCTTTTTTTCACGAATTTTTTCCTTCAACTGGTCCAAAAGGTTGCAAGATGGTATTATTCAGAATTGATTGTTTTACCAGTTTGCAAGTAATCCACAAACAAAATTCCTTTTGCATCCCAAAAAACTGATGCGATAACCTTCTTGGCCGATTTCCGGACACGAACTCGTCCCGAAGCCGAACAACCAAGTTCACACCGCTCTTTATCCTCTTGTTTTGATTCAGGATCATGGTGATAGACTCAAGTCTCATCCATAGTGATGAATCGACGCACAAAATCCACTTTATCCTTTTTAAAAGGCTTCAAATTTTGCTGAGAAAGTCGCATTCGAATGTGTTTTTGTTCCATTGTTAGCGAATGCGGCACCCATTGTGCACACAGCTTTCCAAAACCCAGAATTTCACTTAAAGGCAGTGTTCACGATAATCTTCGATTTCGATATTATTCGCTAAATCGATTGTTTGACCCCCAAGTAGAACTAAAATGACGAAGAAACCGAGAAAAACGCACCAGAAGGGCACGAAATCCTCAAGCCCGCCTCTTAAGTATCAATGGAACTGTTCGTTGTGACAATGAAATCTTATGTGGACCCGACTTTTGCAAATCTCCATTCTGTGTTGCTCCGTTCCTTCCTTTGAGCCCTAACTAATTCTGTTTTGGCCAAAATATTCTTTCATATTCGATTAGTCCCATTTTTTACCGGTGACAACCACCGTGAACATGTTCATCCAACCAGACAACTAGTCCAGGCCATAGAATAATGATTTTGGTGACACTTGGTAGCCAACGCATCGTTTTGAGTGGAAAACCTGGAAACGAGAATCATCGTGAACACTGCCTTTAAAGGCAGCATACACGCTCGTAAATGTACTCGAGATTACTACGGAAATAGAATCGTATGGCTCAGAACACAACACCTATGCATTTTGTAACGTCAAAAACGACCCGCAATGCCGTTACAGGAGTATCAATTTTGGCCCCGCCCGTATTTTCACGCCCCCTGTATTTGCTATTTTCCTGCAACGTAAGGTTGCTGGGTTATCTTCACCGTCGGTACTGTTGGTGGATTGCCTAACAAGTGAACCACACACGTCACTGACGGCGAAGATGACACAGCAACCCTGCGTTGGAGGAAAAGGGCAAACACAAGGGGCGTGAAAGTACGGGCGGGGCCAAACTCGCTACTCCTGTAACGGCATTGTGGGTCGTTTTCGAATGGGTAGGTGTTATGATGTAAGCCATACGGTTAGATTCACATTGTTATCCCAACCAAGTTTACGAGCGTGTATGCTGCCTTTAAAATATGGCTCACACTGCCTAATGAGATGTGTAGAGCCTCTACTAAATCGCTCGCAGTCAATCGACGATCTTCCAAATCCATATCCTGTATTTTGGCTATGAATTCTGGTGTTGATGCGCTTTTTGGACGTCCTTCACGTGGATCGTCTTCAAGGCTTGTACGACCACGTTCAAATTGAGCAACCCATCTTTCTACTGTTCTAATTGTAGGTGAACAACCACTATACACTTTTAATATTCGTTCGTGAATTTCTTTTGGTGCTACACCTTCCAAAAATAAGAATTTCATCACTGCACGATATTAAATTTTTCCATTGTTGTGACACAGCTACACTAAATGGCTAGTAAACAAAGAAAGAATAGACAGATTGAAATGAAACTTCACATACGTTCATAGGAAGAGTGTACCAACAAACCAAAAAAATTAGGGCTAGTAGCAACGCCCTCTCTTATCGAACGACAAAACTTATTGAACAACCTGGTATAACCAAGACCTCAGCGTCTAGAACATAATACTTCAGCATTTCGCTACCGCTGGCTTCTTTAACAGGCCTGCCATCAGTCAATTTCCGAATCCGATCGATTCAGACGGGCCGCAAAAGTCAGGGGTGGTAGTAATCTCTCCGAAACTGCGAGTTTCGAAAAGATCGAAACATGCAGGTATTCTGCGAGTTTCGACCTCAAAAGAAGAGCCGATTTTGAGGCGATATGGCAATAAACAGACTTCAAACCCTATCCATAGGGTTCCCCCACTTTAAAATGACCTATATCCCAAATCTGGTGCAAAATGGTCAACCGCTCCCTATCCTGTGCTCCGTTCTATGAAGCTCATGGCGGGTTTGCTTCATGGTTTCGGGTAACCTCCCAAGATGGCTGGAACTGGCAGCTGTCTCTGCCTCTTCGCCAGGTGGGCAGAGAAATGAGAAACAGCGCAGTGGCGGTGGAGGCCCGAGACACTGCAAGTTTTGGGGAGAAAAAGTGGTGCGGAGGAACTTTCGTCGATCATGCGAGGTCGTCGAACAGCCAGCCAGCTGTCGACAGCCGGCTGGCGGTAGTCGCCGCTCGGTCACCCTGGCCGCACATCGACAACTCTCTAGTATAAATTGGACCCGAATCGAAAAACGGATATCCGAATCAATTTAAAAACGATGGTCGCGGATTTCCGGTTCATCAGAATGAATTAAAAATAAAAGCATAGCTATTCCGGTACTTCTTGCTACCACTCGGAACCTAACTGAATGCTTTCGGATATCGATAACCATGGTTTTCACAATGATTCGGATATCCGTTTTCCGATTCGGATCCAATGTATACTCCCTAGATGATTGGTGGTCGACTGAGGTCATGCACATAGATCACCGTTTCTTGGAGCGTGCAATGCAACGAGCAATACAACTTTTGAGACACTCAAAGGCAGCATACACGCTCGTAAACGTAATTGAGATAACTACGAATTAGAATGGCATGGCACCGAACACAACGCTTACGCATTTTGAAGCTTCAAAAACAACCCACAATGACGCCACAGGACTGAGAAGTTGGTCCAGCCCCTGTATCTGCCCACCCCTGTAATTGCGTTCTCCCCCAAAACAGGGGTGCTGGGCCATTTCCAACGTCATCGATGTGCGTGTTTACTTATTGTACCTATTCCACCTCCTACAAACGTCCCCGACCGTGGCAATGGCCCCGCACCCCTGTTCTGGAGTAGGACGCAAAAACAGGAGGGGGGCAGATACAGGGGCGTGGCCAACTTCCCACTCCTGTAGCGTCATTGTTGGTCGTTTTTGAAGCTTCAAAATGCGTTGGCGTTGTGTTCGGTGCCATAGCATTCTAATTCCGTAGTTCTCTCAATTACGTTTACGAGCGTGTACGCTGCCTTTAAGACAGGTTTTTGGTCTCAGTGAAGCCGTAGATATTACGGGATACGTGAATCTATCACAATGATGGAGAAATTCACCAATTTTTTAAGGGGGTGAAACTTCGCGTGGGCACAAATCCTACCTGAGTGTAAAACATTCTCCAATTTTAAGGGTTGAACCCCGTGGTCCCAGCACGATTACCTTCGAGCTGCATGCTTCAACAGTCGGACCAGGATTTCGTTTCCAATTTTAGGAAACGAGTTCTTAATAATCAAAGAAGGATGAAAAAGCACATTCAAACAATTTCCTAGATAGGCGGAAAGAAACTTATTTTGTTCGAACCAACAAAAAGGAAAAATTTCTGCTCACGCGATCGTTCAGACGAACCAACAAAGTTACAAACGAAATCAGAAAATCTCATTCGTCTACGGGTGTAGCAGGCAATGAAAATGGTAAGGGTAGGCCTCACACAAGAATCGAAAGGTGAAAAATTGTGGCAGGAAATGACAGCAATAATATTTGCAATAAAACCAAAGAGTAAAATAAAATCCGTCGAAGAATGGTGAGGAAAATGGATACGCCGGAGTCTCACGTTATTGAGATCCTGGTATTGTTGTCCGCCAGGTGGACAGAATTCATTTGAAAAAGGTACAATCAAAATAATCTCCTAAATATGTGTTATACATTTGACTATGAAGGAAACGAGTTTTCCATTCCGCTGGACCAGCCACTTCATCAAATACACCTTGAGTGATTAATTTTAATTGCGTCATTCCTCTATCGTTTTTACGATCAAAGTAGTTACTATGTATAACATTAGCTACTACATAGTCTGAATCTCTGCGGTGGCCAAATCTACAATGCTGTGTTTGCTATGTGAGCTAGCTATAATGGTAGCATGACGAGCTGTTAGTGCAATCTTGGTGCAACGCCAGTGATCGCCGCTACGGCTCAAGCGTTGCGGGTTCAATTCCTCTTGAAGTAACGAAATTCTGCAAGGAAACCCAACACCTCGCATGACGATCAGGGATGAGCGGAATAAAAATTCAAAATTTCGGAAATCGGTTTTCGGGTTTCGGAAGTCGGGTGATAAACGCCCAAAAATGCGCGAAACTTCGGTTTTCGGAACGCAAAACGCGGAAATTTTCAAAAAATCTCAGACTTCCCTAGAGTCTCATTGTCAGAAGCACATTTGGTTCCAGGAAATCATTTTTAAAGAGATTCTGTGTCACTCAGGAAGTCGGGGCTCGCCACCCGCGCGCATTTCGGGCCTCGCTCGCCAACCGCTCACCTCTCATTTCGAAGAGCTCGCCACTCTGAGAAAACTGGCCGCGAATCTCCCTCAAACCTGCCGAGTCGTAGCCTATCAGGCGCCGACTCGGCAGGTTCAAGGCGCCGACACGGCAGGGTCGAGGCGCCGACTCGGCAGGTTCAAGGCGCCGCCTCGGCAAGTTCAAGGCGCCGACTCGGCAAGTTCAAGGCGCCGACTCGGCAAGTTCAATGCGCCGACTCGGCAGGTTCAAGGCGCCGACTCGGCAGGTTCAAAGCGCCGACTCGGCAGGTTCAAGGCGCCGACTGAATATTGCTTATACTTGAAGCATGAATTTCATGCTTTCCCGCTGGCAAGCTTGTCAGCTGCCAAAATTTAAGAAGGAGATAAAGTCCTTCTATCGTTTTTTCCTCACCTCAAATAAAGGAGGCAATCCGGCTCCAAGGCACGTCAATCAATGACAGGCGCGCCTGTGTGAACTTGGTCTGACTAATCGTCTGTCCACCCAGCACAGAGGCGTATCGTAGGCCGCGCGGGTTCGATCAGTCGTTCAACGTGCGCGTTCCAGGTACACTACCGGAACAGCTTTGTGGTGTAGGTTACCCAATGGAAGCGATGCGGCCGCATATACTGTGGGAGACTGCTTCCCTCCAATTTGTTGAACCATAGATCGAGCCTGCTATTTTGACATGCACTGCTCCGCTCATCGTACGGTGCCAGCTTAATTTGCTAAGGACAAAATAATTTGGTAAGGACAAAAATGTGTAGTGGACAAGGAAAAACGTATGAAAGAGATGGAAAAGGGCTCAATGGTGAATGGAAATGCAGCACAGAAGCCTGACATTCGACGTCAACTATGGTGTGTCGCTTGCGCCACTGCAGACGACACACCATAAATGACGGCGACCTTCAAAATTGCTCTTCGCCGCAGTGCTGTGGTAAAAATCTATCGGAAAACTATGTTCTACCAGGTTGTTCAATAAGTTTTGTCGTTCAACAAGAAGAACACAACTTTTATGGTTCAAAATGCACTTTATTATTCAGTATAATCTCCCTGAACATTAATACACTTAAAAAAAAACCAAAAAAATCCAAGTCTCATCCATAGTGATGAATCGACGCACAAAATCCACTTTATAATTTTTAAAACGCTCCAAATGATGCTGAGAAAGTCGCATTCGATAAAATTTTTTGTTCCATTGTTAGCGAATGCGGCACCCATTGTGCACACAGCTTTCTAAAACCCAAAATTTCACTCAAAATATGGCTCACACTGCCTAATGAGATGTGTAAAGTCTCTACTGAATTTTGTTTCAGTCAATCGACGATCTCCCAAAACCATATTCTGTATTTTGGCTATGATTTCTGGTGTTGATGCGCTTTTTGGACGTCCTTCACGTGGATCGCCTTCAAGGCTTGTACGACCACGTTTAAATTCAGCAACCCATCTTTGTACTGTTCTAGTTGTAGGTGAACAAACTTTATAAATTTTTAACATTCGTTCGTGAATTTTTTTTTGTGCTACTCCTTCCAAAAATAAGAATTTTATCACTGCACGATCTTCAATTTTTTTCAATTTCCATTGCTGTGACACGGCGATACTAAACGGCTTGTAAACAAAGAGGCTAGTAGCAACGCCCTCTCTTATCGAACAACAAAACTCATTGAGCAACCTGGTACGTTGAGGTATGTTATTTAGAAGGTGCAAACACTATGAAATTAGATTCTTTACTGCTATGCCAAACGAGGTTTTTAGGTGGAACTTTATTAACGGCCTGACGTTTCGACTTCACGTCTTCTTCAGAGGCCTAAAAAGTGGTTCGAGATTCATTTATTCGTAAATCTGTCCTACCAAGCGCCTCCTCCCCCTAACAGTTCTGGCGTACTGTAGGGAGCATTGCAGAGGACACGGAAAGATAGGAAAGTCCACCTCGTAAGTCCACCTTTTGAGCGGAAGATGTCCGCTGCCACCGTGTTAGTATACTAGTAGATGTCACTGAGAGTTACCGCGCTTCCTCTGCATAATGATAAAACAACAAGGAAAACATCATAACTCACAATGTTGTACAAAAGGCAAAAGGTCACTGGTTATCATGGGGCGTTCGACTCGGCTGTTCATTAGTGGGTTCTTTACGTGGATCCAAAACGCCTCCAACGTTTTTCTGGCCGATATTTCGCTTCCGCAAGCTAAGATCGTACACCTTATATCATAGTCATCCCCACTGTGATTGTCCGTTCTATGTCTTCCCAGCGGTGTTCTTGGGTCATTACGCTTTTTTCCGGCTAAATGTTCAGCACTCTTCCGCTTTCCCCTATATAGGTTGCGTTGCATGTCTGACACTCGAGCTGGTAAATAGTGCCGACCTGATAGCAATCACCGAGTCTTGCATAGGGACAAACGATACAGCCATCTGTAGTGCAGCACCTGTCGTAAATTCTGTCCCTTACCAGTTGACGTTTCATGCTGTCGTTGGGGATGTTCACTAGAGCAACATCGTCATTTAACTGGGCTCGTACGATACACTGCTGTATAGCATCAGACACTCTATCGGAGAAGAATGGTATGCACAGCGGGATTTTGTTTCGACGTTGAGTATTCCGGCTCACATCATGAGCCCTACGTCCGTACTGTGGTGTTACGTAGCCATTCATCGCTGCTATTTCGACCGCCATGCTACGTGATTCTTGCCGCTCTGCTTCGCCAGTGCACACACCTGTAGCCGTATGGAACATATTCTTAACCACGGCACGCTTAGCAGCTCTCGGATGAGAAGATGTTGGATGGAGCAAGATATTCTTTGAACTGGGCTTACGCTACCACTTTACGCTAAAATCGCCGTTGCACACTTTCACCTGAGCGTTAAGGAGAGGTAGCCAGCCTTCTTGAGGTACCTCTCGCGTGAGCCTGATAGTCTGCGACTGTGCATTCAATATACGGAAACATTCATCCATTTCGGACTGCGTAGACGTCTACGCCTTAAAGGCAGTGTCCACGATAAAAATCGTTCTCGAGTTTCCACCAGAAAACTAAGATTTAGAGTCTGACTGTTTCATCAGTGAAAAAGAATCATGAAAAACGCTGCGAAACATCTAAAATCAGCTCTTCATCTTGAAAGACACATTTCAACGATGGATGAGTTGCGCGGGCATGGGCCTGAACTAGACAGCGTGTGCAGATGCGCCACAATGCTAAAACTTAGCCGCGCTCGCGCTCCTATGCTAATGTAGAAGCGGACCAAACTGTTCCTCGGAAAACTCGACCGCTAGCGGATTCGCTAGCGCGAGCGGACTTCGGAACCGTATGGAGCTCTTTCGGGCTCGTTTTCGTTCGTTCTTTCAACCCCAGTGCTCCAATGAGACACTGAACTTTCGATTTCCGACCAAAAACCGAGGACGAAATTTATCGTGGACACTGCCTTTAACACTCAGGTAAAAGTGTGCAACGGCGATTTTAGCGTAAAGTGGTATCGTAAGCCCAGTTCAAAGAATATCTGGCTCCATCCAACATCTTCTCATCCGAGAGCTGCTAAGCGTGTCGTGGTTAAGAATAGGTTCCATACGGCTACAGGTGTGTGCACTGGCGAAGCAGAGCGGCAAGAATCACGTAGCATGGCGGTCGAAATAGCAGCGATTAATGGCTACGTAACACCACAGTACGGACGTAGGGCTCATGATGTAAGCCGGAATACTCAACGTCGAAACAAAATTCCGCTGTGCATACCATTCTTCTCCAATAGAGTGTCTGATGCTATACAGCAGTGTATCGTACGAGCCCAGTTAAAGGCAGCATACACGCGCGCAAGCATAGTCGAGATAACAGCATAGATAGGTCCTCACGGCCCGTAATATGTCGTCAACGACGTTTGAAGCGCTGAAAACTGTCCAGGATGGCAATATTTGACAATGTTTTAGCAATCTTGCCTTCCACGCCCGTATTTTCACACCCCTTCGAGTAACAGAATGAGAATCGATACTTGTGAAAACGTGTGATGATTGAGAGTGATAGCACTATCGAATGGGAGTGCACGAGAGAAATAGCTTGGTTTACTTGAGTATAACATGTCTGCATACCTATTGACTCTCGTCCACTTTCGAGAATGCCGCTCTGCTTTGGCTGACCTCTTGAAATGGAGGATTTTATCAGTGCACAAACATGTTATATTGAGGTAAATCGAGTTTTTTCTCTACTGCACTCCCTTTTTATAGTGCTATCATTCTATGTTATCACATGTTTTCTCAAGTATCGATTCTCATTCTGTTACTCGAAGGGGTGTGAAAATACGGGCGTGGAAGGCAAGATTGCTCAAACATTGTCAAATATTGTCATCCTGGACAGTTTTCAGCGCTTCAAACGTCGTTGACGACATAGTACGGGCCGTGCGGACCTATCTATGCTGTTATCTCGACTATGCTTGCGAGCGTGTATGCTGCCTTTAAATGACGATGTTGCTCTAGTGAACATCCCCAACGACAGCATTGAACGTCAACTGGTAAGGAACAGAATTTACGACAGATGCTGCACTATAGATGGCTGTATCGTTTGTCCCTATGCAAGACTCGGTGATTGCTATCAGGTCGGCACTATTTACCAGCTCGAGTGTCAGACATGCAACGCAACCTATATAGGGGAAAGCGGAAGAGTGCTGAACATTTAGCCGGAAAAAGGCGTAATGACCCAAGAACACCGCTGGGAAGACATAGAACGGACAATCACAGCGGGGATGACTATGATATAAGGTGTACGATCTTAGCTTGCGGAAGCGAAATATCGGCCAGAAAAACGTTGGAGGCGTTTTGGATCCACGTAAAGAACCCACTAATGAACAGCCGAGTCGAACGCCCCATGATAACCAGTGACCTTTTGCCTTTTGTACAACATTGTGAGTTATGATGTTTTCCTTGTTGTTTTATCATTATGCAGAGGAAGCGCGGTAACTCTCAGTGGCGTCTACTAGTATACTAACACGGTGGCAGCGGACATCTTCCGCTCAAAAGGTGGACTTACGAGGTGGACTTTCCTATCTTTCCGTGTCCTCTGCAATGCTCCCTACAGTACGCCAGAACTGTCAGGGGAAGGAAGCGCTTGGTAGGACAGATTTACGAATAAATAAATCTCAAACCACTTTTTAGGCCTCTGAAGAAGACATAAAGTCGAAACGTGAGGCTGTAAATAAAGTTCCACCTAAAAACCTCGTTTGGCATAGCAGTAAAGAATCTAAGATACGATGCCGAGGTACGAAGAACGGAGAACATGGAGAATATGAAATTAGAATTTTTTCATCATCATTCATCATCATCATCAGCAGAACATCATCTTCCCACAACTTTTGTACCTTCACATATTTCACCCTATAATTTCTAACTTCTTCGTTTTTGCACCTTTTAAGGAACATACCAGGGGTGTGCGTAATGAAAATTATCTTCTTCGTTAAGCGTTAATCGTTAATTTTCGGAAAAAAAACCGCGTTAACCCGTTAATGCGTTAACACGTTAATTTTGCATTTCGTTAAACCATTAAAAAGAAAACTTTACCACGTCAAAAATCAATAAATCATCAGATCTCCCATATAAATCAGTGCCATACAGAGTTCGACGCGGGATAGAGCCCCACAGGGGTTTTGAGCTCCGGAGATGTCTGACCTTCGGAGGAAGACCCAATGGACAATTGTGTATGTGAGTGAAAACCGCCCGGAGCAGTTTTCACAGGGGATTCAGCTATGCATCATTGCGATTTGATTGAAATGCTGTTTGAACTTAGTTGTGAGTGACGGTGTTCAATTAGGAAGCTTAGGGTGAAGTTATAGTGAAGGTGTTCCCAAAATGATAAACAAGACATATGAATCCTCAATGTGAATTGCCTAAAGCCGTTTGCCTACTGAATGCTGAATGATTTCTGCGAAAGATTTCTATCAGTTAGTAGAGTTGATATTTAAGATGAGCGTGGTCGATATACGCTGTACAAATAATTTCCTCGTTTAAGATTGAGGCCGAGCACCCCTAAAATATGAGAGCTAACAAGTCTCTCAGGTGTGGTTCCGTCGGAAGTCGGCAGTTTTGAAAACTAAGAGTGACGGGATCTGAAATGAACGCCGAAGACCGCTACACTGATAGAGGAAGAAGACAAAATACATCCAAGTTCACGAATCTAAACTATGGTTTTAAAACTGCAGTAACTTAAGTTTCAAATGAGGTACCTGGAAAAAATCCCAGCTTTAGGAAACTACACTCTGTACCTTACCGTTTGAAGCCTACGGCACCTCTGGAGTGTGCCCTTTGCGAAAATTTTTTCTGGTGTGGTTGCTGTGTCATTATTCGCGTTTTCTCAGAACTTACTTTGTCAGATGTGGACCCACAGTGCATTTTAGAGAAGAACCCACAACAGATTAAAGGCACAGGACACCCAGAAAATTAATTTTCAGATTTCATGCTTATCTTAGAGAGAGTAACACGCTGATCACAGAAGTATCTCTGAAATCGTCTAAGACCTTCTTTGAACAGAGTTATGGCTTTTCAAAGATACCTAGATTCTGAGGGTGAAAAATTGTTGGACGAGTTGTCTCAGGCCTCTATTTTTCTTCATTCGCAATCGTTACGCGGGTGCGAGCCAGGATAAGGAGACAGCCCGGCAATGTACTGAAAAACGGCGACTTGTTGAGACTCATTCATCCATCTAGCCGCTATCGAGTTCGAAAATCTGTCAGGGGGTCGGGCCTGTGGTGGTGAGCGAAGGGGGTCGGGCCTATGGTGTTCGCTTATATCTCGCTTATTTGGAGGAATTGAGATCTCGCATTTGGCACGTGTTATACAGAAGGGGTCTTCTACAGAATTACATGAAAATCTTAAAATTCATATCTGAGGGTGTACTGTGCCTTTAATGTTCTTAAAGGCACAGTCCAACCTCAGAATCGTTTTTCTGTTTTCTTGTCTATCTTGGAAACGGTTCCACGCTGATTCCAATGATGCCTCTGAAATCGTAAAAGACCCTCTAGAAACGGAGTTATGGCCCTTGAAAATTTGAGCTACGGAAGCAGGGTGGACGAGTTGTCCGAGCTTTGTAACTTTCGTAATTTGCAACCGATGTGTGCGAGCCTACCTGAACAAGGAGAGAATTTGAAAATGAAGGAAGAACGGGGCTTTTGATCGGAAACCATCGCTCATCTCGCCACTGTTGAGCTCGAAAGATCGTAAAAGGGGAGTGCCAAGGTGGCTTCCGGATGTGGGCGCCCAAGGGTGCCTTCCTCCTAAATCTCGTTTATTCGGAGGAATTGAGAGCTCACACCTGGCAGGTGCTATATAGGGTGGGTCTTCTTCACAATCATGTGGAAATCTCAGATTTCTTCCCTGAGCTTGGATTGTGCCTTTAAAAAGCTCTCTTCAGATTTGCAGAAGGTTGCAGACGGTAGAGTATAAAGTCTTGTTTCTCAAAGCCAGGATTTTTCCAAATAACTCATTTACTACTTAACTTTCTCACAGTCAGACGGTGAAATTTCGTACGCAGGGTAGATCAACGAGCTTGACTCAAATATCCTGCTATCGTGATCCGCACTTTGCATAACTATGAACTTCAAGCAGGATCGAACTCACTTCCCCTCAAACATCCGCATTTTATTACACAGCACAGACTGTAACCAGTTATAACGTAGTGCACCAAAAGTTGCACACGTCCTTGCAAACATCCGCAATTTTTTCGCATAGCACTAGCTTCGCCAATTTAATACGACAAGAGTAATTTAACTGCAATCAAACACTAGAGGCAAACCTGCTAGATAAATACTGTTTGAACACATCAGCTCTAGGTGGGGAGGGGGAGGGGTAGAACACGGTCAAAACTTGACCTTCTCACGCTCCTGGGAAGGGAGTTCTGAGCGAAATTGACATTGGAGTGGGGGTTTGAGCAAAACGGGCCGACCCGCACCCCGTGCAGTAACCTGGTGCCATAATTCTACGACAATCAACGAATTATAAATTAACGTGAATTCAAGACTTTTTCGTTAAGCGTTAATCGTTAACTTTCGAGAAAAAACCGCGTTAACCCGTTAATGCGTTAACACGTTAACGTTATAACGCACAGCCCTGGAACATACGTCAACGTAAAAAATATCTTTCCGATAGATTTCACAATAACAAGGCCATTGCTGTACTCTGCCACAGCCCTGTCGCGGTCGCAGACCTGAGCGACGTCGCAGTCTCTGAAGGCCAGTTGTGCTGTGCCATACATCAATCCTGCGACGCGACCGGCGCATGGAAAGTGTTCCTGCGACAGCTTCTTTTATGGTGAAAGTGTGGGTCCCGACACGATTCGTAGAAGAGCGAGCCTGTCTCGGTCGCAGACTGGGGGACAGGGGCTGTCTACACACCGAGGGAGTTGTGCCGTTTTTGCAGTTTGAAACGTCACGAGCCTCAATGCGAGCGAAGTGGTCCCGAGTGGAATTAGAGCCGCCAAAAGCGGGACAACTCCTCCCTCGGTTTGTAGAGAGCCCCTGTCTCCCTTAAACATCTTGAGGAAACAACCATAGAGGAGCAAGCCAGTTTTCGACGTGGACGATCGACCACCGACCAAGTGTTCGTCGTGAGAAGAGTACATAATTGAATCGTGGCAGCGGAACTCGAAGTCAGTACAGCTTGCTTTTTCGGATTTTGAAGCCGCCTTCGACTCTCCTCATCGTAATCGATTGCTCAACGCTCTGCGAGCGATGAAGTCCTGGGAAAGTACGTTCGGCTATTCGAGGACATGACCAAAGGAGCAAAATCAGCAATTCCTACACCGGTCGGGTTTACGTTAGCTTTTGAGGTGAAAAAGTAGTGAGGCAAGGAGTTGTAGCAGGACAGGACTTTTTCTGTTCAACTTCGCTCTTGATGACATCATGCGTAGAGTTGCAGAACCGTTTCCTGCGGGCGTGATACTAACACCATCAGGACGCTCCCTTGTCGACCTTGAGTACGCTGACGACATAGTTTTATTCGCCGAAAACAACGCAAAACTGCGAAGGATTGTGAACCTCGTTTCGAAGTATGGCGCAGGGACTTCGTCTTCGTCCCCACAAATGCAAGCAGATTTGGGTCTCTCAGAGGCCATCAGCGGGAGTTTGTGTTGACGGACAACGTATCGAACTGGTGGATGATTTCTGCTATTTGTGCTGTTTGCTGAAAAAAGATGGTAGTTATGCAGCAGGTATTCAACAACGATGTTTGAAAGCTACGTCTGCATTAAATTCTCTTACCAAGTGTTTGTGGTCTACCCACGTCGCGAAGGAAGGTTAGTTGCGCGTCCACTTATCCGCTATTCGCCCTATCATGATGTACGGATCGGAGACGTGGGCAGCATCGGAGAAGATGATGGAAAGGTTGGTTAGCACGGAAAGGAAGCTGACTAGACGTTTGCGCGGGTATTTCTGGCCGAGGATGTGCCACAACGAGGATCTCTAACGAAATCGACGCCTTACATCAACGCTTGACACGAGGGAGGTGCCAACATCTCCCAACACCATCTCAAGCGGCAACGGAAGGTCGTCTTCGTTTGTTCGCGCATATTTTAAGGAGACCGCCAGATCGCCAGGACTGCACGTTTCGGTAAAGATGAGGAATGACCGCGTCAGGCGAAAACAAACTGGCCTACACAAAAACACCGAAAACTAGAACACGTTTATCGTGTGCATTGCCTTTATGTCCTCCCTGAAATAGAACGAGTCGTGAGCCACAACTTTACCGCGGTCTTACCACGATACTGTGCTACTCGATGCTGGCGGACCCAGTGGTGAGAAGTCGCGGGTTAGTTGCGGCGGAGTTCAGGGTTTGGGAAGCGGCTCTCATTTAGACCTCTTGTTGGGAGTAGATTTGCCGCACAGTTTCTCGCAGATGACCACCTACCACAAACGCGGCAAACGCTGGCGTGATGGGTCGATTGCGAGAAAATGGGCGACAAACACACTACCAACAAGAGGTCTAGATGAGAGCCGCTTGCTAAGCCCTAGACTTCCAGCGACAACCCCGCATCATCTCCGCGTCTCCTCCGCATTCTCCTCGCAACTCCCCCGCGTCTCCTCCGCGTTCTCCCCGCATCTCCCCCGCGTCTCCTCCGCGACTCCTCCGCGACTGCCCCACATCTCACCCGCGTCTCCTCCGCGACTCCTCCGGCTCGGCGCCGGCGGGCACCGAGCCGGAGTAGTCGCGGGGCAGTCGCGGGGGAGTCGCGGCGAAAATTCTCAGAGTAGGTACACCGAGTTTGCGCCAACCTTCAATAAGGAACGCGAAGTATCACTAGGATCCATGCCGACGTTAAAGCGACGAAGTTCCTAGTCGATAATATTTTTTTCGTCAATTATTGCTCGTTATTTTGAAAATCGATGAAAAAAGCGAGAATTGAATTTTCAAGAAAACGATCGAGAAATGTCGAAAAATGCTATTGATTAAAGACAGCCATTACACATAACTTTGGAGCTTCGAGGCCTAAACTTCTCGTAAACTTCTCGGATAAGTCACAAAAGACCGAAGCTGCAAAATCACAAAATCAGCTAAAAGTCATTAACTACTCTCCGACGAAAGTTTTTGCAAACGCTATCAACTCGTAATTCTAAGGTGACTCAGATTTTCTGTCAACTATGGCAGGTTTGGTAGTTTAACTCAAAGTAAATAGATGCCCTCAAAGATACATGGTACTGAAGATGGTGCAAAACTAGTTGAGACGGCCACTCAGAATTCAAATGAGGAATGAAAGATACCGTTTTAAAAATCTATCTAGTTCCATGGAATGAATGTCTAGCAAATAACGAGTGATAATCTTATCACATGTCTGATAATTAAAGAAATTTTCATTTTCATGGATGAAGTTCTTAATTTGTACGGCTAAACCATGAGTGCCCCCCCAACTAGTTTTGCACCCTCAAAGATACACAATACTGAAGATTGCCACTGAATTACAGCACATTTCGCAAATGAGGAGGCTTTGGTACAAGTGGAAGGCAGCGTTACATAGAATTACTGCACGAGCAGACAGGAATCTAGCGCATGCAACGTGCCCGAGGACGGCACGGGTCGATGGTTACCCTCTCTCGTGCATATTCAAACATAGTCTTGCTCTTGGAACGCTTCCGTCCGCATGGAATACTGCGATTGTAACCCCGCTTCTGAAAAAGGCACCAGCTGTTCAGGTCTCGAACTATCGGCCCATCAGTTTAACCTCATCAGTATGCAAAGTTCTCGAAATCATTATCAAAGATTGTGTTCTATCCCATCTCGCGTCGAATGACCTCCTCAGCCCGGCGCAATATGGTTTTCTGCCTGGTAGATCAACGCTATCTCAGCTAGTATCCTCGTTCCACGACTGGTGTTCGGCTGTGAATGAAAGCTACCAAACTGATGTTGTGTACATAGACTATGCTAAAGCTTTTGATACAGTCAGTCATCCAAAGCTACTTCTGAAACTTGAAGGCTACGGCATTTCTGGTGACATTTTAAAATGGTTGAATTCCTTTCTGACACCTCGTGACTTTATAGTCAAAATTGGCGACTTTTGTTCTCATCCTTGCCCAATCGTCAGCGGTGTTCCCCAGGGTAGCGTTCTGGGTCCTTTGCTTTTCCTCATTTATGTGAACGACATTTCTGACGGATTGTCGAGCACATGCAAGCTTTTTGCTGATGATCTGAAGATATATCGTCCCCTTCGCAACCCCGCCATCGATTTTCACGAGCTTCAGTGTGACCTGAACCGGCTTTCTAATTGGTTCAAGCTATGGCAGCTAAAAATATCTGAAGAAAAATGTAGCTTGTTCCATATAAATTTCCAACATGAGTGCTTTCTACGCCTAAACGATGTTGCGCTTCCCGTACGCGAGACTGTCAGTGATCTTGGTGTGCTTATTAGCACCGACCTTAAGTGGGAATCCCACTGCAAGGAAATCTCTAAGAAAGCTTCTCGTGTGGCAAATTGCATTCTGAGATCTCTGCAACACCCATGTCTCGAACATTACAGGAAAGCATACATTGTCTACTGCCGACCGCTCTTGGAATACTGTACGCAGGTCTGGTCACCATCTTCTGTCGAAGATGATGAAGTAATTGAAAACGTGCAAAGGCGGTACTCAAAACGCGTTTTTGTCAAAGTATTTCCTACGCGAGAAGTACCAGACTATACGGCAAGGCTTGAAATGTTGGGGATCGAAACCCTACGATATCGGCGAACCGAGTTCGATTTACACTTATGTTATAAAATCGTTAACGGTCTTTGCGACATCCCATTTGAGAGTGTTTTCGTGTTCACCAGCCGCTGTACTCGCTCCCGCCAGCACGCTTTTCAGCTCGCACGTAGATTTACGTCGAAGTCCAACGTGCTGCATTCCTTTGCATTTAGAGTCATCCCAGTTTGGAACAAATTACCTTCAGAGATCGTTGAGGCCGCGCAGTTTCCGATTTTCAAAAGCAGGCTATCCCATTTCAACCTCAGGTCATTGCATGGGGTCGATGGCCGTGCTTTCTGCTAAAGCTTTAAATTCAGGGTGCTCTTATTCGTACGAGTGTTTTCTTTGCCTACAATTTTGTTTGCCTGCATGTCCAGGCTGTCTTGTTTAAACCTATCTCACATACATTTTATATGTTTCTTTGTCGCCAGATAAAGCTATTCAATTGAATTGAATTGATGGTATTGATAATATTGGTGACAGCCGCTACTGCCGGTGGGGGGCAGCGCAGCAGTGTCACTAATATTATCAATACTATCGTTATCCTAATGTTTAGCTCACACTGGGATTGCTCCAAATATTGGACCGGAATACCTAGACCATACGAACCTAGATGAGAAGATCACGCAATGCAAGATTGGAACATGTTGGGAACCAACTTTGCGAGTGGGAAGTGGGTAAAATAGCAGTGCTTGGGTTTCGGTATGCTGTGCGTTTCGGGCTTCTAGAAAAACGTACCCTTCTCGAAACTTGTGTGAGCGTGAATAAAAGTTGGCCTTCACGCTGTCTATGGAGAGATACTCATTTTACGTGACGCGGCGCACGCTTGTCATAGTGTGCGACTCATGTTCCATGAAGCGGCGCACGCTTCTCATAATGCGCGACTAATTTTGCATGACGCGGAGGACGCTTCTCATGGTGCGCGACTAATTTTCCATCACGCAACAAACGCTTCTCGTATGGCACGACTCATATCCTAAGGTGCGGCTCACGCTTCATATGATGCGCGACTCAGTTTCCATGACGCGCTTTACGCTTCTCATAAAGGGCGACTCATTTCCATAACGCGGGGCACGCTTTTCGTGAAGCGTGACTAAGTTTCTATGATACGGAGCACGCTTCTAATAATGCGGGACCCATTTTCCATGACGCAGCGCACGCTTCTCTTAAAGCGCGACTCATCTTCCGTGACGTGTAGCACGCTTCTCATGAGTCGTCGGCCATTTTCAATGACGCGGCAGACGCTCCGCATTAATGGCTACTCGTTTTCCGTGCAATTTCCCCATAAAACGCTCTCCACAATGCTGCACGCACCACTAACCCCCCCCCCCCATTTCGCTACGCAGAGATTCAATCACGGAGGATAAGGACGGAGAATAGCTGAAGCTTTCGAGAGCGTAAGTACCACAAATGGCAGTGGAATTCCATGCTGGGTCCGTGATTGCAGTGTACAAAGTGACGGTCTGTCTAACACTGCTCGCACTGCTGTGGCCCCGAGAGCGACCGGACAGCGGCCGAGGGGCGAACTGGCACCGGACAGGGACCGCGGTGCCAGTTGACCCCTCGGCCGTCATAATTGGGAGGAGCCGGTCCCGCTCGGAGCGATGGTTTGCCTGAGTATGTTTATGAGGAGGAACGCATATACAGTAGTGGACAAAAATTTATTGACATCGTCTTTTTTCTAAATATCTTTGCTCCCTTTGGGGCTATCGATTTGATCTTTTGATATGATATTTTCGGTCATAATGCCGATATAATATAGTTGGCTACAGGGCTATAGCGCAAATATTCATTGACGGGGAAGAAAAGTTTGAAAAATTGCCGTTTGCGACTTTTTTCTCCTTTTCAACTCGATCGATTTCTTTGTCGTTTTCGATATTCTATTGGTGATTTTTGTATTTTTTAGGATTGTTCGTTTGATAAGAAGTGAAATTTTTGCAAATAGTGACCGAAGATCTGTCATCCGAGATTTTAAAATGGGTCCATCAGGAGCCGTTTCCCGAAGTCTGCTAGGGATCACAATACAAGCCATTCAAGAATTTCTGAAGGTTGGTGTTAGAGACCTATTGAGGCCCGAAGCTCGAGGAAGACAACAAGAGACAAGAGCACTACTGGATGGTACCATAACGCGTACCTTACGCGACATTATAAGGCTTAATTGTAAGGACATCAGAAGAAAACTTTAGGAATTTTATGAACCGCAAGCGATTTCGAGGTTTTGTGTGTCTGTATGATCCATTTAAAGGGTTTTCACGTATCTGTCAATGCTGCGAAATGTCGACATCGTGACTATGGAGTTCTCCGACGTCGTGCCATCAAATGGCTTCTGATGCGAGTAAGGCATCAGAAGGCAAGACTAGCGTGGGCGACGGAGCAGATGCCTTAGACTCAACAGCATTGGTGAAAAGTTGTTTTCTCGGCTCGATCTAGTGCTCTAAGCGAACGAGACGTAGATTCAACTAAAGAGGCAACTTTTTTACATTGCTGTTGGCTCTAGTGATGCAGTAGTCTTCCTAGAGCTTTGGGCCTCAATAGGTGTCTAACACCAACCTTCAGAATTTCTTGAATGGCTTGTATTGTGATCCCCAGCAGACTTCGGGGAACGGCTCCTGATGGACCCATTTTAAAATCTCGGATGACAGATAATCGGTCACTATTTGCAAAAATTTCACTTCTTATCAAACGAACAATCCTAAAAAATACAAAAATCACCAATAGAATATCGAAAACGGCAAAGAAATCGATCGAGTTGAGGAAGAGACAAAAAGTCGTAAACGGCGATTTTTGAAAATTTTCTTCCCCGTCGATGAATATTTGCGCTATAGTCCTGTAGCAAACTTTATTATATCCTTATACTTAAAGCAGTTATGTCCCGATGTTTGTATGATCTAGTTCTGTCGCGTTCAGTCCGCAAAGTCTCATTATCACAATCGTAGAAGCGAAGCGGTTGTTTTGAGAATGATTATAGTTGATTTTTTCAAAAACAACCGCTTCGCTTCTACGATTGTGATAATGAGGACTGAACGCGATTGCGGAACTGAACTATATGTATGTATGTAACCTCCATTTCCCCGCTACTCGCACTTTTCTGTATCACTATCATAGAAGCGGTGTGGTTTTGAGAATGATTTCTTCATTTTCGTTGTTGAAATTTCCGAAAAACAACCGCTTCGCACCTACGATTGTGATAGTAGGAGTGCGAGTAGCGGGGAAATGAAGGCTATGTGTGTGTGTGTGTAATTGTGTTTTCCCGTGGATCTCCGGAATGGCCGATCAAAACAGGGATGAAATGGTACCAACATTTGCGCGGGTGGGACACTCATCGATTACCAAAAAATCAGCCTGAATCACCTCTTGCGCGCCTCGGGGCAACCGAGTTTGTCCGTGGGGCGCACTCTTGGCCTTGGGTCATGAAAACTTCTATGAGTCGTCTAGCGCTAGAAAGGCTAAGCTCTAATCAAGGCGAGACGTATTTAATAGTGGTGGATGGGACGCCGTTCAGAACCGCCAGGGTTTGAGGAGGGTGCAGCACGTTATCGATAGTGTGCAGGACCTCAGTGGGAGTGCGCAGGACCCCAGTGGGAGTGTGCAGGACGTCATAGAAAGTGTGCAGGACCCCAGTGGGAGTGTGCAGGACGTCAAAGAAAGTGTGCAGTACCCCAGTGGGAGTGAGCAGGACGTCATAGAAAGTGTGCAGGACCCCAGTGAGAGTGAGCAGGACGTCATAGAAAGTGTGCAGGACCCCAGTGGGAGTGAGCAGGACGTCATAGAAGGTGTGCAGGACCCCAGTGGGAGTGAGCAGGACGTCATAGAAATTGTGCAGGACCCAGTGGGAGTGAGCAGGACGTCATAGAAAGTGTGCAGGACCCCAGTGGGAGAGAGCAGAACGTTATAGAAAGTGTGCAGGACCCCAGTGAGAGTGATCAGGACGTCATAGAAAGTGTGCAGGACCCCAGTGGGAGTGTGCAGGACCCAAATGGGAGTGTGCAGGACTCCAGTGGGAGTGTGCAAGACCCTAGTGGGAGTGTGCAGGACGTCGTAGAAAGTGTGCAGGACCTCAGTGGGAGTGTGCGAAACCCGAATGGGAGTGTGCAGAACGTCATATAAAGTGTGCTGGACCCCAGTGGGAGTGTGCAGAACGTCGGAGGAAGTGTGCAGGACCCCAGTGGGAGTGTGCAGGACGTATCCGAAGTGTGCAGGACCCCAGTGGGAGTGTGCAGGACCCTAATGGAAGTGTGCAGGACATCATAGAAAGTGCGCAGGTCCCCAGTAAGAATGTACAGGACGTCATGGAATAGGTGCAATCCCACAGTAGGGGTGCACAGGACGTCGTGAAATGTGTTCAGGGCCCAGATGGGAATGTGCAGGACGTCATAGAAAGTTCGCAGGGCCGCAGTGGAAGTGTGCAGGACGTCATCAAGGGAGGGGAATTGAAACAGCGAGTTTTTGTCAATTTTTTCATGCGAAACCTTAGCCGTTGGGTAGCGAAGAAAACATGGGAAATCATGTATCTTGAGAAGCGTGTAGCGCGTTTTGAGGAGTACGCAAAACTTTGAGAAACTTCCTAGCCAGTCTGACGAAACAAGCAGCAGCTCCACTTCCGCATCTTCTCTGTTCGTCACACATTACAACCGCTCAGTCATTTTGATTCACTAACTTCGATAAACCAGTTTTATATATGTTGAAAGTTTGAGCTTATCAAAATATGCTTCACAAAAACATAAACATTAACGGACATATTTCATTTATTGAGAAAAAAGGCACGGCGTTGGTCAACAGGGGAATCCACATCTAAAATGCGAGTGCTTTTTTCTTAACATGACAGGGATGGTAAAGCGAGAATAATAGCTTGGGTACATTACATACGGAAGGGGTCGTAAATAAGATGCTGGCAACAACCGACGATCTACCGCTGGCTTCTTATGTTTTGCTTTTTTTTATGCCACGTTTTTTATATCCTACGCCCTGCTATAAATGTCCGGCAGCCAGTTCTGCTCAGGAGAGTCCATACGGACAGCAACTTCCGGATATACGGAAGGCAGTCAACACCGTTTTGTCAGAAAAATCTGCCTCAGGAAGCTAGCGGACGTGAAACTTTTTTTGAGCGAAATCTTCGCTAGGTCTCGCTAGTCGGCATTATGATCGAAAATATCATATCAAAAGATGGAATCGATAGCCCCAAAGGGAGCAAAGATAATTAGAAAAAAGACGATGTCAATAGATTTTTGTCCACTACTGTAACTCCGTTCAGAGTGACGCTTCACAAATCTGGAGGGGAGACTTGATTTCTGCGTCAAAAATGGTTTAGCAGTAGCATGTTTAACCTTTTGGTATGGCCACCTTGCCCAATTATCCTTCCCTTGAAAGATTGAGTCTAAAACTATCGAAACGCTATTTTCTACCATCACCTTGTCGCCCTCCTTGGCTCCCATTGAGCAGTGTTTGGTAAAGCGGTGATTCTCTATGTTTTCGTTTTTCAAAGTTCTGCAAAACATGGCGCAAGTTTTGTATTTGACTAAGCTTGGCGTTTCAATTTTGACTATTGAATTCGTTTGTATCCCACGTATGTATACTGATTTTTTTATGTACTGCTCAAAACAAAGTTATTTTGAAACACAATCTCAAACCTTTTCCGATATGGAAACATCTCATCTGGAATGTTCAGATGTTTCCACATCGAATGAGGTTTGGGTTATGTGTAGGCTTACTACTAATTATCAGTTACGAATTACGAATTACGATTTACGAGGAATTTGAAAAATCACGATTTACGAAATTACAAATTCCAGTTACGCACAGCCCTGCACAGGGGACCCCTTAGACATCCTACTAGGGTAATCCCTCTTGAGGTCCTCACGGGGGGGGTGTGACCCCACCGCCGTGGTCCGCAGTGGGGTGCACCCCAACGCGGACCGTGGGGAGATGGCCTTACAGTTAGGTACCACCTCCCCCCCCCCCCGAACTGGGGCAAGATCCCTTCGGGGACAAAAATTATCCTCCGGTATCCGGTGGATCTTCTAGTAAGTGACTCAGGGCCACCTTCTAGATCCGCCTCCGAAAAGCCGACTGAGGCACACTGTGAGATGAGAAGCCTTTTATACCAGCAACATTGTTAATACCTTTGTCTAAACATGTCTCTAGCCAAGGTGTGCTCTAAACGATAGCGAGAACTTTTTCTAATAGTTTTTGTAAGCAATATTCCATCGGAACAAACGGGATTCCCCGATTCTATCGCGAGTTCCGTCCATCCTCCCGATGCCGTGAGAAAAAAAGTGTTTTGCCTCCGCTTGAAACGCTGGACCGCCTAAATTGATTTTGGCGTTAGTACACAACATTCCATTCATTCATCCTTTACCGCGAGAGTCAAACTAGTGCTATCATTGCTTTTTGATCCGTCTCTTATCCACCCATGCTACAGCACCAAAATCAGTCATGGACCAACTTTTCGACTGCGGCACACGCAAATACATAGATAAATCTGCGTCATTGTATCGAGCTGACTCAGACCGTTTACAGAGCCGAGCGGTGCGGCGGCGGAAGTATAAATGAGACCTCATCTCGCGAACGCATTTTAGGGCTTGAAATTAATCCGCTGACTGTTACTAGCAGCGGTTCTCGTCTACGGTGCTAATGTGAATGCACATAAATTTCTCGTTTCGTTATTTGTCTTACACATAGTCTACCAATCTATAAATCGATTTTTTTTAGTTTTACGTATAGTACTTCTATCCTCTATATGTAGTTATTCGAAGAGTTTTGGGATAAAGGAGTACTTCAAATACTCATTTTTCGAAACTTTGAGTAAAATATTCGAACACTGCCTTTTAAAATCTTCGATGAGGCCGAAATGTGTTTATACAAGTAATAAGTCATCCCAAAACAGCTCAGTGGACTCAAGCAATTTCCGAACTATGATAAGGTGTTTAGGCCAATCTGAGAATCTCCATTCTTTGTCGTTCATCTGAAAGGCACGAAAATGGCTTCCTTAAATTTATTGAGAAACATGAGAATTGCTATAGTTGGTGCTTTCGGAAATTTTGGCTTCCCTTCTGCCCCATACCTGAGCATGTCGACACTGGCTCGAATAAAAGCAGTCGGGTTTGCGAGATCCTTGCCGGCCAGCGACGTGCCCGTGTTTCTTGTACCCTGAACCAGACATTTTTATCGTTGATGGTACCAGTTTGGGAAATAGGTATTATAACGAGAAGTCTTCTGTCAAAAAAAAATTTAAAGGTGTATACATACCGTCTCGAAGACAGCGTATCGATCACCGAGATTCATTCCTGACACAAGACCAGGACCTCCCACAAGTCCGCAGGCGATATTCGAGATGATGTTTCCATACAGGTTGGGCATCACCATAACATCGAATTGTTGAGGTCGGGAAACCTGGTTTGCGAATTTTCTACAGCTGCAGACAAGAAAAAAAAAACAACTGGAGACGGGCACTTTTGTATTCCTGTGACCAGTTTCGTGGGAATGGTTTTTTCACATTTCAGATATCATGTGAGAGGAGATAGCGATGGCAAGGAATGAAAAAAGAGGATGCTCAGAATGGGCAAGAATGTGGTTTACGTGAGCTGCAGAAAACATGAAATTTTCAGGGAAGAGTGAAAAAAAAAGTATACAGTTCATTATAAAGTCCCCCAAGGGAATTCTTTCTAGCGCTGATTCATCTACCAGCATCTTATGCGCTGTTGCCTTGATCGCTTGAGATGATCCTACAAACTATACGCTGCTTGGTGTGTGTGAGCGTCTGTGTGTATGTGTGTGTGTGTGTGAGAGTGAACGGAAATTCGGTCGGTTTGTTTTCAGAAATGAAGCAATTCGGTTTGTTGTTATGATGCGATGGCGTATACTGATAACACGATATCATCAGTTTCCTATGTAAAACGTTGCTGAGCGGCTTCATGGGCGGCTGCATGTGCACTAGGAGCCCTGGGAAGGTAGACGGGACTTCACTGGGAGTGCGCCGGGCGCCGAAACAAGTAGGCGCGACTCCACCAGGAGTGCGTCAATCGCAGGGGTATTGTGGGGGACCAACTGGGAGAGCGCCTAGTGCCGAGAAAAGTGTGTTGGACCCAACTGGGAGTGCGCCGAGCGCCGGGAAAAGTGTGTTGAACCCTACTGGGAGTGCGCCGAGCGCCAAAAAATTGTAAATATTCAGGTAAGGCCGTGATCATACTTCACGTGACGAGGATCTGGAACGCGCTGTCTGACCCCAGACCGGCGATGGCATGCAGGTGGTTGAAGTAAAACAGAACCTGTTTCTGTGCTCCCTTACCGGATTAAGTAAGGGACTAGCTTGCCAGACGTAGACGTCAGTGTGACATTTCTGCTCGCTATACTGCTCCACTTATCCTGCAAAGGCTGTTTAACGCCTGTGGCAGTAGGGACCCACTGCGGCGTTTGAGGGATCGAGGGTATGCATGTCATTGAGGGTACGCCATGTCATTTTTATGGGAAGCTGTCACGCAGCTATTACACACGCACGGAAGTGAATATATCATTGCTCCATCGCTCTCGCGTGTGCCGCGTATGCCACACAGCTAAGACGCGGTTTCCTATGAAAAGAAACGGACGATACACTGTTTAAATAATGGGCGCAGAATCAATCATAATATTAATGAATGAAGATATGAATTTACATTGGCTACGAAACGTGGCCGATTTAGTTTTAAAGAACTGGAGAGGAGCAAATCATAACCATACGACCACCCTACAAATGGAAGTTTCTGAGAAAACGAAAATCTTAGTCATGTCGCTATTAAGTTTTTCAGAGTTGGCGCCTAAAACAAGGGCGAAGTAAGAGGTTCCGTTTATACCAGGGTGAATACGGTGAATGCTCCAACAATTCGAACTTTAATTCATGGATTTTAGCCATTGTCAAAATGCTCTTGTGACATGGTGCATTGTCCTGATGAAAAAGGATTTTTCTTCTGCAAACCGGGTCTTTTTTTACGAATTTTTTCCATCAACCGGTCCAAAAGGTTGCATTAACATTCAGAATTAATTGTTCTACCAAGTAATCCACGAACGAAATTCCTTTCGCATTCCAAAAAACTGATGCCATAACCTTCTTGGCCGATTTCCGGACCCCAACTCGTTTCGAAGCCGAACAACCAGGTTCACACCACTCTCTAGCCTCTTGTTTTGATTCAGGATCATGGTGATAGACCTAAATCTCATCCATAGTGATGAATCGACGCACAAAATTTACTTTATCCATTTTAAAACGCTCCAAATGTTGATGAGAAAGTCGCATTCGAATGTGTTTTCGTTCCATTGTTAGCGAATGCGGCACCCGTTGTGCACACAGCTTTCTAAAACCCAAAATTTCACTTAAAATATGGCTCACACTGCCTAATGAGATGTGTAAAGCCTCTACTAAATCCCTCTCAGTCAATCGACGACCTTTCAAGACCCTATCTGCTGCCGAGATGTCGTACGTTCGTGCCGTGGCAGTGTGGAGGAAAGAAGATCGCCTCCGTGCAAACCGACGTCAACCCCTCCGAGAAGAGGGTTTTTGTCATGAGAGAGGTGCTGGTCGGCCGCAGCTCTCCTGAGGATTCTACTACAGAGGGCCGGCGTCGAGAGGAATCCAGGTCCAGACAGAAGTATCCATGTGCCACCTGCAGCAAGGATGTTACCTGGCATAAAACAAGTGTCCAGTGCTTCGGATGCCAAAGGTGGGTGCACTTCAGTTCTGTGAGGCATCATGACTCATCCTTTCGTTGTGTTCTATGCTCTGCCCCCAGCAACTCTGATTCCTCAATCACCAACCGCCCCCTCTCCATTGTTCACATTAATCTCAACGGCCTTCGCAACAAGTTATCTGAACTCTCTCTATTCGCACGTTCTCATCACCCGGATGTTATCATGGTTCAAGAAACCAAGCTCTCTCCATCTACCACTTATCCCCAACCTAACATTCCGGGCTACACCGCCTATCACATGCCAAGGACAGCTCTTGGAGCCGGAGTGTCTACTTTCGTGCAATCTGCCTTACCTTCTCATATTATCCCTAATACTCCTAAGGACGGTACTCTCGAGTACATTCCTGTCCACCTCCCCCTCAAAACCCCTTTATCTCTATTTACGTCTGTATCCCCCCGTAACATCTTGCCCCCCATATAATCCTGTACCTCTCCTAAAGCAGTCGCACGACTGCTCACTCTCTCCCTCAGCTGTCTTTGCGGGTGACTTCAATGCTCACACGCTCTGTTCTGCTCTTGACTCTGACGCCAGAGGGGATGACGTCGAGGAATGGGCTGAGGAGTGCGATCTGGTTATCCTCAATGATGACCAGCCCACTCGTCTCCCTGCCAACGGCCGACCTTCTAGCCCAGATTTTCTCTTTTGTGTCATCCAATCTTTCTAATGCTTGCACTTGGTCCACATCCACAACTCTCTCCAGTGATCACATTCCCGTCTTTGTCTATATTGATCTCTCTGACTCTCTTGCCCCTTACTCTGGTTTTCGTCATCGTACTTATCTTAAAGGCAGTGTTCACGATAAAAGTCGTTTTTCTGTTTTCCCGCCTATCCTGAAAACGGTCCCATGCTGATTCCAATGATGTCCCTGGAATAGTACAAGACCCCCTGGAAACGGAGTTATGGCCCCTCGAAATTTAGCAAGGAAAATTGTGGACGAGTTGCCCGAGGCGTGTAACTCCCGTTTTTTGCAGCCGATGTGTGCGAGCTAACCTGAGTAAAGAGAGACGTTGAGAATGAAGGGAAGAACGGGGCTCTTGATCGGAAACCACCGCTCATTTAACCACAAATTCAGGGGAACTGTTATAGGACGTGGGCGGAGTGGCCCAATGGGTCGGCTGGCCCACGAGATTTTCACCCACTTACCGGCCGTTTTTCGTCGCCTTTTCGTTCTTACTCTTCTTATAGGGACCCAAAGCTTACGTTTTAGCCAAAAAAGGGGAAATTTTTCCTTCGTGAACACTGCCTTTAAAGGCAGTGTTCACGATAAGAATCGTTTTTCTGCTTTTTTGCCTATCTTGAAGACGGTCCAATGCTGATTCCAATGGTGTTTTTGGAATCGTACAAGACCCTCTGGGAACGGAGTTATGGTCCCTCAAATGTTGAGCTAAGGAAGCATGGTGGACGAGTTGTCCGAGGCTTGTAACTTCCGTCTCTTGCAGCCGATGTATGCCAGCTGACCTGAGTAATGACTGAAGTTGGGAATAAAGGAAAGAACGGGGCTATTGTTCGGAAACTATCGCTCATCTCACACTCTCGAGCATTCATTTATTCACGTCAGTGGGCGTGGAAAGTGCATCTGGGGGTGACGAGCTGACTGGTTTCCAACTTTGGGCCCGTAGGGGACCGTTCCGAGCTCATTTTTCTTAGTTTTTTCAACGTTATGGTTGAGCTAGGCCCCGCAGCTGCCGATCTCCACCAAAAAAAAGCAGACATGGTTTTTATCGTGGACACTGCCTTTAATTTAGGCCTAGCAGACTGGACCCTGTTCAGAGATGTTGCACTCCGCCATGCGGTCGACTACCCATGGAATGGTGATGTCCATCAGAAAGAACGTCATTTAACAAGTGCCATCCGCAAGGCCATGAAAGCAGCAATTCCTGAGGGTCGTGTCAAGACCTTTTTTCCAAATGTCAGCAGGGAAATACTGCAGAAGATAAGAGCCAGAGATGAGAAGAGAGCCGCTGATCATCTAGACCCGGACATAGCTGTGCTGGATAATGAGATCAAGCAGGATCTGGATAAGAACAAAAAGGAATGCTGGGAGAAGTTCACTGAAAAGCTGAATTTCCAGGCTGACGGAACTACGACGTGGAAAGTGTTGAGGAAAATTTCCGGCAAGTCCGCTCCCTCGATGAGCTCCGCTATTGAGTTCGAGGAGAACGTCTTCAAATCAGGGAAAGCGGCTGCCTATGCGCTCGGCAAGAATTTCTTCATCACAAGCACCAAGCGAGGCGTGCAAAACAGAGTCACGGTTAGAGAACTGAGCCGGTTGCCGCTCATGAACGCTTCTGAGGCCTTTACTCTCACGCAAGTAGAGAAGGCTGTCAAAGAAATACGGAACTCGAAGGCTATCGGACCTGACAGTATCTCCCCAGCCATCCTGAAGAAGCTTCCCATGGAACTTCTACCGATGCTTGCAGATATCATTAACACTTCTTTCCGGACCTGCATTCTACCCCAAGCTTGGAAGACAGCTAATGTGATACCGTTGCCAAAGTCAGGCAAGTCCCAATGTACGATAAAAGGCTTCGACCAATTAGTCTTTTATCTCCCGTCGCCAAATTAGCTGAAAAGTTGATCGTGAGGGACCTGGCTGATCAAAATGAGCGACAGCAGCATCAGCATGGGTTCAGAAAACTTCACTCTACTACTACTGCTCTATTGGAGATCGTGAGTTTTGCGGTCGACGGATTCAACATGAGAAAGCCCCTAAGAACGGTGGCCGTCGCCCTCGACCTGACCGAAGCGTTTGACCCTGTTAACTTGGGACTGCTATCCGACAAACTCTCAGGCAAACCATCGCTCCGAACGGGACCGGCTCCTCCCAATTATGACGTCATCGCCCGGACAGCGGCCGAGGGGCCAACTGGCACCGCGGTCCCTGTCCGGTGCCAGTTCGCCCCTCAGTCGCTCTCCGGTCGCTCTCGGAGCCACAGCGGTGCCATCGCCATGGATAGAGAGACGCGGGATTTGTTGTTCTTTGAGTGATAACGTGCGAGCCACGTTATCACTCGAAGAACAACCAATCCTGCGGGTACAAAAGGCGGCTCGCCTCGTGTAGACGAGTAGTTGGCCTTTCGAGGCCACTCTTGAGAGGTGACTTCGGATCACTCTCAGAATGACAATTTTCGGCGGCCGAGGGGATCCCTCATGGCCCGCGGTGGGGAAGGCTTCCTCATTGCGGACCATGTTGGGATGGTATCCTTGTTGCGGCCTGTGGCAGGATTAACCTCCTGACCCGCAGGCTGTAACAGGTACCTTATCCTCTTAACAGGCTTAATCCTCTCCAGAAGAGGCGGAAATAAAGAAAAAATAGCAATTAGGAAATTTTTGAAAATCGCCCGAACAGAGACCGCAGTGCCAGTTGGGACCGAAGATCGCTCCGAGCGATACTGCTGTGGCCCGGAGAGCGGCTGCTGTGGCCTGAGTAGATGGCTAATTTTCGCTCGGAGCGGAGAGGCAGCGCCGCTCGAGTGGCTCTCCGGTACCGCTCGGAGCGATGGTTTGCCTGAGCTGTTGAAGTCCTCGCTGCCATCCTGGGAGAAGCGATGGATTGCAGCGTTTACTAAAGGCCGCCAGGCTAAGGTTCAGTTCCAGAATCACGTATCCGATAGCATTCCAATAGCAGCCGAGGTTCGCAAGACGGAGTGTTGTCTCCTGCCTTATTCAGTCTGTATCTTGAGGACATCCCCGAGCCTCCCAATAATGTAAAGATTGTTATGTATGCCGACGACATCACCATCATGTGCCAGGACCGCGACCTGCAAATAGCCGCTAACAAGGTCAGCGCCTATCTCGTCGAGTTGAAGCTTTTCCTCGATAATATGATGCTCACAGTCTCTGCTGCAAAGTCTTCTGTTTCAGTGTTCACAACAAACACTAAGGAATACAGTGCCCACCCAGATGTGAAATGGGATGGTGACCGGTTGCCAGCAGCCAAATTCCCCAAGCTGCTTGGTCTTATACTCGATCCGTCACTGAAGTTCCACAAAAACGCGGAACAGAAACAGACAGTCGTCAAGGCAAAGCTCAATATTCTGAGAGCTCTCAGAGGAACATCATGGGGAAGCAGCCGAGAGACTATACTGAGAACCTACAGAGCAATACTTCAGCCGGCTCTGGAATATGCGGCACCAGTGTGGCAGCGCCTGGTGTCAGATAGCTCCTGGAATAAGCTGCAGCGTATACAGAATGCTGCGCTTAGAATCGCTACCGGTTGTGCAAGGAGCTCTCCAATAGAACATCTTCACGCGGAGGCCTGCATATTGCCAGCTAAGGAGCATTGTGAACTCCAGGCGCAGAAGATGTATATTAAAGTTCTGAGACAGCCAAATCATCCGGCAAAGAGAATTATGAAGCCCATTAGAGAGAGGTCGATTAGGACGCCGTTCGCAGATGCTCCTCGTAAAGTTGATGTACAGAGATGGGCCGACTCCAACATGGAAAGGCTTCGTCTTCTGCGCGAGGAGCACACCCAGTTTGTTCGAGGATATCTAACGAAGGCGGCTGTGAACCCTATTTAAGGAGCAGTGCCGCCTCGGGTTTGCGAGACCGAGTCTCAACTCGGCAGAAGAGCCAGATGTGCTCTCGCCTCGCTGCGCTGTGGTCACTCTATTCTGCTAATGTCTTACGCCAACAAGATCGACAGCAGCCGACCAGACGCATGCCCGGACTGTGGTGCTCCCGGACACGACACGGCGCACTTGTTCATGTGCCCGAAGAGACCTACCTCCTTAACAACAATGGACCTCTGGGCGAATCCTGTGAAGGCCGCCCAGTTCCTCAACCTATGACAAAAACCACTTTGAGGCTGCAGAAGAAGAAGAAAACCCTATCTTGTAATTTGGCTATGATTTCTGGTGTTGATGCGCTTTTTGGACGTCCTTAACGTGGATCGTCTTCAAGGCTTGTACGGATGAAGCCTGAAGGCTCATCGATCTTTCACGATACTTAGCGGATTCGAGCTTTCATCTAGACTTACCGTAGCGAGGTTGCTCACTGTTGATGATCCAAATTTGCGCCATGCTTTTTCGATCGCTGCTCCCTGCTCTTGCGGGAAATGTCAATTTCTAGGGCTTGTTGATCGAATCCACAACTCAAACTGCGTGGCTGCCCTCTCATCACTGCGGCGTGCCTTACAGCGGGGTGTAAGGCGCGCCGCAGTGATGAGAGGGCAGCCACACATTTTGAGTTATGGATTCGGTTAACAAGCCTCATCAGTTATGTAGAGTCCACGTGATCAATCTAGTGAATGGACGGAGCTGCGACGGTAGATCGCAGCACGCGATCGAAACCCCATTGATCAGTAATGCCGCCAACGCCGCAGGCCAGCCGCAATAATCGCGCCTAGCCCATTCACTAGACTAAATCTGATCGAAGACCATATGATTCTACTTTCCCTAGCGTTTCACTTGGAACCAAGGCAGTTAAAATATGTTCTGATTTGGACAAAGTTCGTGTACTCGGATTAACATCAAAGTATGATTTGCAGTGTAGCATAGACTGAGATCCTTTATCAAAGGGGGGGGGGAGAGATCATCAAGGAGGAAGGGTGTTACATTTGTAGCCTCCCCCGCGAGTGGGACGGAATGGCTGGACGAGATTATGTCCGTAGGAATGACAAATTTTGATTCAAACTCACGAGTTGCATGCAAGCGTTGTCTACGATCATGGACTCGAATTCCAGTTGTGGATACTCTTCCTTAGCCATTTCTTTGACAATCTGAAGGAAAAGGGTCAGAAATAGGTTGTCTTCCATACTGATGCTGATCTCTTTCCGATTTCAGAATACTCTCTTCTTGCACAAGACCTTTTTTCGTTTGTTGGAGTCAGTAATCCGCGAGGGTTTCTCGTCATCTTATGCGGTTGCAATTTCGTTACACCAAATCTCATTATGGTACAGTGCCTTGAATGAGCAGAACAATGCGGCTGTAGGTTGGTCTCACCTGCAAAAAGAGGCCATCTCCTAACTTTTGAATATTCGCCTTGTGAACTGCCGTCACCTTCTTCCGATCGTTCAAAGCTGCATATTCGAGAGCCATCCGGGCTATTCTCTCGATACACGGACGTGTCACAATCTGCAAATCAGTTCAATGCAAGGGCAGATTTTGCCTCCGCTTTCCTAGAATTTACGAGGCAAAGAGATTGGCTGCGGTCTCATCGGTGAAGCCGAATCGCTAAAGTTTTTGCACATTTGAGAAAGGTGATTACTAAAATATGATTGTTTATATCACAGAACTCCAACTTTATTGATATTTTTGTTGGAACAGTAGCGTCTCAGACTATTCAAAAAAAATCATTCTAACGACATTTATTCTGACTAGGGACTCGCATGGTATAGTGGAGTCCACCAAGAGTGTATCATTTACTTATCAATGAGAAGCGGTCGACTGGAGATCAATGAGCATGAAACTCGTTGCAGCACAACCGCTCTCGCTCAATTGGTATCGAGCGTGCTAGTATGGGATTCATGCACATTGATCCCCAGCTGACCGCTTCTTATTGATATGTAAATGAGACACTCTTGGTGGACTCCACTATATGTTCCTTTTGATCAGAAAGCTAATGAATGTTTTCTGGTCAATTCTGTAATGCCGTCTTCGAATTTGAAATCGGATTTTGCTGAGTCCAATTCTGAACAGAATTATATGGATTTTTGAAGCTTCACGAAAGGGTAAGGCAACTTTTGAGATGTTTAGAAAAACTGTTTCGTAGTTGGCTTAAAACTCTTACGTGGAGTTATTCAGGGAATTGAACACGAATCTGGGGTACATTCTTCAATATTTTGAGGATCACTGTAGGTTACGCAAGGTGTAGGGCTATTTAGGGTGCGTAATCTAACTACAGTGCGCCACATAATTATACGAACACCCTAAAAATGGGCTGAAGAGATATTGGATCGAGGTTTCAGATATTGAAATGAGTCTCTAGGTTTCCTGCTACGTCGAAAACGATGGACAACTTCGTGCGAGCACGAGTTGTCAAATTCGCTTTCAATTATATAAAATTCACTTTTTTCCACGCCACATAACATCGGCATGGATCGTGAAGAGACTTTGCGTTCACTGTTGAAGGTTGGCGCAAACCCGGTGCACCTATCTTATAGCGTATGGCACGGAGTTTGCACCAACCTACAACAGTGAGCGCGAAGCCTCTTCACGATCCATACCGACGTTAAGTATACGAACACTTAGGAAAGATGGAAATGATTCGCGACAAATGTGTCGAAATTCTCCGCTTCACGGGCTGAGCATATAAGAAATGTTAGCTGATAATGATTATCAACATGCCACGTGGTTCACACCTCTCCGTCGAGGAACAGGCCCAGATCCGAGCTCTTCGTGATGCTCAACTCGGAGTCCGACAAATCTCCAGGCAGCTTTGCCGTTCGGCTGCGTGTATCTCCAGCTTCTTACGCGATCCCGACACATATGGCACCACCAGTCGTCCAGGACGTCCCAGAAAGCTCAGCGCACATGACGAGCGGCATATTGCCCGAAGAGTCACCAACTCCATGGCGTCGGTCGCGACGATTCGATCCGAGATGTCGCTGACCGTATCCACAGAGACCATCCGCCGTTCATACCACCGAAAAGGCAACATTGTTAGATCCGTAATGAAGAGAGCCCTACGCCTACAGCATCACCACAAGATTGCGCGGCTGGAATTCGCACGATCTAACATGAGTACGAAATGGGATACGGTGAGTTCTTTGCACGGCTCAACCTTTCGAGCGCTGCTTACGCATACATGTTCTGAGTAATCTTCTCCGACGAGAAAAAAAATCAGTTCGGACTGACCTGACAGTACTAGGAGTTACTGGGGAGATCTTAGAAAGGAGCCAGCCTACTTCAGCCGCCAGATCTTTGGAGGTGCAAGCGTCATGATGTGGGCAGCTTTCAACAGCACTTGCCAGGTCAGTTTTGAATTCGTGTCGAGCAGGATGAACTCAGAAGAATACCAAGAAGTCTTGACCTCCTATGTGTTGCCTTTCCTGCTCGACGACGTGGAAGATTCCGTTATGCCCAGGACAACGCCACGATCCACGCGAGCCGGTCTTCTCTAGAGTAGTTCCGCGGTAATCATGTCGACGGGCCTTGGCAGGCCGTCAGCCTCGATCTGAATCCCATTGAGAACCTGTGGGAGATCCTTGTGCGTAAGATCTACAAAGACGGAAAGCAATACGACAACGTCAGTGCCCTCAAGCAAGCCATCCTGAACGCATGGAGCGGCATTGACAGGTACGTTCTCAAGCGGTTCAGCGACAGCCTCCCAGACAAATTGTTTGAACTTGCTACACGTAACGGTGCTACCACTTTGTACTGACTGAGTTTTGTTTATGTTTGGGTCCAATTCGTTGATGAATTTCAATGTTTCTTAAGTGTTCGTATACTTATGTGGCGCACAAAAACTGAGCTCTTCTAATTAAATAAAGGTCAAGCAGAGAGGCTGAGGTCACACGATATATTTCATAGTATTTGGCATCGCAAAAAACGTAGAAACGTGTTCCCAGATCTAAAACCTCAATCCAACAGCTGTATGGCTCATTTCCGGGTTGTTCGTGCACTTATGTGGCGCACTTACGTGTTCAGCAATGCACACAAACCCTACAATCAGTTTTGAGTCAAATCTACTAACGTAGCAATTCAGAAATCAAAGTCTCATTTACTTTCCGAAATGTCCTTCCAGTGAGAAGCTTTGAGTTAAATCTAGACACGTTCCGAACCATGGCAAATGGACCTCAGATTCGTGACCAACGCCCCAAAAAACAGCAAATTTTTAGGGTGTTTCGAACTTTTTTCGGCTTTTGCTTGAAGGCACAGTACACCCTCAGACATGAATTAGGTGATTTTTATTTGATTGTGTAGCAGACCCCTCCTGTATGACACTTGCCAAATACGAGATCTCAATTCCTTTCAATAAGCGAGATATAAGCGACCACCACAGGCCCGGCCCCCTACCAGATTTATGAACTCGATAGCGTCTACATAAATGGATGGATGAATTCTCAACAAGTAGTCGATCTTCAGTCCATTTCCGTACTGTCTCCTTATCCTGGCTCGCTCTTGCGCAACGATTGCGAATGAAGAGAAATACAGGCCTGAGACAACTCGTCCACGAAATTTTTGCTCTCAAAAGGCAGGCATTTTCAAGGAGCCATATCTCCGTTCGTAAGGGGTCTTGGACTATTTCAGAGATACTATTGTGATCAGAAAGTGGCTCTCTCCAAGATAATCATGAAATCTGGAAAATAATTTTTTGGGTGTCCTGTGCCTTTAAAACGTGGATGCACGGATAATCTAGGGTGCTGAACACGAATCTGGGGTTCGCTTGAGATTGCGGTAGGTACCATGCCATTTAGACTGCCTTAGCACTTCGCAAATAGACGTTAAATTTGTATTCAGCAAACCGAATAACCCCCGCATAGAAAATTTGAGTCAAATCTGAGACTTTGACCATCGCTGTCAAAAATCGATTAACTGACCTCAAATTCGTGTTGAACACTGCAAATAATCCCCAGAAAAAAGATCTGAGCCACATCCATCGTACCGTTCCAAAAATTGTCAAAGGTTACGTTTTGCCCTCAAAATTTACCCCGATGGCAATTTGTGAGCGAAATATGTCAAAAAACTTTATAAAATCGACAAATCGAACTCAGATTCCTGATCAGCGCCCCAAATAACCCTCCTGAGAGAGGTTTACGTCTAATCTGAAACATTAAACAATCTGGTTTGATTACCCAAGTTTGAGTATCGGAGTGAACCTCCTGCGAGCTCTTTCGGAAAGCTATCGCCATCAGCTTTGTCGTTCATACAGAACGTATATGGACTGGTGCTGAGCGGTGGTGCTATTAACGCTCCTCGTCTGATCTCTCTGCAATACGTGGACTGGATCTTTTGCGACTACTGGAATTGGACCTGAGGAATACGCGGCACTCCTATTGACGGGGAGTGAGTTGAATTGTTGTTAGTAATCGTCACTATTAACAGTGATTCGTTTTGAGTTGTGTCCCGTAACACGACCACGTTTCCCGTTTCTCGTCTGTTCCACCCATGAGTGGCCGTCAAGATTCAACCCATGCGGATAAATACGGTCTTGCGGAGAGGCTTAGCGACGTGGTTGCGGACGAGACAGAGCCCGGTTACGTAAGATTAATGGTGGAGCTTCTATTGGAAACGAAGCGGGAACTTGGGGATGTCAACAGAACGAACAATGCCATCCTCGAGGAGAATAGGATATCTTCAGGCATTTTCTGATCGAAGCGCTGAGCTCGTCAGAATTAAGAGAGAGCGGGGCTGGATAACTCTGTGATCTTAGTTGACATTCCTCCGAACAACCTCAAAGCTCGTCTGGTCCAGTGTACTACACCCGCCTGTGTGATTTGCCCGGCTGGCAGGGATGGAGACTGCACTGCTTGCGGTGTGGTCTATTTGATCTCATGTCAGCTGTGCGGCCGAAAATACATCGGGGAAACATCGCGGCCACTGCATGTCAGGATCAAGGAACACTTGGACGGTAAGGAGAGGAAGCGGGAAGTCACAGTGCTTGGGGCGCATCGGGTAATTGTCCATAATGGTGACAATTTTGACATCAAGGTCGAGATAATAGCCCGAGAGACGGACACCGCAGCGCGAAAAACTTTAGAGGCGTTTTTCATACAGGCTTATGACCCGCAAATTAACCGGAAGGGAGAAGGCCTGTATATAACCCGGGAGCTCAGGCCATACGTAAGACTCGCCTTTTAACATCTCAAGTGGTGGTCTACAGCGTTTCCTTCATCGACGCTTCATGCTGCTCTGATTGCTAGCGAGTTCTTGGCTAGGTGCGGTACTTTTCTCTGGTTTTCTCTCTTACCTACGTGACAGAAATCAGGTTTCCGACTTCATGTGGAGATTAGGAGACGTTTGGCCGGGTAGACACACTTCTTATTTGATCTTTTCAGGCTCTGAAGAAGGAGGTTACTTCGAAACGTTTAGCCATAAAGAACTGTATCAACCTCGTGTCGAGTTCAACATCATCAAACAACTATAGTGTTATCATGCCGAGGTTGATGGAGAGTCGCACATGGAGATGAATATACACTTATTACCGTAACTTTGGGAAGTGTGATTACGACCTGGTGTGTGCTTACCTGTCGAATATTGCTTGGAGAGAATAGCTTAACTCTGTGGAAGGTGTAAATATGAAATGTTCCTAAGCATACTCACGCATGTGACAGAAATGTTCGTTCCATGACGTCGTGTCTCTGCTACACACGCCCATTTACCAACTTATCTACAAAATATGTTTGACCACCGATCTTGCCTATTTCGATTTGCTAAGGACTCTCAAAGTGAGTATGACTGGGATAATTTTCATCAATATGCGAAGAAATTCTAAAGCGCCTTGGAAAAGTATAATAGCAACATTTAAAAAAATATAATTAATTCCGCCAATAGAAACGATTTTTACAAACTTTTGAACAGGAAACTGAGAGTTAATAGTTGCATTGGTAGTATCAAAAAGGATGACTTTGTGGCGAATCCTGACAGAGACAAGGCTAATATTTTAGCCGACAAATTTTGCGAAGTTCCTCTTGATGATAACAGTTGTACACCTAGTTTCAATCCAATAGTTGCTGAACCAATGGACACATTTCCGTGGTTGAATGCATCCTCTCTTCTCGATATCATGAGAAAGTGGCCATGTTCTTCTTCTCTTATACCGAATTTCATTCCTGCACGTTTTTTGAAGAACATAGCTGATGTCATAGTCAGCCCTTTATGCTATATCTACAACCAATCTCTCATGTCTTCTGAGATCTCATCGCGATGGAAGCATTCCTTCATTACATATTTGCTCAAGAAAGCACCTGCAAGTGACATAGAAAATTACCGCCCAGTCAGCATTACATCTTTCCTATGCAGGGCTTTCGAAAAAGTCATCAAGACTCATTTGTTCGAATACCTGGAGAGTATGTGTTGATTCCTAGCTGCCAGCATGGATTTGTTTCCAGTAGGTCGATAGAAACCAACATGCTTGAATGTTTAAATGACTGGACGGGAAGCCTTGACGTCAAGCGGACCAATGATGTGGTATATTTCGACTTTTCAAAGGCTTTTGATAAAGTCAGCCATAGCAAGTTACTGTATAAGTTTGTTCAACTGAAAGTGCATCCAGTAATTTGCAAATGGTTTGAAGAATTTCTCACCAATAGAACTTTTCAAGTGAAAGTGGGATCAGAGTTTTCGTCTTGTAGAAATGTCAGAAGTTTCTTAACATGACAGGGATGGTAAAGCGAGTATAACAGCTTGGGAACATTGCAAACGGAAGGGTTCGTAAATGTGATGATGGTAGCCACCGACGATCTGGCTTCTTATGTATTGCTTTTTAATACCACATTTTCATACCCGACCCCCTGCTGCAAATGTGCGGCAGCCTGCTCTGCTCAGGAGAGTCCATACGGACATCAACTTTCGGATAGACGGAAGGCACTCAACACCGTTTTGTCAAAATGATCTGCCTCAGGAAGCTAGCGCACGTGAAAATTTTCTTGAGCGAAAAGTTCGCTAGGTCTCGCTAGTTATTCTTATTTTCCTTAAAGGCAGCATACACGCTCGTAAACGTGGTTGGGATAACAATGTGAATCGAACCGTATGTCTTACAACATAATGCCTACGCATTTTGAAGCGTCAAAAACGACCCACAATGCCGTTACACGAGTAGCAATTTGGCCCCGCCCGTATTTTCCCGCCCCCCTGTATTTGCCCTTTTCCTCCGACGCAGGGTTGCTGGGTCATCTTCGCAGTCAGTGACATATGTGGTTCACTTCTTAGGCAACCCACCAATAGTACCGACGGTAAAGATGACCCAGCAACCTTGCGTTGCAGGAAAAGGGCAAATACAGGGGGGCGCGAAAATACGGGCGGGGCCAAACTTGCTACTCCTGTAACGGCATTGTGGGTCGTTTTTTGACGCTTTAAAATGTGTAGGCGTTGTAATCTGAGCTAAGCCATTCTATTTCCGTAGTTATCTCAATTACGTTTACGAGCGTGTATGCTGCCTTTAAAGGCAGGGTTTTCGATAAAATCGGTTATTGTGCTATCCCCATGGAATGGTAGATCTGACCATCACAAATGTGAAAATAAGGTAAAAATTGGAGAAAAAACGCTCAGGAACAAGTTATGGCTTGGTGTCCTCCCGCCCCCAATTACCGAGATTTGTGTAAAAGCCTGTTTTGCCAACTTTTATTTTGCCTCTAAAGTAATTTCTGAACATTACTGGAGACTACTGATTACTTTAACAGCAAAGTAAATAGCGGATAAGCAAGCATTAATGAAAATCGCGTTAATTAGGGGGCCGGCCGACACCGGTAATTAGCCCTTGTACCTTGTTTTCGAGCGTTTTTTCCGCGAATTTCCGGGTTTTCACACTTATTTTTAGTTTTGTGGTGGCCAAATCTACATTCTCATGAGCAGAGCTCAAAAGTAGTTTTTCTCGCGAACTCTGCCTTTAAGTAAAAAATGGGAGAAAAAAACGCTCAGGAACCAGTAGAAAACTTGGTGCCCCCCGCTCCCTATTATCAAAATTTCTGTAAGAGCTTGTTTTTCCGTCTTCTATTTTCGTCTAAAGTAATTGCTAAGCACTTTTAGAGACTACCAGCTACTAAATAAAACACGGATAAGCAAGAAATTCATGAAAATGTCGTTAAATGGGGGAGGGGTTGGCCGACACCAGTAATTAGCTGTCCTGGCTTGTTTTTTGCGTTTTCTTTGCAAAATTCAACTTTTTTCACTTATTCAAACTTTCGTAATTACCAGACCTACATTTTCATGAGGATAGCTCGAAATTTGTTCTTTGTTTTGTTTTGTTGTTTTGTTTATTACGTCAGTTAAAGGCTGTGTTCCCGATAATCTTCGATTTTAAGATTAATCGCTAAATCGATTGTTTGGCCTCCGAGTAGAACTGAAATGACGAAGAAACCGAGAAAAGCGCGCCAGAAGGGCACGAATACCTTCACTCTCACCCCGCTGCTCTACACTCAGTGGAACTGTTTGTTGTGTCAATGAATTCTTTTGTGGGCCCGTCTTTTGCAAATCTCTATTTTGTGTCGTTCCGTTCTTTCCTTCGGACCAGGGATGAGCGGAATTCCGCATTCCGATTTCGGCAGCTTTTTAGGCCTCGAGATTACGCTTTCCGATTTCCGAAAAATGGGTGCGGAAATCGGAACAAAATGCGGAAATAATCTTAACCTGCATACACTGACAGAATTTGACGAGTTGAGACTTGCCAACTTCTATCAAAACCTGTTAGAGCAACTCAATTTTCATGGGCTGCCGGGATATGCGTAATTGGAACTTTGTAATTCGTTAGTCATTCAACGAGCAAAAACCCTTGTTAATAGTCAGTCGTTATCGTTATTCCTTAGAAGTCCAGACTTTGACAATTGGCACTGCTAAAGCCGAAAAAAGCAATCCAGAGTGAAAAAGAAAGAAGACATCAATAGCTGCGTGGATTACCAAAACTTGATGTATGTATCCTATAGAGAACAAAGTTTGAACCTTAGATATACATTATGGTATGTTTACAGAAGGTGCTGGGTTAACCGCAAAACGCTTGGCTCCGGGCGAGATTGAACCAGCATATTCCCTTGCCCTTGCAGTTACGGCAAAAAACATCCGAAAATCGTCTTAGATATACAGTTCACCTCCGCACTGCCGTTCAGTCCGCAAAGTGCACGCTAATGGTGAAAGCGTGCTGCGGCGCGGTTGCGAGTATCCTCAGAATGGGATGTGGGATCACCCGGGCGGTGGGATCACCCGGGCACCAGAGGCGAAAACCGCCCGGGTGATCCCACATCCGTGTCTGAGGATACTCGCAACCGCGCCGCAGCACGCTCTCGCAATCGGCGTGCACTTTGCGGACTGAACGGCAGTGCGGAGGTGAACTGTACACATAATTCCCGGCCTCAATGAAAGCTCACTATTCAGGGGAGTGCGTTTTTCGGGTTTCGTCCTTCTGGCAAGAGTATTCATTGTCGAGAAAGATCGAGGAAATGCTTTCGAATTCTTGCGATTAACCGAATGATGATCGTGACCTGCCGGCAGTGCATACCAAAAACGTCCTATGTAGTGAATGCTTCGCTTCACCGGATGTAAATGCAGTGCAGGCGACCTGTTAACGCTTTGATCCGTTATAGACTGACTCAAACAACACGCCGCTCAACGCCCAACTAGAACGCCTGCGTCTTCAGCGAAATAGTGGCCGTGGAGCCGAAAATTCAAAGTTCTGTCGCCCGCAGTAGTGACTTTCACGATCGAGCAGCTATTTTAAAGCGGCAACAAGCCGCTTTTAAGAAACCGCGAATCTTAAAGACTCGGGCAACGAACCTCTCTGAATTTTCATGACTGAGCGAAAAGCACAAACTCTCCGCACCCGACGCGCCGTGCAGCCAGTGCGCCGAGCGCCATTAGGAGCTTCAGGGGCTGGGCCGGCCAAGTACAACAAACTGGGTAATTGAACCAACGGCATTGCCAACATCTGGATCATGTTTCAAGAGTACTAACCCCTGGAAATGGGCGTGGTTGGCGTCGAGCCTCATTTTTAATGCAATTTCGTACTCGTCGGGCACTATCTCGCCCTTCTTGCGATATGCACGCTTTCGTGTCAGGAGGGCAAGCACACGCTTATCGCGTTTCACGGGAAAATGGGAGGATCGGCGGGAGCGTCGAGCTCCTTTTTGTCTGAGGATAAGGTTAGCAACCCGTCTGTGATTGCTGCAACACGACCCTTTGGTCGGAGCCATACACCCCGCGACCATCGACAGCGACAGTGCATATCAGGCATATGGACCAGGGGTGTGCGGGAAATTTTTTTCGGAAAATTTTTTACCGAAACTTTTTACCGAAATTTTTTTCGGCAAATACGGTAAAAACGGAAAATTCGGTAGAAATTCTGACTTCGACTTCGATACATGTCCCATACGATAACACAAATGGCCAATAATATTTGTGCTAGATTTTCAATAATGCATGAGGATAGTGCAAATAGTGAGTGAGTTCTACATATTAAACTGATCTCAACGGCTGAACCCGATCAGCGGGACCTTGACTTTGAGAAAAACATTATTTCGAAATGTTCTGTCTTCAAGGCCTTTTTTAGTCACTCAAAATCAGGCCAGCTGAGGAAAACATCCTTCCCGCCTCAACTGTACCAGGAGGCGCGCAAAAGTAGTTATTGGTCAGTGAGGAAAGGTGCGGGTACGATGATTTCACAATTCAGTCGTTCCAGAACTGCAGTGGATTTGTTTGGGGGCTCCGAAAAGATTTTTTCCAGTTCCTGAAATATCTGCTTTAGGACTCTGCTGCGTTGCAGACCTGATGAGATTTCTGAATAAAATACCGTCAAGGCTGCGATGACTAAGCCGGGCTGCGCTGAGTTGAAGCGGGCGCGGCGCGACTGTGCAGCGCGGCTTGTATTAGATTGCCCCCGCAACAGGTGATTCTGCTAGCCTGCTGAACATATCCCTAGCATATTTCGACTTCTTCATCCTTAAATCAACAGCAATGTGGGCAGTAGGCTGACGAAAGCACTTGAATAACAGTGGCTGGGCAATCTGATGCACGCTGCGCAGCCGCGCCGCGCCCGCTTCAACTCAGCGCCGCCCGGCTTAGGCGCTATTCATACTACTCAACGCCAGAGCGGGACGCGCGTGCCGAGCTGGCGTGGCGTTAGAGTATGAATAATTTCCGAGCGCGTGACGCGCGTGCGGAAACTATGACTACTCCAGCTGCGACGCCATGGCGGAGCGGAAAAAGCGGGCCTAATATTCCCAAACAACCAAATTCTGTAAATGCGTTCACTATCACGATAGCAGAGGATAGTAATGGAATTAACTATCAATAAACGAAATAAATTTGAAGATGATTTAGTAGTGAAAATGATTAAAAAGCCGTTACGGAAATCGCCGCCATGACAGAGCGGGCGTCACGCGCGTGCCGCGCGGGCGAGGGGTCGGGCCATTCATGCACAAACGCCACGCCAGCGCGGCACGCGCGTACCGCGCTGGCGTTGAGTAGTATGGATAGCGCCTTAGTCATCGCAGCCTTGACGATATGTATTTCTCGCAGTAGTGTCGCGGTAAGAAGAAGCACGTGGTACAAAAGGTGAAGAGATTGTTTGATCATTGAAAAACTACCAGAGGGTTGAAAAATAACCAAAAGAAGGATGAAGAAGGACCAGTGAAATACGAGTAAGAAGTAGGCCGATTGGGGGAAGAACACCCCATTTCCCTTTTCGGTAAAAATTTCGGAAAAGTTCGAGAAAAAATCGGTAAATCGGTAAATCAAAGTTTACCGAAAAACACCGGTAAAGCCGGAAAACCGGTAAATCGGTAAACGGAAAATGCACACCCCTGATATGGACTTTCGGTCGATATTGATGGTAAAGGCTGATTTGCGTTGCTCGTCGCTAGAAGTATGATCCCGGCCTTTGCATTGACATGGCGCGTCACACACGAGAACTGGTGCGTGCCTCAGACATCTGTAACTATTGATTGTCGTCTCTGCAAAAATTGTCCCAATCGAATGACTGGTTCAAATTCTGTTTTCGAATATTGTAGAACTCATGTTCGCATATAGCTATGGACGGCTTTCCAAGGTATATTTCTGAAAAAGTATTTTTTGAGTTCTTGAATACGACTGCGTAGAATGTTCTTAGAATGGCTCCGCGGCTTGTAATTTGAAAAACTTGATCAGATTCGGGAACGGGTTCCGGAATTTTTTTATCAGCTGTAAAGTTTTTCAGGGAATCGCCATCAGAACAATTGAGGGTTTTCTGCGACAAAGGCTAAATCTCACCATTTGAGGGGTATAACGCTTCAACTTAGCACCGAAACGATTCCTCGCCCAACATCGCGCGACGTCATCTTGGGCCATAATATTTATACCCAAGACGTTAGAAGTCGTTTAGTTAGAAATGATAGTAACAGTAGGTTATTAATATTCTGGGCCACCTAGGCTAGGTATATAGGTATCTGGAACAACCAACGGCGAAATATAGTGAATTATCGCTTCTCTATGTGGGGGGAGGATCGCATAATTGTTTTCATCAGTAAACGAATTTTCGGATAGTTCACGAAATTTTCAAAAATTGTTAGTCGCTAGACTTTAGACGTAACCCCAAAAAAGCCCGTCGGTCATTTAAGCCGATAATCATAACTCGCAATTATGCACATCCTTGGAGTGATCCTCACGAGATCATAAATCTGATTAGTAACGGTTTAGTGGCAAGGATGGATAAGTATCTGGGAAGCGATGGTTTGGCGCTTTTAGACCCGAGGTTCAAGGATACATTTTTCGATGCTAGCAGCAAGTAAACTTTGCTCCGTTTTCCGAATCCGAATTCCGATTTCCGCAAATTTCGGGCTTCGGAATTCAGCTTCCCGACTTCCGAAATTCTGAAGCTTGTTCTGATTTCCGAATTACGATTTCCAAAATTTTAATTTTGTTTCGATTTCCGATTTTCGATTTCTGAAATTTTAATTTTGTTCCGATTTCCGATTTCCGAAATTCTAAATTTTTATTCCGCTCATCCCTGCTTCGGACCCTAACTAATACTGTTTAGCCAAAAATATTCTTCCATTTTCGATTAGCCCTATTTTTCATCGGTGACAACCACCGTGAGCATGTTTATCCAACCGGACAACTAGTCCAGGCCAAAGAATAATGTCACTGAAATAAGACGATTCAATGCGTTTCTCGCCGTTTCTTCGTAATTTTGGTAATACTTGGTAGCCAACTCATTGTTTTGAGTGGAAAACTCGGTAACGAAAATCACCGTGAACACTGCCTTTAAAGGCAGTGTTCACGACAATCTTCAATTTTGAGATTATTCGCTATACTGATTAAGTGGCCCCCGGATAGGACTAAAATGACGTAGAAATTGAGAAAAACGCACCGGAAGCACACGAAATCCTTAAGTATCACCCCGCCTCTTAAGTATCACAGGAAGTGTTTGTTGTGACAATGAAATCTTCTGTGGACCCGTCCTTTGCAATTCTCTGCTCTCTATTGATCCGTTCTTTCCTTAGGCCCCTAACTAATACTGCTTTGCGTAAAACATTCTTCCATCTTCGATTGACCCCATTTTCCACCGGTGACAACCACCATGAACATGTTCATCCAACTGGACAACTAGTCCATGCTATAGAATAATGTCACTTAAGCACTACGTTTTAATGCGTTTGAGGCCAACGCAGTGTTTTATGTGAAGAACTCGGGGACGAAAATCATCGTGAACACTGCCTTTAAAGGCAGTGTTCACGATAGAAATCGTTTTTCTTTTTTTCCGCCTATCTTGAAAACGGCCCCATGCTGATTCCAATGATATCTCTGAAATCGTACAAGACCTTCTGGGAACGGAGTTATGGTCCCTCAAATATTGAGCTAAGGAAACATGGTGGACGAGTTGTCCGAGGATTGTAACTTCCGTCTTTTGCAGCCGATGTATGCGAGCTGAACTGAGTAGAGAGAGAAGTTGACAATGCAGGGAAGAACGGGGATATTGATAGGAAACCATCGCTCATCTCGCAATCTCGAGCATCCATTTGTTCAAGTCGGTGGGCGTGGAAAGTGCATCTGGGGGTGACGAGCTGATGGGTGTCCAACTTTGGGGCCGTAGGGGACCGTTCCGAGCTCATTTTTCTCAGTTTTTTCAACGTTAGGGTTCCGCTAGGCCCCGCAGCTGCCGATCTCCACCAAAAAATCAGGCATGGTTTTTATCGTGGACCTTGCCTTTAAAGGCATCGTACACGATGAAAACCATATTTGGGTTTTTGATGTTTTCGTGTTGTACTATCCCTATAGTGACTAACGGTAGCAAAACGCCCCCTCAAAAACGTCATTTTTTTGAGAAAAAAACATTTTTAGAAAGTTCATAGCAAATTTGAATTTCGCGCCGGCATCAACTTGGGATAGTTGCGCAGAGAATGCAAGGAACAGTTTTAGGCTTCGTTCCTTGGCGCAGCGTTGGAAGCAATTCACCGAGGATGCCGCTCAACTACGACTTCAGCGAAATTAAAATGGGCTACCCACCTGCTGCGTCCAGTGCTGCCGGCTGCTTTCGATCGATGCCGAATTCGAAGTCGACTGGCGTGTGTATTGCGCCCTACGACGCGTCAAGGCACGCCCGCCGTCAGCAACCCAGGAGTTTTGCTCCTTGTAACAACGGATCGACCCCAGAGCCGGCCCCCCAAACCCAGGAAGCCATTTTGAGGTAAGCGAATCTTCACTCAGAGACGGTTTTGTAACTCCAAACTTTCTGAGTGACATTGTCATGGCCCACTAGTCCGAATGAACGCATAAACCCAAATTCGGTTTTCATCGTGGACGATGCCTTTAAGGCAAACGTCATATACACATTAATATACACATAAACACACATAAATAAGACAAATAAAACTAAAAAGAGTACGTTAAGAGCCATACGAATAGTTGTAATGATAAATGATGATTTCCGAGACATGAAAGGGAAAGGAGGAAAAGTATATGTTCTTATCGTGAACCGTGCCTTCAAACGCTTCAAGAGCACCATTAGTCGATGTAAACGCTGATCCAACAATCGGTACAGGTCCAAAACGCTGTCACTCTGAGTAAAGCTCTGCAGTGTGGTTTCACCCAAACTTTGCCCACGTGGGGGGGGTGTTTTGGGCGCTGAACACAATTACGAGGTCCGCTTCCAAATTTTCAGACTGCTTCCCTTCCCCTACCAACTCAACTCGTCTCAGAACTCGTCAATCTGCACTGCGTTCCTACTACAACTTCTACATCACCCTCCACCGACCCACGTTCTCCTGTTCAACGAGCGGCAGTCCTTTCGCCTCTGACCTTTCGACTTCCGCTGAAAATGGAAACACCTCGCTGCTGTCAACCTGTTCGTCATACTAAGCCGCCGAGTCTCAATCCTACTCCTACTACGATCGAAAACGATGTGAAGCTACTGCTGGAAGACGGATCGCTACCACTTCATCTTCGCACTGTCATGGCGGCGCTACTAGAAGATAGAAAACAACTGATTTTTGTACTCTGTCGAAACCGTGAGTTAGAATGTGAAATGATGTCACCGAGGGCGGAGAATGAGCTACTCAAAAAATCTCACAATACCAAAACTTTTCATGTGGATGCTATTTCTCATCCTTCCAGCGATTCCATTACTATTTCGAATACAACTCCACCATCTGTATTACAGTCTGTTTCATTTGAGGAAAAGGAGCGCAGACGCTCAGTAGTTGTTATTGGTTTGCCTGAGAGTCACTCTAGATTGTCCACTGCACGTGCTTGGGATGATTATTTGTCTGTACATCGAATTCTCGATTTTCTACAAATCCAGTGCTTACCGATTTCAGTTTTCCGTATGGGTCATTTTAATTCAACGTTTCCTAGGCTTGTGAAAATCGTGCTCCCCTCGTCTTACTTTGCAAGTCATGTAATACGTTGTGCTCATAATCTCAAGCGCTTTTCGATTCCTAAACTTTTCATTAAGGCCTCCCTTACTAGGGAGGAAAGGAATCAAGCTCGCGCTGAGAGACTAGCAAAACGTAATGAATCACACAACCAATCCCAATTGACCTCCACAATTTCGACCCAGTCTACTACTGCCCATAACAGATCTCCCATGCATTCTCCTGAGTCACCTCATCATTCTTGTGAGCATGTTGTTCCGCTCAATTCCAGCATCTTATCTGAACCGTCTCATAGGAATATGATTGAAAATAGCATAATTTCCTCCCAACAAGGTCAACCAAATGGCAATCAGGGAAACTAATAGAGGATCCTCGATCTGATGTAGCCTTTCTGAAATGTTTTTACGCGAACATCAGATCTCTTTCTAGGAATAGCATCTATGTAAACAAAGTCTTGAGTACTCACTATGACATTTTGATTTTTTCTGAGACTTGGCTTAAAACTAACCATACTATTGCTTCTCTACTGACGGATCTGCATAACGAATACGACGTGTGGCGTTGCGATAGGCCGAAGAAAACTGGTGGTGGAGTCATAATTTTGATTCACAATAGGCTTGCAAGTACTGTTACCCATTCTGCATCTGTCATTAATGCATACGAATTGATTGCAGTTGACATACTGGATAACGTGTCCGCTTTCAGAGTTATAGCTGTCTATAAAACTCAAAATTGCAATGCTGAGGCACACAACCAACTTACAGGGCTACTAAGTGATCTAGTCTCATGTGAATCTCCAGCCATTATCATAGGTGATTTTAACATGCCAGGTATCGACTGGTGCTCTAAAGATATCAAAAGCCCTGAAGAGTTTTCTTCTTTCTTAGAGATGATCAATTCTCACGGATTAGCCCAATTCGTACTTGAACCCACTAGAGGCACAAATATTTTGGACATTCTTTTATCAAACGATACTTCACTTGTTAGCGATGTATCAGTTGTTGACCCTGTCGGGCTTAGTGACCATAACAGCATTGTTTTCAAGATACGTTGTTTTGTCGAGATGCCGATTCCCGTATACTTCCAAGATTACTCAAAATGTGATTACAAAGAAATCTGCGAACAACTCAGCCAAATACGTTGGCTGGACTCATTCAACTCACTGTCAACAGTCAACGAAAGCTATGAACTGTTCCTAGGAATACTTCATGATGCTATTTCATTTTTCGTTCCATGGAAATTGAGTAGCTCACATAGATTCCGTTACCTACCCCCCTATTTAGAAAACATGATGCAACATCGCGTCCACTTATTCCATCTAGCCAAAAATACTGGACTACGGGACAATTATAGAAGGTGTACAGCTTCTTTTATGGCCAAACTCCGCAAATTCAATAGAAATGTCGAGAAGAGAGTCATTGAAACGGGTAACAAAAATGGATTCTATAGGTTGATAAATGAAAGTCTCTCCACTTCTCATCGTATCGTGAGCCTAGAGAAAGACCAATGTATTGTATTCAGAGATGCTGAAAAAGCAAATTTGCTGGCAGAGGAGTTTGTGAAGTCGTTTGTTGAAGACAACCACTCCCTACCTAACTTTAACGTAACCGTTGATCATCCTGTGGACACCTACCCTATTTTCACTCCATCCCAGGTTTACGAAGCCATACTCAAGTGTCTCAGATCCTATTCGTGGACCCCAGATAACGCACCATTTACTTTCATTCTAAACACTGCGCACATACCTAATTGCGGGCCCTTTGGCCTACATCTTTAACCAATCACTGATGCAAGGCGTGGTCCCTTTGCGATGGAAACACAGCTTTGTCACTCCAACCCTCAAAAAGCCACCGTCAAACAGATGCGAAAACTACAGACCGGTGAGCATAACGTCCAACCTTTGTCGACTTTTTGAGAGACTACTTAAACCTCATCTCGAATATCATCTTGAAAAAAATTCAATAATCCCGCAAGAGCAACATGGGTTCATCAAGGGGAGATCAAATCCAACCTGCTTGAAAGTTTGAATGATTGGACCCTGATGCTAGATGAAAAGCGTAGTTGTGACATCATATATTTTGACTTCCAGAAAGCATTCGATCGTGTAAGTCATGAGAAATTATTTCATAAATTCAAATTATTGAAGTTCCACCCTACAGTAGTCCGATGGATCTCGAATTTTCTTGAAGGTCGAACATTTCAAGCCCGAGTTGGAAAAAGTTTCTCTGAAGCTTTCCCCATCTTGAGCGGCGTACCTCAGGGAAGTGTCTTATCACCACTTCTATTCATCGTTTACATAGCAGACCTTCCATCCCAATTACAGATGGATGGGACTAAATGTAAAATCTATGCAGAAGATGTGAAAATCTATCGAGAAATATCTTCATTGGTGGACATTGCTCTGGTACAAGGTGCCATAGACAGAATGACACTTTGGTGCAAAAAATGGCAGTTAGGTTTATCGCCAACAAAAAGTGTACACATGCGAATTGGATCTTTTGAAAACAATAACGTTTCCAATATCGAAGGGTCACCAATTGTTCGCGCTAACAAAGTAAAGGACCTCGGATTCACTTACACTGACAAACTTGATTTCTCAGAACATTGGGCTACAATATCAAGAAACGCCCTGGGGAGAACATTTCAAATTTTCAAAGGATTAGCTACTAGAAACAAGGAGACTCTCCTTCTAGCTTATACCACCTACATTCGACCGCTAGTTGAGTCTGGAACCTCTGTTTTCAATCCATCTCAGAAGAAAGATATAGAGCTTCTGGAGAAAGTATAAAATAACTTCTCTCGGAAGATTTTTATTAGGACTGGAATGGCGACATACTATACAATGCCTAGTGCGCAGAGGAGGAATGTGTGTCTTGGCATTTCCTCATTAGAAACCCGACGGTCACTGTTTGACGTATGCATGGTGCACAAGATTCTCAATGGAGTAATTAAAGTAAAATTGAATAGCTTTTTTACCTGGCTTCCATCGATCACTCGTGGTGGAAGAAATAAGATCACCTTTAAAAGGGCCAATACCTCCTTGCGATCTAGATTCTTTACAAACCGCGCAGGTTCAATATACTTGAAGCTCACGAAATGCGAGACATCGCTGCTCACACTCAAACATTTCAAACGCGAATTCGCCGCCAAAATATTGAAGCCGTAGTATGCCGTAAACTTCTTTCTTTTTCCCCATTCATGTCTCGGAAATCATCATTATCATTACACCTATTCGTCTGGCTATTACTGTACTCCTATTACTTTTATTTATGTATGTTTACGTGTTTATTTATGTGTATATGACGTTTGCCTTAAAGGCAGTGTTCACGATTAGAATCGTTTTACTGCTTCTCCGCCTATCTTGAAGACGGTCCCATGCTGATTCCGATGATGTCTCTGAAATCGTACAAGACCTTCTGGGAACGGATTTATGGTCCCTCAAAAATCGAGCTAAGGAAACATGGTGGAAGAGTTGTCCGAGACTTGTAACTTCCGTCATTTTCATCCGATGTATGCGAGCTGACCTGAGTAAAGAGAGAAGTTGAGAATGAAGGGAAGAACGGGACTACTGATCGGAAACCATCGCTCATCTCACAATCTCGAGCTTTCATTTGTTCACGTCGGTGGGCGTGGAAAGTGCATCCGGGTGTGACGAGCTGACGGGTGTCCAACTTTGGGGCCGTAGGGGACCGTTCCGAGCTCATTTTTCTTAGTTTTTTCAACGTTAGGGTTGCCCTAGGCCCCACAGCTGCCGATCTCCACCAAAAAATCAGACATGGTTTTTATCGTGGACACTGCCTTTAAGTGACGTAATAAACAAAACAAAACAAAACAATTTTCCAAAGACCACTGCGCGTTGCGGAGGGTAAAATTGGTGGTAAAGAATCAGTGGGAAATGCCTATAACTTTTTTCAGAGCGATTTTAGGCAGCTGCGGAGAGCATACTCGAACTCTATGTAAAAAAGATTCTAGAAAAGTATGTACATTTCATTTGGAATGGCCAGTTTGGCTAATAGTAGTTTCCTTGCCAGACGTCTTCATCAAAATCTGATTCAAGGTCTGGATAGAGCTTTTAAAGTTGGCCAGAAAACATTAATCTCCGTTCGAATCCGGGGGAACACCATGAGAGGTTCCCTTGTGAGTTAGAACAATCTTGGGTGACTGAATCTACTACATATCCTCTGTATTGGAGTGAAATTTTTGAAAATTTAAGTCAATCGCGTTCGTATGCGCGCGTATGCTACGCTTCCTTCCCAACACACTTTCTCTCTGTCTCTCACAATGCTCCGCACAAGGGGAACAATTGAAAATTTTCTCCGAAACAGAGGACACATTCTTGATTCCAGAGCCAAATCTACTGTTCCTTATCACGCTTTCGCGGAGCAAGGAGAGAGACGGCGAGAACGTGTGGGAGAGTAGGAGACGCAGCATACGCGCCCATCCGCATCATGGGTGTGCAGAAATACCTGTTTTTTGCCCATTTCTGGCCAATTTTTTTCTGTTTACTGTGAGAAAAGGCAAAATTTGGCAGAAAACAGAAAAAAATGTGAATCGCGACTTGTTGCAAGTTTACTCCATAGACAAGGCGGCCCCCGACTCATAGACGGTAAACCCATACGTACGGCGACGGTAGATGGTTTAGGAAACCTCACCCGCTTTCTCTGCTGTTCCCTATAGTAAACTCGTACATCTCGCTATGGTGGTTATCGAAGCTGGGGTGGCATACTGGCGGGATGCGCTGCTGTTCGCCAGACACGGCAGGGTTCGATCATCGCCTACGGTCAATCAGATCTACTAACCCTACGGAGTCCTGGAATGCGTATTAGATTTATGTAAGGAGATGAAGGATATCACTTGGAAGTCAGCTGACCCCCGCATGCCAATGTATAGCCCTGAAAAAACTCCAAGTGACCAACTCTCACTCCATTGACATAGACATCTAATGCGCTGCGTATTCCAATAGCATTTGAGGAAGCCGGGTCTTCATCTTCATCTCATAGTATCCCTTACCCAGAGGTTCACCGTCGATAATACTCCTTAGAAGGTATGCCACACAGTATTAACGCGAAAACTCAGTTTTTATTGTATAATACAATAATGAGCTTCAATACTCTTTAGCGCACGGTATTCGTACCCTCAATGGCCCTGTGTTCGAGTATGAATGCTTTCTTCATGTGGGCAGAAAACGGGAATACTCCAGTGTCACCCGTTTGGTTGAGCGGGGTAAAGTTTCGCCCCAACAGTGCCAATCAAGCAAATTCCAAGTTCGTGATTTACCTAATTCCAGTTACGAGTTACGAGCGAACCCGCCATGGTGGAGCGAGCGGCGCGATAGGGCATTTATACTTACACGGTACACCCGCGCGGTACGCGCGTGACTCTAGCTCAGGTAAAACTAGTTGTCCAGAAACGGACGAATTGATGTCGAGAATCGGTCGAATATCGAGAAGTTGTCCAGAAGGTTGATAGAAGTTGTCGAGAATTCCGAGACTCGCAGTATTTGTCGAGAATCGTGGCCGATTTGTTCAGAATTTCAGAGAAAGTTGCCGAGAATTCTGGGGGACGTGTGTTTGACGAGAATTCGGACAGATTTCTCGACAACTCCTTCCGAAATTGAGAATATGTCTCGAATATGTCGAAAATTTTCCAAAAATTCAGGACATCACTTCAGAACCCTTTTTACACCACATTCTCCAAATGTCGCGACTGCTGTTTTTGTTTTTTTCTTTTCGTGTGGGTCCTCTGTGGTTTTTTTCTCCATTTTTCTAGCTGGTTATCAATTATACTGAATTTCACCGATTTCTTGAACACGAAACTCGTTTTTTTTTTCAATTTTCATCTTCTCGAAATAGCGAACATACCAAAACATGGGGTTTTCAAGTTAGTGAATTTTGAAGTTTTCGAGCTTTCAAGTACTGATCTTTTTTCTGACGGTCGGTGGTTGCAGCAGTCAGATTTAAAATATATTATTCAATAAGTTACCCAAGAAGTATCAGAACAACATTTCTTGATTCCTGAGCTTCATTTTGTAGTGTTATCAAGATATGTTTTCGAAGCTCGGTATGCGGTTGAAGATGTTGACCAACCGCTTTATTCGCAACGTTTTGGGTCGTAGACCCTTCTTCGGGCGGCTGTAATCGTTATCACATAGGGAATTTTGCACAAACTATAACATACAATATTCATTCGATGCATACCTAGCAGCTGCGGCAGCGGCACGGTGTTAGGGCGGGAGGGATGAACCGTCTCGGCGGTCGGCCAGCTTCAGCAGTGCTATAGGAGCGAATGAGCAGAGCGGCGTTCATTTTCAGTGACCACTGTCATCGTGCCGGATAGTCAGCATCCTCATCGCGTCCTTCATCTCTTCCCGGTTGTTCATGGGCGAAGCATTGAACAACCGGGAAGAGATGAAGGACGCGATGAGGATGCTGACTATCCGGCACGATGACAGTGGTCACTGAAAATGAACGCCGCTCTGCTCATTCGCTCCTATAGCACTGCTGAAGCTGGCCGACCGCCGAGACGGTTCATCCCTCTCGTCCTAACACCGTGCCGCTGCCGCAGCTGCTAGGTATGCATCGAATGAATATTGTATGTTATAGTTTGTGCAAAATTTCCTATGTGATAACGATTACAGCCGCCCGAAGGAGGGTCTACGACCCGAAACGTTGCGAATAAAGCGGTTGGTCAACATCTTCAACCGCATACCGAGCTTCGAAAACATATCTTGATAACACTACAAAATGAAGCTCAGGAATCAAGAAATATTGAATGATCTGAAGTTCCTACAACGACATTACCATCTATGTAGTGATACTTTTAAATTTATGTTAAATTACATAGCGCTTCATCAGCATGCGATCTGTTTGGATGAGTCCATTAATTTTTTGCGCGAGTGCGAAATTAATTCCCTGGTCCCATCTTTCATCAGAGACATGTTGAACCGTTTCGCAAACTATCGCCAGAACATCGTTCGACAAGCTCTCAATTCTCTGAGAACAGCTCTTCTATCTTCGGCGATATCAGAGCAGAAGCAGACTCGTTCACACTGCATACGAAAAATAGTGAGTCATAGAACTATACTGCGAACAAGACTAAGTGAAGAATGTTGGAGGCAACTGCTCCAGTTTCACAGCTCATCGAGTGATGTTCTTCGATCTTCGACGAGAGAAAGAAAAAAAAAAAAAACTTAGCGACTTGAGACGACTATCCGAACCTCATCGTAGAAGCTTCATTATCCAGAACGCAGTCCCACCCAAGCGTTGCACCGTCATCGATAGAGACATGATAGACAATGAGGTAAAATCAACATTGAACCTTGGGCCGAGCTTTGCACCTCGACCACTTATGAATGACAAGATAAAGACTGATGTAGTGACCGCTCTACACAAATACGCGTACATTCAAAAATGGAGGGAGCAAATCGGCTCGACCGTACCTACCCTAAACGAACACCTAGCGAGATCAGTGCCATTCCCGAGAAAGTTTGTGAGCGCTCCCAGGAATATCCCTGCATGGTCCTCCAGACTGGCTACATTGGAGTGTGAATTACTCCGTGTTGTGGATAATCATCGCAGAACAAGAGCGCCAGATAACATGACGATTTCAGAGCGAGCTGGACTAAAGAAAGCCATCGAACTTCGATCTACCTTACGCTTTTCAGTAGGAGACAAGTGTGGAGGATTTGTGGTCATGACAAAAGACAGGGATGTTGAATTATGCCTGGAGACACTTTCTGATCAAAGTACATACAGTGTTTCCTCCATGGAGGAGTACAACAGCAACTGTAGGATCTTGCAGAACATCATAAAGACTACTTTGGACAAGAAAGTCGATGTGAACATCATAAGACGTATCCTTCCCACCCATGCTGTCGTTCCAACGTATTACCAGCTTGTGAAAACCCACAAACTCCCCCCTCTTTATGAGAATGATGCTCCGACTAATGATCAAATCAAGACTCGTCCTATTGTGTCGTCATGTGGAGGCCCCACCGATGGTATAGGCTGGTTTCTGAATCAACTCCCGTCACCTCTCCTAAAATTCGTTTCTTCGCACTTGATTAACACAGAGCAGTTTCTGCAAAGTCTGAGCAACAGTGGATTTCCAACGAACGAGGTGCACTGGCAGAGTTTTGATGTGACAGCGCTGTACACTAACGTGGATACGAACGCAGCGATCGACGCCTGTTTAGATTCTTTGCGTCAGCACGAGGAAGACATCCAGCTCTATCATCTGGAATACGGAGATATTGAAAGGTTATTGAAAGCAGCAATCGGATTCAATTTCTTCCGATTCCATGATGTCGTGTATCGACAGAAGCGAGGCTTAGCCATGGGAAACAGATTGGCGCCACTCTTGGCGATACTCTTCATGGATAGATTGGAAAGAAACTCTTTAACCAAGGCAGGGATACTGTACTATGGTCGTTACATAGATGACATTTTCGTAGTGGCAGAATCCCGAACAATGCTGAGTGATGTTTTCAATCGTCTGAATTCCCAAGATGCAGCCATCAGCCTGACAGTCGAAGAGCCAGGAGCAGACCACTACCTTCCATTTCTGGACACGCGTATCAAGATCGAGTCCGGTGGCGTCCAAACGATGTGGTACAGGAAGCCGGCTTCGAAGAATATCCTCTTACATGCACGCAGCTGCCATCCGATCTACATGAAAAGAAGTGTCATTCGCAATTTGTTGAACTCGGCTAGGAGACATACATCTGACCGAGAGGAGGATGTGGAAAGGCAATTAGGACAGGTGCTACAACAGAATGGCTACATCGAAGGCAATTTCGATACTTGGCGCCCGTACCATGCTCTGTCCGACACTCCTCTCGTTCTCCCTTTTGTTAGCGAAGAGTTCGCAAAGGACGTAAATGCAGCCGTTCGTAGAGCTCTCCTTCCTCTTCGCCTTGTATTTCGCCCCCCAGCAACACTCCGTGAAATTCTCACTTCGTCACGACCTTACGAGGACCGCTGTGGGAGACCAGGTTGCCTATACTGCACCACTGAAGCACAAATATGCCAGGTCCCGAATACCGTCTATAGGGTCACGTGCCAAATGTGTGGGGAATTTTACATAGGCGAGACTGGGAGGCCCTTGTACAAGCGATTGGATGAACACATGCGAGCTTTCAGATCGCCGGCCTCATACCCGAACAATGCATTCTCGAGACACAGAACACTTAGGCATGCGAACGAAGCCGCACCCGGAATGAGTGTCAGCGTGATATGGAAGAATATTCCGGATACGGCCGAGAGAAAGATTAGAGAAGCGCTAGAAATAAAGATGAATGCACCGCCCATGAACAACCGGGAAGAGATGAAGGACGCGATGAGGATGCTGACTATCCGGCACGATGACAGTGGTCACTGAAAATGAACGCCGCTCTGCTCATTCGCTCCTATAGCACTGCTGAAGCTGGCCGACCGCCGAGACGGTTCATTCCTCCCGCCCTAACACCGTGCCGCTGCCGCAGCTGCTAGGTATGCATCGAATGAATATTGTATGTTATAGTTTGTGCAAAATTCCCTATGTGATAACGATTACAGCCGCCCGAAGAAGGGTCTACGACCCGAAACGTTGCGAATAAAGCGGTTGGTCAACATCTTCAACCGCATACCGAGCTTCGAAAACATATCAGAACAACGTTTGAAATTAGGATTGTCAATTCGAAGAAATCTCGAATGATTCAGTTCTGACCGAAATTTGCACCTCCAAACCTTGCAATGGTTGTTTAACATTACATTGATGTGCAATATGTGGACTTCCGCCAGGTTTGGCCGCTGGCTGCAGGTGTGGACCCACCGGAAGTCCACTTTTTGCAAAGTATGGGTCACGATAGTAGGATATTTGAGTATATCGGGGTCTATTTTCCTTCTATACAAACTTCCAACGCCTAAGATGGAGGCGGAACACCGCTACAGTATAATGGCTCACACCTTTCTCAGGTGTGGTCCCGCCGGAAGTCGACAATTTCGAAAACTAGGAGCCACGAGAGTAGGATATTTGAGTTCAGAGCGGTCGATTTACTCTCTACTCAAACTTTCACCGTCTCAGAGTAATTCCGAAGACCGCTACACTGATAGCGCACTGGTCCTGGGCAAGGCCAATAGCGGCCCGTGTTGAATGATTTTCTAGACGCACAGCATATGCGATGCACAGTTTGCCTCTTTCGAACGTCGAAGAAGCGAACCAACCTGGAAATTCGACAAACAGTGGGGTGTGAAACCATCTACGTGGGCTTCACCGACCGTTGTAATCCACGGTTGGGTAGGAGCCCCAGTTTTTGGTATGTACACACAGTTGTATATGTGTAAAACTGTGAGTTAGCTGTCGAGAATCGGGCAAGGAGTTGTCGAGAATTGGGCGAGAAGTTGTCCAGAATTCCCTTGAGTCTGCGAAAGTTGTCCTGCATTCGTACGCCTGCAGGACAACTTTTTGTCCGATTATCGACAACGTTTTACCTGAGCTACTTATTGATTTTTGAAAAATTTTCTGTTTTCTGCACAGTTTCGGAGATTTTCTTTCTGTTTTCTGTTTTCCGTTAAACTCGGAATTTTATGTTTTCTCTTGAAAAAAAATTTTTCCGCACATCCCTGATCCGCATGCGCTAAATAGAAATAAATTTCACGCCGAAATAGAGGATATGGAACTACAAATTTTGCAAAGATCTTTAGCAGTGCCGTTCTCCGAGAGCGGAACTAACGCATGTTTTTGCTGAGTTCGTGCCCTACAATAGCCCTCTTCGTATACATTTTTTTCTAGAAAGCGGATTTTGTGATTAACCAGAAAAGCTGTGTACCTTGATGCTCTCTACGATCCCAGGAAGTGTAGCATGTTCCAATCCGGAATATTCTCCTTCAGTATTCTCTCGAATCAGTACAATATCGATGTCCTGTATGATGAATTCATTAGATTTTCATGTTAAACGAAGAAGTAGGATGCTTCGAAGACAACCTTATGCCTCACAGGTACTGTAGGAATTGTGACGCAATGAAGAATATTAGCATAAAGATCAAGCCTTGTCCGAAGTTCGACATTTCGCGACTTGAATTCCGGATTATCGTGCTTTGTCTCGATATTTCCCTTGAATTATATGAATTTAAATGTGAGATTTGCTCAGAATCCTTTAACATATGGAATAATGCATTGCCTTACGACCACACCAGTGCACAGCTCAAAAGGGAACGTACGAAACGCGAGGTTTCCATAAGGCGCTATTCATACCACTCAACGCAAGCGCGGCACGCGCGTGACGACCACTCCACCATGGCGGCGACGGCCGTATCGGCTTTTGAATAATTTTCATTATTAATCCGTCATTGATTTCATTCCATTGCGTGATAATTAATTCCATTACTATCCTCTCCTATCGTTATGGTAATCGCATGTACAGAATTTGCTCGTTTGGAAAGGTTAAGGCCCTTTTCTTCCGCTCCGCCATGGCGTCGCCGCTAGAGTATTAATAGTCTCCGCAAGCGCGGCACGCCCATCACGCGCGTGGAAAGTATTCGTACTGTAACACCACGCCCGCTCGTGCCACGCTGAGTAGTATGAATAGCGCCTAAAAACGGTTGTGTTGTGCTATCCCACGAGAAGTTACGTATGGTTTCCGTATTATATTTAGTCTGACGCATAGACGAGGCGTAGTTTCGATCTACCGTCGCAGCCCCGTCCATTCCCCAGACTAAATTGATTGTGTGGACTCTATATACTCTGGCAAACTCAAATGTCGACAGCAGGTTAACTCGCCCCTTTTTCGAACAACCCGGCGATGGCAGGTTTACTCGGGACAAGAACGTGGAGCTGTTATCGACCTGCTATTGACCTGTCGCTAGCAGATTCACAGCAGCTTAATAAAGCAACACATCCTGTCGCCGGTGAGTATTGATCATCCAAATCACTGAATGCTAGGCTTTATTTAGTCGGTTGAGCAACGAAATTTATTGGAGTTACGATTTCCATAATATCTCCGTTATCCGGCGACTTCAGGTCAATAAATTTCGAATTTGATCATTATGCAGAACGTCTTATCCTGTAGCCTATATTCATTTTGCTAATCAACCTGTCAGAAATCCGATTTTGACAGTTTTCATGGTGTTCTGAGAGGAAATGACAACAATTTAGAAAATAAGTATGATAAGATAATACAGCGTACATAATACCTACACCGATAACTGTGAGGTTTGGTGCGGCAAAGTCCTCGGATAATGAAGCTATGTACCTATGCTAGCAGTTGCCATTTTGGAAAATTCCCAAAAATTGCGAATTTCGTCCCATTTGAGAGATTTTATCAACCCTTTTAGTCCCATAATCCGTCCCTAGCTCAATTGGAATGTTCCATAATTTTAAACAGCCCTGATGTGAGAAAATAGGAGAACGAGGGGCATCTCAATGTTTTGGTGTCCAGAACCTCGTCGACACATTGATGTAAAATACAAAGAAGGACGATTTTAGGTAGCTAGAACGCCACAAAGTAGATAAAGGAAAGACTGCGTTTCAGAATAGTGTGCCACACTTGATGAAAAGATCACAGAATAGAACAAGAATAAACTTGTTAACATTCATTCGTTACTCTTCTTTCCTAACAGCCTAATAATTAAACATATCAGTACTACAAAAGCACAAGAATCGTACGCATGGCTGCCATGAGATCATCTCATCGGTAGAATCCTCCGAATAGGCCACCCTGTGAATACAAACCCGGCAACAGGATGTCGACAGCGAAATTATTACATCCTCAGACGTTCGCCGTTGTCTACAGGACGTCGATCCGCCCACAACGAGTCACCGCTGGCGAACAGGCAGCTCTACGCGGGCCGTCCCGGTGTGCTGTTGAGCAGGGGACGACGAGCTGTTCAACAGCCCATCGACCAGCACTCCCGCCGAGTGCCACAGATCGATGCAGACCGAGTTGTTGCCTACAGGACGACCAATCGGGATGTCTACGGCGGTGCAAGTCGATGGGCTGTTCTACAGAACATTCGCGAGGAGGGGTGTTGGTAGCGTTCATCAATCAATATATCACGAAGATTGTGCCGTCCGAGTTCTCATTTTTGGTTATGTTAGATTCGCAGTTCGTTTTTTTTTGGTGATGCTGTAGACTTCTATAGTAATTCTTCTCATTTTTTGATTATGTGAGATCTGTGATTCGTTGTTTAATAACGTCTTTCCGAGGAAGGGGTGTTGGTGTCCTGCCCAGAGGTGGACCTCGCGGAGTTGTCCGTGGTGGACCTGAAGGATTCCGTGGTTTACGGAGCTTTCAGCAACCGTCTTCGTAGGCAGATTTCGGTTTTTTCCGTCCGTTTATGAGTGTCTTTTGCGCCGTCGTTTCAAGATGTCTAGGAGGAATCTTTGACCATTCGGTGGTGTTTATTTACCCTGATTCCCATCCATGTTGTCAATACTCCAGGAGAGGTAAATTGAGCTAGAAGAAAAAAATGTAGGTTAGAAAAAATTAGCGTAGTTAGCCGATATCACCCTTTCTGGTTAGCAAGGGAAGCCATTTTAGCGTAGTCCGGAATGAGTGAAATGGAGTACATTGCTGCGTGCTCAAAAAAATCGCCGCATTCAACGCGCGTCGAATATGTATCCAACTCGAGTGACCACACTCATTGAAAGGGTGTATTGCAGGGACACGTGCTCCAAACAGCACCACGTGCTGCAAAATTTTACCGGAGGAGCACGTGTTGCGAAATTTAATCGCAGGAGCACGTGCTGCAAGGTAGTCCGGCGTTATCGTTGCAGCACACTGAAATGCAAGTCGGCCAGCTCGCCGAGCACCATCTGGGGCCGCGAGTGGTTGGACGAGGTCTCCAGCGGCTGGGCGAGCTAAGCACCGCAAACTCTTGTAATTGGACCAGCGAAGCTGCCGCTTTTTACGAAGTATTCGAATTCTGAATATCATTCGGAAGTCCGTTTTCGAAATATTCGAATAATATTCGAAAACCAAAATTCTCGAATTTTGAATGATTCGAAATTCCGAAAATCATTCGAATAATTCTCGAATATAAGAATTCGGTCCGGATTGTACCAAATAGCCAACCTGAAAAAAATTGGGAGACGAAGAAACATTTAAGTTTTTATTTTAAACCTACCGTTCTGATATAGAAACTTTTTATTATCTGCGATTAGGCCAGAGTCACTCACAGCTTTAACTACTAGTAACGAGTATACAGTGCGGTGCAAAAGTATAGGTCCATCCTAATTTTCGCATTCAGGAGACCAAGCCCTACACTTCGCATTACGAGAACAGTACCAATGGATTCAGGAGTGCTGAAAACCCTTGTAGGCAGTGTTCCAGAACAATCGGTTAATTGGTTAAGAAATACTGCTTGTTTTGGGAAAAAGTGCCCATCTTAAGCGGTGCAAAAGTATAGGTCCACCCCAATCTTTTTTACTTCAACGAATTTTCCCGTTTCAAGTTAGGTATAAGTTTGTCACCTGGTGACATAGAGACATTTTCTACGATTGTTCCAAGTGATGCCGAGGGGGACGAAGCTTTCTGCTGCTGAAGTGGACGCCCTACATGAAGCACGTATCCCCAACAGAAAGATTGCGTCGCAACTGGGAAGATCGCACAACTGTATCAATAGATACTTGAAGAATCCGATGCAGTAAAAGAAGAATAAAGAAGCTGGTCGACCGGGAAAGCTTTCGAGGAGATGCATATTGCTCGTGAAGCATAGAAAAGCATGCAGTCCGCAAACGACATCCGAAGGAATTTGGATCTTCCGGTCTCGAAATGGACGGTACTCCGGTCTCTCCACCGCTGTTCGCACATTATCCGTGAAGTTATGAGACCTGCACCCCGCCTAACACCCTTTCACAAGTCGGCGAGGTTGCGTTTTGCTCGTACCAAAATGGCCACAAAATGGAGAGAGGTAGGTTGCCACAGCCTTGGTCGGGAAGTTTGAAAAGTTACTACTTCTGCATTCCAGGCCGTATTTTCTGACGAGAAAAAATGGAATTTGGATGGCCCAGATGGTAGAACCTATTACTGGAGGGATCTGCGGAAAGAAAAACGGTTTTTCTCGAAGCGCAATTTCGGAGGCGGCAGTCTGATGGTCTGGGCTGCTTTCTGTGGTGACGGACGTGTTGCACTTGACTTCGTTTCGTGCCGGATGAACAGCCTGGAGTACCAAAAGGTGCTTCGTGACCATCTACTGCCATATCTCAGAAGATATCGACGACTAGATCTTGTTTTTCAACATTACAATGCGTCAATCCACGCGTCGCAATCAACTTCGACATGGCTAGAGGCGCACAACGTGACCGTTATGAAATGGCCCGCACGTTCTCCCGATCTGAATCCAATGGAGAACTCGTGGGGAATTCTTGTGCGGAAGGTGTATAAGAATGGCACCACCTTTTCCTCGATTTCTGATCTGAAGGTTGCCATTCTAGATGCATGGGCGAGTGTAGACCAAACATTGATCGATAATCTAGTTAAAAGTATGCCTAATCAGATTTTTGATGTTTGTGTAAATAAAGGAGGCCCCATTGACTATTAGGTGTGTTTTATTTGCTGTTGAAGTTTGGATAAATGATTATTTTCACAGGTGAACCTATACCTTTGCACCGCTTAAGGCAGGGTTCTCAGTAAAATCGGTTGTTGTGTTATCCCCATGGAATGGTAGATCTGGCCATCACAAAAGTGAAAATAAGTAGAAAATTGGAGAAAAACCGCCTATTAACAAGTTATTGCTTGGTGTCCTCCCGCCCTGAACTATCGAGATCTGTGTAAAAGCCTGTTTTGTCAAGTTTTGTTTTGCTTCTAAAGTAATTTTTGAGTATTTCTGGAAACTACTGACCACTTCAGCAGCAAAATAAAAGGCGGATAAGCAAGCATTAATGAAAATCTCGTTAATTAGGGGGCCGGCCGACACCGGAAATTAGCCGTTATACCATGTTTTTGAGCGTTTTCCCCGATAAATTGGTTTTTCACTTATTTTCACTTTTTTGATGAACAAATCTACATTATCCTTAAGAGAGCTAAAAAGTCGTTTTTATCGCGAACCCTACCTTTAAGATGGGCACTTTTTCCCAAAACAAGCAGTACCTCATAACCAATGAATTGATTGTTCTGGAACATTGTCTACAAGTTTTTCCAGCACTCCTGGATCCATTGGTGCTATTCTCGTATTTCGAAATCTAAGGCTTGGTCTCTCGAATGACAACATTAGGGTGGACCTATGCTTTTGCACCGCACTGTACTTTGACCAAATCGAATGATTCGAATATTCATTCGACTGGAAGATTCGACTTCGAAAAGTCGAATATTGAAAAAAACTCAAATTTCGAATCATTCGAAAAGTCGAGTATTCGAAAAAATTTGTAAAAGTATAGTAGCGAGGGCATCCTCGCAGGGTACTCCATTTTCTACACAAGGTGCTGAGTTGATCGCAAAACGCTTGGCTCCGGGCGAAATTGAACCAGCATATTCCCTTTCCGGGGAATAAAAATTGCTTCGGTGAAGATTTACCGAGCAGTTGAAAGAGAGCGGCGGTGGGGATTCGGTGGTGCAGTGCGATAAGGCGCTCCCCCGGAAAGGGAATATGCTGGTTCAATCTCGCCCGGAGCCAAGCGTTTTGCGATCAACTCAGCACCTTGTGTAGACATACCATAACGTGCACTGCGACGTTGAACTGCAGTACGGCAAAAAACATCCAAAAATCGTGTAAGTACTCCATTTCGCTCTCTCCGGACTACGCTACAATGGCTTTCCCATCAAGTAGTATATAACGATTGTGACTAAGCAGTAGAGTGTTATCCGCATAAGGACGTCATTAATAAAATAATGTAACGTCGGTATGGATCGTAATGAGACTTTTCGTTTACTATTGAAGGTTGGCGCAAACTCGGGGCCATATGCTATAACGTAGGTGCACCGAGTTTGCGCCAACCTCCAAAGAGGAACGCAATGTCTCATTGGGATCCACGCCGGTGTTAGTTTTTCCCTAGAAAATTTGGTTAGGAGGGTCCAATTTCTCTGTTCCGGTTAGATTAGAACCGAAATAGAGAAAATCGAGCCTCATTATGAAGTTGCTTAGGCAGAAAAACCCTCTTTCGAATGGTGACGTCATAAGGCGACTGATGCTTCACAAACTGCGCCATAGCCGGTCCCAAGCCCGGATGAGGAAGGAGGAGGGTTGGCCCCCCGTACTACCGACGGGCTGGAAAACTTAAGTGGTAACCATGGTGAGTCTCTTAGGAAACAACGAAGAAGCTACCGCATCCGGGGCAGCCGATGCGCCAACACTATCGAACCAGGTTGTTGGTGAGAAGAATACTACTGGCCAAAATGGAGGACGACTGGTGACACCTAAGAAGGAGCTGAGGATTGGAGCATGGAATGTGCGAACGGGACACTGCGTCGGTCAGAAAGAGATGCTGTCAAGGTCCAACATATCGATTGCTGCACTTTCCGAGCTAATGATGAGCGGATATGGAACGGTGACCATTCAGGTGCCGGAGAGTAGCGAAAAGATGGTGCTGTACTATTACGGGTATGACGGACATCGCATACCATAACGTGCACTGCGACGTTGAACTGCAGTACGGCAAAAAAACATTCAAAAATCGTGTAAGTACTCCATTTTGCTCTTTCCGGACTACGCTACAATGGCTTTCCCATCAAGTAGTATATAACGACTGTGACTAAGCAGTAGAGTGTTATCCGCATAAGGACGTTATTAATAAAATAATGTAACGTCGGTATGGATCGTAATGAGACTTTTCGTTTACTATTGAAGGTTGGCGCAAACTCGGGGTCATATGCTATAACGTAGGTGCACCGAGTTTGCGCCAACCTCCAAAGAGGGACGCAAAGTCTCATTAGGATCCACGCCGATGTTGGTTTTTCCCTAGAAAATTTGGTTAAGAGGGTCCAATTTCTCTGTTCCGGTTAGATTAGAACCGAAATAGGGAAAATCGAGCCTCATTATTAAGTTGCTTAGGCAGAACAAACCTCTTTCGAATGGTGACGTCATAAGGCGGCTGATGCTTCACAAACTCCGCCATTGCCGGTCCCAAGCCCGGATGAGGAAGGAGGAGGGTTGGCCCCCCGTACTACCGACGGGCTGGAAAACTTAAGTGGTGACCATGGTGAGTCTCTTAGGAAACAACGAAGAAGCTACCGCATCCGGGGCAGCCGATGCGCCAACACTATCGAACCAGGTTGTTGGTGAGAAGAATACCACTGGCCAAAATGGAGGACGACTGGTGACACCTAAGAAGGAGTTGAGGATTGAAGCATGGAATGTGCGAACAGGACACTGCGTCGGTCAGAAAGAGATAATAGCAAGAGAGCTTTCAAGGTCCAACATATCGATTGCTGCACTTTCCGAGCTAATGATGAGCGGATATGGAACGGTGACCATTCAGGAGAGTAGCGAAAAGATGGTGCTGTACTATTACGGGGATGACGGACATCGCAATGGTGTTGGATTTATGCTAGGCAGTCGCGCAGCTGGAAGCGTTGTTTCATTCGAGCCGATTTCTGGCAGGATCGCTGTTCTTGTTTTGAGCGGAACAATCAAGACCCATTTCGTATCAATCTATGCACCAACGGAGCCAAGCTCTGACGCTGACAAGTACGAGTTCTACACCCAACTCCTGGACGTGCTGAATACTATTCCGAAAACCGATGTCACCATTGTAGCGGGTGATTTCAACGCAAGAGTCGGTAGTGACAGAACAGGCTGTTAAGGAGTGTTGGGCAGGTTTAGCGTTGGCGAAATAAACGATAATGGACTACGCCCACTTTCCTTCGCTGCGTTCAACGAGCTTGCCATCGGTAACAGTCAATTCCGGCACCCCAGAAAGCTTCAGTTAACATGGAGGAATCCAACTGGACGAGATGTGGCCACCTTGCACTACGTTCTGATAAACTCACGTTTTAGATCATCTATGAAAGATGTGCCAGCCATGAGAGGGCCTGATTGTGGATCCGACCATTATCTCTTGCGTGCAGTAATGCAGCTTCGTTTACGACGACCTAGGCGTGAGGAGCCCTCTAGAAAGAAACTTGACTGGTCACACTTGATGGGGCCAGGAGCAAAAGAAACATTTCAACTCGCGCTGTCGAATCGGGTCGCAGTTCTGGAAGATGCCTTGTCTGTAGACGAGCACGAGAAGCAGACTGTTGAAGTCGTTCTTGAATGCGCAGAGCCTCTCTGGCCTGTTATTCGCCGGCGAACGCAGCCTTGAAGATCGGACGATTCTCTCCGTCTCGTGGACGAACGGAAGCGAATGAAACTAACGGACTTTAGACGGTACCGGCAATTGTTTCAGGAGCTTCGTCGAAAGTTGAAAGAAGAGCGGGAGTCGTACTGGAATAAGGTAGCAGACGAAGTGGAGGAGGCAGTTGGAAGGAACGACTATCGCACATTGTACAGCGCACTCAACCGTCTCAGGAAGAAGACCAAACCCATGAGCGATTCCATCAGGAATACGGATTGGTCTTTTGTGCGATCAGCAGATGAGCGTCTGCTGCGATCGAGGCATTTCTTCAGTGAACTCTATACTCACGATGCGCCACAAGGTCCACTTGTCGAACCGATACTAGTTGAGGTACCAGAGGAGACAGCGCTTGACTCGGAACCCACCGCGGAAGAAGTGAAGGCGGCAATCAAATCGCTAAAGAATTTAAAGGCGTCCGGTGTTGACAATATCACTGCTGAGGTCATCAAGGCAGGAGGAGATGTTATCTTGCGTCAGTTGCATCAGTTAATCACGCGCATATGACGGACAGAGAGCGTGCCATCTACCTGGAAAAAGGCTATTGTCGTGCCTATCCATAAGAAGGGCGATGCCAGAGACTGTAAAAACTGTCGCGGGATCAGCCTGTTGTCGATTGTTGGTAGTCTTTTTCGAGAATTATCCAGTCCAGACTTCAACGCCATCGGGAGAGTACCTGTCGCGAGGAACAAGCAGGTTTTCGTCCGGGTCGAGGATGGAGCGATCAAATTTTTGTGTTTCGTCAAGTTATGGAGGAAAGGATCCGCTGTAGAAAGCGCGTCGTTATCACCTTCATAGACTTTAAGTCGGCATTCGACTGCGTGCACTGGCCTGCCTTATGGAGATCGATGGAATGCGAACACATGCCAGGAAAAATGGTGAAGCTACTGCAGGAAACTTATAACAGCTCAACTAAAGTCTGTCCGAATGAGACTGGCCGTCCACGCGGTCGGCTGGCGTGTTGATCGGCTCTCGCGAATCCAATTTTCAGACCTGTAAATCGATTAGCATGATTTTAGGACACATGTTAGATAATATCCTGGTCAGCTGTATCTAAGTTGTGGGAAGACTCGTCCGAAAATGCCTCCGAAACGGCAGCTTGATACATTCACCGACCACGTGAGCGGACAGCCTCATTCGGACAAAACTTAGCTGTGTCCGCGTCGGAAACAAGCTATCCAAGGATTTCAGAGTCGATGCAGGCGTCCGGCAAGGAGATGTGATTTCGCCGCTCCTCTTTAATACCGTGGTCGATGCTATTATGAGAAAGACCCTCGAAAATAGAAGAGGGGTCCAATTTGGCGATAACGATTTGGTCACGAATTTGATGTTTGCGGACGACAGCGCAGTGTTCACCGATACTGACATGGAAGCCACGCTTTTGTTGAATGATATGGCACAAATCGCGGAATCGTATGGGCTGCGGATTAATAAGGAGAAGACTAAAGTCATGACATCGGACGGTTCACGTGCTTCTGTGTTCTTCGAGGGAGCTGAGCTTCAGCAAGTCAAGGAGTTCAAGTACCTCGGATCGGTTGTGCAAGAGCGAAAGGTAGTGGCTACATCGGAGATACTGTGCAGGATCGGGCAGGCGTCGGCTGCTTTCGCTTCGCTTGGCTGGTGTCTATGGAAGAAGGGTAATGTGTCAATCAAGACAAAGATCAGAGGGCGGTAGTAATCTGGCTTAATATGCAACTTAAATCGTTGATTTGAGTTGCATCTGAGCGAAATCTGTGTAACAGTTTAAAAACTGTGTTTGATGCATAAGGATGCCCTGAGTAAAGTCTTGACTCTTAATGAGCAAGTCAGCCCCAACTCAAATTCATCTTTATCTCAAATTTGAAGGTGCCGCTGATTGCGAACATCAGCGACAGATGGCTGCCGCTGATTATGTGGTGGTTAGAGCGCACGAGACAGTGCGGCAAAAGAGAGGGCGCAGCGCTTTCAGATCGATCTTCGCTAAATGTCCTCTCGAGTACATTTAGGACTCCCGTTAAAACGATTCGACGACCATGCCGGGAAGCATCCCGGACGGGACGAGTCGCGCACAAAGCGTGGTCGCAAAATCCAAGGTTGACGAAGTGAATCCTAGATGATTGCGTAATACTGAGCTCGTCTTTACCCTTCGTACCAACTTTCACCATTTTCCGCATAAGATTTGTTGATTTCCCATAATGATAATCTACTTATTCCAGCAACAATTCATCAATCATGCAACACAAGAAATATCCTCCCTCTCTAACCCACGAATTCTACAAAAAAAAATTCAGATCAATATAACAAACTGTACTAAACACACGGTACTTAGGGAAAACACCAAAATAGTGTCTTCGCCATCAAAACTGAAGTTTTAGGACTTAGACAAAAAGTGAGGAGATCCGTTTAAAAACATTTCGTCAGAAGTAATCTCAAAAACAGCAGCAAACTGTTAACCTAACAAGACTTTCAATACGAAAAATATGGAATCCCACCAGAAAATCGTAATTGTGATAAAACAGCAACCTAGAAGAATCTAGCAGTTGTCATCAGGATCCACTGGAGGGAAACCCTGACAAAAATCATCATACTCAAAGAATGTACCCTTAATCGGAAAGGGACCGAAAAAAAAACAACACATAGTATGGAGGAAAACTGAAAATTTTCGCGAACACTGCTCTAAAGGTGTTAGACACCCGAGAAGAATTCGAATTTATGCTAAGCTTGAGGAGAATCACTCGCTAATCATATTTCCTCTCCCCCTCCTCAAACTATGTAGTTTCTCACCTATTTTTTGAGCGAATCAGAATAAAGAGACAAACTGGCAAAGGAATGGAAACCAAAGTCGTTGATGAACTCCATCCGTATCTGTGACCGCTATTGAGCTCAAAGGCTGAGAAAAGGAGTGGCCTATTGGCCGCTTATATCTCCCCAATTACAGGGAATTGAGATCTCGCCCTTGACAAGAGTTATAGAAGATACTTCTTCTACAGAATGAGATGAAAATCGATAAAAAAATCCATGTCTGAGAGTGTATTGTGCACCAGTGAGCCTGATGGCTGCATTTTACTTTCGTCAGTGCGTTGCACCACTACCTCATGTGCCTGGTCTAGCAGTGAACAGCTGGCGCTATGGCGCAGTGCAATGCCGCGCTGCTCTCGTACCAGTCTTGTTGTACTGGTTCGCTTCCCATAGGCGAACCTATACCACATATACCGAACTGTGGTCGGAGGACCTATATGCATCCAAGGAAACCGCGTGAGTAGGGCCGCTTTTACAACAATCTCTACAACAGGATACGGATTGGAATGAATTCCTTTTCTAGAACATGAGAAACTGATGGTTTCAGTCTTCTGGCACTATATCGGTTCTTTCTTACTGCCCCCTCTCTACCATTACCGGCTCCAAACTTTAACTAGGGTCGTCCTCCGTAAATTTGGTGATAAAGCAATGTTCTTGCGCCCGCTGTTGAATCTTTGCGCTGACTTTTTCATGACATTTGTGTATTTTTCCCGAGTTTCTATCCATTGTTTCGTTGTTGTTGAGCGCATCGGCAACGACGTATATAATAAATAAATAAATAAATAGGCGATGTAAGTTTTGCTTACAGCGTTTAAGATCCTCATTCAACATGGGGCTGGCTCCTCATTATTATGGTTGTCTACCCCACATGAGTGGAAGATGTTCATTATCACTAATTCGCACCTAAGGCCAAATTACTACCGCCCCGGATGTTTCGCGCGCTCATAGCGCCAATCCTACTGTACGGGTCAGAGTCGTGGACGTTGCTGTAGTCGGATCACAGCAGGCTGGAGGTCTTCCAAACGCGGTGTTTGCGGCAAATCCTCGGGATAACTCTAAGAGATCGAATACGGAACGACGTTATCCGAGACACTTGCGACCATCAGCCCACGATCGAAGACCAAATTCGAACGAGAAGATTGGGCTGGTCTGGGCATGTACGCAGAATGGGAACCAACCGACTTCCGCGCAGATTGTTATGGAGAGAGCGCCTTGCACTGTGGAAGGTTGAGAGAGCAGCCCCGAAAAAGACGTGGTTGAAGCAAGTCGAGGCGGATCTGAAGTCTGAACGGTGCAGTGTCCTTAATGCTAAGTTAATTGCTGCAAACCGTACTGAATGGAAGCGTATCGTTCAGGCCACAAGAGCTCCTATGGCATCTACAGCAGTGTACTGGTTGAGAGGTCATCCTGCTCCGCCAGCCGCCAGCTAACGGGATGAGTGATGAGTGAGTGAGTGATGCTTCACTGGTATGGTAATATCAGGTCTACGGGATGTTGATAGGATGTGAACGCGGAATCGGGGATGGAGACCCTCTTCCGATGGGATGTCTACAGCAAAAGCGTTTCCGTGGATAGGTTGTCTACGGCACCATGGATGGGGGCGACAAGCAGTTCTCGAGGGGCGATCACTGCCCTTTTTGGTTGTCTACAATGAGTATTGCGTGAGGTGACATCTCATCCGTGTCCTGTAGACAACGGCGAACGTCTGAGTCCGGCGATAGGATGTCGAGAGCTGAACGTTTTGGGGCTTCAGTCAGTCACGTTACGCAGTCGCCTCCGATTCCGGCGTTAGGCGGCGTTCACATTTTTCATGGCGCGACGCCATGGCACATGTCAGCGCGACGCGAAAATCGCGTCGCGCGGAAATCAAGGTGTGAACGGCGCGCGAACGCTAGGCCACTACGCGCAATTGCGTACTTCCCGCATTTTTCCGTACCCAAGAAAAACTAATCAATATTTGATCTTATTCTGTCTATTTAAGTGTAAAGCACCTTTTTTTATCTTTCATCTGTATTATTATGGCACATTTCTGTTTTCGTTGCGACAACTTGCTTCTTTAATGACGAAACAATCAAAAAATCGGGAGCAAATCATGCTTAGAATTTTTTTTGGAGTTGATAGTACAGAATAGGGAGGTTTCGGTGAAATGAAACCGAATTATGCTTGCGTCGTTTGTAAACCGTAAAAAAACTTTATAGCTCGTCAACTCTTTGAAACCATCACCCTCATCACACTGTCCTTAAATATGCAGACAAAATTGTTTGCAGTATCATCTGAGAACAATACAATAACCCATAACAATTTCAATCAACCTAGTCTTTGAAAAGGCTTTAGAAAATTAAAAACGCCCCTTGAGTCCCCGATGATGGAAGAAAAGATGATGACAATCGCTCCGCGACCATCGCGTCGCGTTGCATTGCAACGCGACGCGATGGTCGCGGAGCGATTATAATTTGCGCGTCAAATTCGATGTATCGCGCCTCTTCACTGTGAACACCTAGCGACGACGCGACGCGACGTCGCTTGATCGATACGTAGGCTAATCATAACGTCGCGTCGCGAATGAACTCTAGACGCCGCCTTAGGCGACGTTCCGAGTTTTCGCGAGGCGACGCGATGGCACATGTCAATGCGACGCGAAAATCGCGTCGCGCAGGCGTTCAGGTGTGTGCGCGAATGCTGGGCGACTACGCGCAATTGCGTTCGTACGCGATTTCTGGCAAAACAAGCAAGAGCAATTGTCTGTAGCAATACCAACAGTTTTTTTCGTGTTCGTCCAAGTGCAGGTGTTTCTATGTAAATATAGTTCACTGAAATGTTAAAAGGCGATGGTGCGGTTGCGGGCGATACACTAACGCTACAGTGGAAAACCTGGCGCTTCGCCAGATTTCGTCATTGATCGGCAGCACAGCTGATATTCCGGGTGAGATATGGTTTCTCTTTTTTTCGCGCTTGTTTCTGCTTTATTTTTTCTGACTCTTTTGATATTGCGAATAGAGGCTCTTCTTAGAGCGTCAAAGGAGTTTGCCGTATGTTCGGGCGTAGTAGTGTTTTTTTCAATATTCTACATCGAAAAAAAGGCGATTTTCCCTCCCGCACTAAAAAAAGCCCCTATTTACAATATTAGAAGAGGCAGAACAAAAATAAAGCAGAAACAAGCGCGAAAAAAAAGAAAAACGCTAATTCATCAGCTGTGCTGTCGATCGATGACGAAATCTGGCAGAGCGCCAGCTTTTCCACTGTATTGTTAGAGTGTCGGCCGCAACCGCACCACCGCCTTTCAACATTGCGGTTAACTGTATGCCTGTTTTATTGCTTTCATAGCAGAATTTGGGTGTGGTAATGAAAAAAACACAGAAAAAAAGCAGCAACGAGTAGGCCATCGCGCGACGTTGCATTGAAAGGCGACGCGATGGACGTCGCGCGAAAGCATTTTCATTTCGAATGAATTGCGCCTCTTCGCTGTGAACACCCAGCGACGGCCGGACGCGACGTCGCATGATCGATACGTAAGCTGATTACAACCGCGAATGAACCCTGAACGCAGCCTTAGGAGGTCGACAACTGGACCTCTCGCGCCGACCCTGCCCCTTTTTGTGTGTTCTGTGAAGACACTTTAGAGACCAGTGGCCATATTCGTGGAAATACGGGAGCCGCCAGGGAGGGTTTTTAGAACCATCCGATGCATGCGGCGGGCGGACTTTGGACCCTCCCGGGAGACTCCCGTAGTTTCATGAATATGGTCACTGCTGTCGAAATTTGAGTTTGCCCGAGTACATATAAACAAGCGCCCAACCGAAAAGCCGCACAACTCCAAAACGCTATCAGTCTGTGCAAAGTTTGGAAAATGTGCCTTCACCCAAAATTAGCTCAGTGGGGTAGTTTTGAGCGCCGAACACAAGCATGAGGTCCGTTTCCGGATTTCGCAAACCCTAATGCGCGTTTTTTATAGAAAAAAAGCGGGAGATACGAACTTTGACAGGCTATAACTTTTTTCGTAGATATCCGTGGTAAAATCCGAGTTCAGATTCGAAGAGGGCGTGCCAGAGTTGACTAGAAAACATTTATCAGCTTTCTAATCCAGGGGTACACCATGCGAGGTTCCCTAGTTAGACCATCAACAATCAACAATCATTGCGGCAGTTTGTGCAACAGGCGAAAAATTGATATTATTGATTGGTATTAATCGATACTGTTTGATGAGTAAAATTCCCAAACCAAGAGATCCATACCCATCAACAAATACCACTCCTCTTCGCATTTTGTGCAATAAGCGCAAAAATCGATAATATTGATCATCGATCGATGACGTGTCATCAGTACGAAATCTGACAAGTTTAGTACTTAACCCTAGTGACCTATCTGACCTATGGTTATGCTAATTGGCTGCAGATCCACCCACATACCCTGCTCTCCACAGCCGTAACATACCCCAGCAGTTTTCGCGCTTCACGGCTAATTTAGTATGTAAACCCACGATTTTGAGGTACCCTTCAAAGTTAAGGTATCAAGTTCAAATTAGAATAGGAGCGTTCTGCATCCATTTCTAACCTCCTGTCCGAAAATAAGCTTCCTATCTCAATTTTAAGTGTACCCACAAGTTGAAAAACGCCAACTGAAAAAAAAACAGGAGATTAACACCAAAATCGAGCGGTTTTTCAAAATTTTCTCGAAAACCAGCAAACCAATCCAAACCATTTTCGGAGGATAATACCAACTTTTTGCGCTCTTTTCAATGCCATTTGGAATTAATTTCTAGGTTCACTCTGAGCTTAGATTTTGGAAAAGCAGTTCCGCGCGTGGCCAGTTCAAAACCAAATCTCTGGTGCGCGCTTCGCGCGCACCACAATTGCTGAGCAGAGAACGCTGTATGGATCATTTGCAGTATAAAAGCTTTGATGTGACAGCGCTCTACACTAATGTAGATACGAGCGCAGCTATCAATGCATGTCTCAATTCGTTGACCCAACATCAGGATGAGATCCAGCTGTGCAATCTCCAATACGACGACATCAAGACGCTACTAAATGAAGTGGTGGAATTCAACTTCTTCCGCTTTTATAACGTGATCTACCGACAGAGGCGTGGCTTAGCGATGGGAAACAGGCTGGCACCATTGCTGGCGATACTGTTCATGGACAGCTTCGAGAGGAGTTGTTTGACAGCGGATGTTCTCTTTTATGGCCGCTACATCGACGACATCATGGTTATCACGCAGTCAACAAGCGGAATGCTGGAAGTTTTCAACGGTCTGAACTCTCGATACGAATCCATAAATCTGACAATCGAAGCTCCAGGACACGATAACTACCTGCCATTCTTGAACACAAAAGTCCGAATAGCAGAAGGTGTTGTTCACACGAAGTGGTATAAGAAACCCGCGTCGAAGAATATCCTCCTCCACTCGCGCAGTTGCCACCCGGCCTATATGAAGAGGAGTGTTGTCAAGAGTTTACTCAGCACAGGAAGGAAGCTAACGTCAGATGATCAGGCGGATATAGAGAGCCAGTTAGCGGAAATACTGCATCAAAACGGCTACATCGAGAACGACTTCGTTACCTGGCGCCCGTATCAATCCACATCTGGAACCTCTCTTATTCTTCCTTTTGTGAATGAAAGTTTTGCGAAAGAAGTAAACAGAGCAGTGCGAAGATCGTCTCTCCTTCTCCGACTTGTGTTCCGTCCTCCCGTCACACTCCGAGACCTCTTAACTTCATCTAGACCTTACGAAAACCGTTGTGGGCGTACCGGTTGCAGATATTGCACTGCAGATCTACAAATATGCCAAGCACGGAATGTGGTCTACAAGGTCACCTGCCTGGGCTGTGGAGAATTTTATATTGGCGAGACTGGTAGGCCTCTTCACAAGAGGCTGGATGAACATATGCGGGCCCTGAGATCACCGTCCTCGTATCTCAACAGTGCGTTCTCCAAGCATCGGACATCACGGCATGCGTATGAAGCCGCGCCAGAAATGAGAGCAAGCATACTGTATAAAAACATTTCTGATACGGCCGAAAGAAAGATAAGGGAAGCTCTGGAGATACGGTTGCATTCACCACCGATGAACAACCGGGAAGAAATGAAGGACGCGCTGAAGATGCTTACACTCCGATCTGACCTCACTGATTAACGACATTTGACGGTCCTCCCACCATTTGTCGTCTGTGCTGTGGTTGAGCCGGCCGTTCCAAGAAGACCCTACCCGCCACCACCCTCTCATCCACCCCTACCGCGCAGCCGTAGGTCAGATCTCTAATTGTATATGTTTGTTTCGCTGCCATATGATTGAATTTTAGCCGCCAGATGATGGGTCTATGACCCGAAACGTTGCGGATAAAGTGGTGGATAATTAACTGTCTCCACATAACGAATAGAGCTTCAATTTATTTCTATTTATAACATTGATATGAAGCTCAGGAATCCAGCTATACTTAGAGAACGCTGTGTTGAGACTCTTTCCAAAACCCGACCGACTGTGCGACGCTGGCCGAACGCCATCTAAAATGTGCGGCACCCAATGGGAGTGCGCCTGACGCAGTAGAAAGTGTGCTGGACCGAAGTGGAAGTGCGCCGAACGCCATCTAAAATGTGCGGAACCCAAGCGAGAGTACGCCAGACGCCGTAGAAAGTTTGCGGGACCCAAGTGGGAGTGCGCAAGACGCCGTAGAAAATGAGCGGGAACCAAGTGAGAGTGCGCCAGACGCCGTAGAAAGTGTGAGGGATCCAAGTGAGAGTGCGCCGGACGCCGTGGTCAGCGTGCGGGACCCACGTGAGAGTGCGCCATACGCAGGGGCGCGGGACTGAAGTGGGAGTGCGCCGGACGCAGTGGAAATTGTGCGGGACCCAATTGGGAGTGCGCCGGACGCAGCAGAAGACGTGGGGGACCCAAGTGGGAGTGCGCCGGAGGCAGGAGAAAGGGTGGGGGGCCCAAGTGGAAGTGCGCCGAACGCCATCTAAAATGTGCGGAACCCAAGTGAGAGTGCGCCGGACGCCGTGGTAGGCGTGCGGGACCCAAGTGAGAGTGCGCCATACGCAGGTGCGCGGGACTGAAGTGGGAGTGCGCAGGACACAGTAGAAAGTGTCCTGGACCGAAGTGGAAGTGCGCCGAACGCCATCTAAAATGTGCGGAACCCAGTTGAGAGTACGCCAGACGCCGTAGAAAGTTTGCGGGACCCAAATGGGAGTGCGCAAGACGCCGTAGAAAATGCGCGGGACCCAAGAGGGGGTGCGCCGACCGTCGCAGAGTATGCGGGACCCAAGTGAGAGTGCGCCGGACGCCGTAGGCAGCGTGCGGGACCCAAGTGAGAGTGCGCCATACGCAGGGGCGCGGGACTAAAGTGGGAGTGCGCCGGACGCAGTGGCAATTGTGCGGGACCCAATTGGGAGTGCGCCGGACGCAGTGGAAAATGTGTGGGACCCAACTGGGAGTGCGCCAGACGCCGTAGAAAGTGTGCGGGACCCGAGTGGAAGTGCGCAGCACGCCGTAGAAAGTTTGTGGGACCCAAATGCGATTGCGCCGGACACCGAAGAAAGTGTGCGGGACCCAAGTGGAAGTGCGCCGGAAGCCGTATAAAACGTGCGGGACCCAAGTGAGAGTGCGCCAGACGCCGTAGAAAGTATGCGGGACCCAAGTGAGAGTGCGCCGGACGCCGTAGGCAGCGTGCGGGACCCAAGTGAGAGTGCGCCATACGCAGGGGCGCGGGACTGAAGTGGGAGTGCGCCGGACGCAGTGGGAATTGTGCGGGACCCAAGTGGGAGTGCGCCGGACGCAGTAGAAAATGTGTGGGAACCAACTGGGAGTGCGCCAGACGCCATAGAAAGTATGCGGGACCGGAGTGGAAGTGCGCCGGAAGCCGTCTAAAATGTGCGGGACCCAAGTGGGAGTGCGCCGGACGCAGTAGAAAGTGTGTCGGACCTAACTGGGAGTGCGCTGGACTCCGTAGAGAGTGTGCGGGACCCAGTGGAAGTGCGCCGGAAGCCGTCTAAAATGTGCGGGACCCAAGTGGGAGTGCACCGAACGCCGTAGAAAGTGTGCGGGACCTAATTGGGAGTGCGCCGGACGCCGTAGAAAGTGTGCGGGACCCAAGTGGAAGTGCCCCGGATGCCGTCTAAAATGTGCGGGACCCAAGTGGGAGTGCGCCGAACGCCGTAGAAAGTGTGCGAGACCTAAGTGGGAGTGCGCCGGACGCAGTGGAAATTGTGGGGGACCCAAGTGGGAGTGCGCCGGGCGCAGTAGAAAATGTGTGGGACCCAACTGAGAGTGCGCCGGACGCCGTAGAAAGTGTGCGGGACCGAAGTGGAAGTGCGCCGAACGCCGTGTAAAATGTGCGGGACCTCAGAATGGGTGCGCCAGAAGCCGTAGAAAGTTTGCAGGACCCAAGTGGGAGTGCGTCGGACGCAGTAGAAAGTGTGTCGGACCCAACTGGGAGTGCGCCGGACGCCGTAGAAAGTATGCGGGACCCAAGTGGAAGTGCCCCGGAAGCCGTCTAAAATGTGCGGGACCCAAGTGGGAGTGCGCCGAACGCCGTAGAAAGTGTGCGGAACCTCAGTGGAAGTGCGCAGAACGCCGTGTAAAATGTGCGGGACCTCAGAATGGGTGCGCCAGGAGCCGCAGAATGTTTGCGGGACCCAAGTGGGAGTGCGCCGGACGCAGTAGAAAGTGTGTCGGACCCAACTGAGAGTGCGCCGGACGCCGTAGAAAGTGTGCGGAACCCAAGTAAGCGCAGAACTCTAAAATCATTCTGTGCGTTTATAAGAGAGTGTATGTCACTCCTTTCCCCACGTCCCATCCCCTTAAGGCTAATTCATAGCTGGTCGCTTCGACTAGTCGCGGCACTGCCAACAGGTAGAAAACACGTCGCGACAACAGATCTTGCACTGAGTCGCGACGGGTTGGAACAGTTTGCAGTTTCAGTCACGATCGCCGAGCGACTGGGGTATTTCATAGCTAGTCGAAGCGACCTGCTCGATTTTGATAGGTCGCTTCGACTAGTCGCGTCGCTTCCATCATGGAAGCGATTCGTCTAGTCGAAGCGACTATGCCGTAATCTTTCGTCAGGACGTGGTGTGTTCGGCGCCAAATTGCGGACGTCAGTTACATTTACGATTATAGAGATGAGAAAGTTCAATAAGGCTACCGAGAAATCACATTCATGCAGAGCTTTCGGCAATTACTAACGTTAGTTGAAGTTTTATGTTGCTGTACAAGCAAATTCCATCCCGTCGTCTTTTAAAACCATGTTTTTGTTGGAAAACTATGCAAGACTAATTTATTTAGAAGACTAAGGCACCGAAGTCACAAAAAACCAGGAGGAATCAGCAAAAACCGAGAAAAAAAGGTTTTTTTTAAATTTCTGCGGCGTTGTCCGCAATTGTCCGTATTTTTTACGCAAAACTGCGACCGCCCGAGCGACTCGAAATCAGGGACGAAGCGATTTGGAATCGCTTCGTCCAGCGATTTCAAATCGCGGCAGTTTTGTTGGTTGGACCCCAAGTCGTCCTCAAGTCGAAGCGATCAGCTATGAATGAGCCTTTAGAGGCAGCATACAAGCTCACAAATTTGGTTGAGATAGCAGCATAAATAGGACCGACTGGCCCCTGCCATGTCGTCAACGGCGTTTGAAGCGCTGAAAACTACCCAGGTTGACAGAATCCGAGCATTCCCGTCTCTAAAGCCAGTGGAACCCCACCCCTACGAATAACAGAATGAAGAGTGAGGCATGTGAAAGCATTGGATAATTTAGAGTGATAGCACTATCGGATGAGAATATACGAGAGAAACAGCTTGGTTTACCTGATTACAACTTGTTTACATACCGATTAATTCCCATATACTTTCAAGAATGCGGCTCTATCATGGCTGGCATCTATTATAAAATGAAGCTTTCCATCAGTAAACAGACATTTTGTATTCAGGTAAAACAAGCTGGATCTCTTGTAGACTCTCATTTGATAGTTCTATCACTCTAAACTATCAATTGCTTTCACATGCCTCACTCTTCATTCTGTTATTCGTAGGGGTGAGGTTCCACAGGCTTTCGAGACGGAATTGCTCGAATAATGTCACACCGAATAGTTTTCAGTGCTTCAACCTTCGTTGATGACATGGTAAGGGCCGCGCGAACCCATTTTCGCTGTTATCTCAACCATGTTTGTGAGCGTGTATGCTGCCCTTAACCATTCATTCCAACTGCTTAGCTGTTTATACTCAGGCCGGTGTAGTACCAGAAAATTACCAGAAATTTCCCAGGGATCAGTGGTAAATGTGCAATTACCACCCGATTACGGACATTTTACCAGAGATTTTACCCTAATCTCTGTTGTTGACAAATTCTGCCAGATTACGAGAAAGTTCCCACTAAGTTCCTCCTTGATTTTCCGGAATCCTCCCGTACTCTGTCAGAAAAATGGCGATTTCTGACAGAATGCGAAATACGGCTTTAGCATCCGAATTGGCGGTTTTGGGGTCAGTAAAGATGAGTTCTACATCAAGACACTTTCGGGACTCAGGAAGAATGGTAGGGCGCGGCTTACACTCTAGGAAACTCCTGAGCGAAACGGTTGGGGAATACGAGTGAACGCAGAAGTATCTCAGTGATCCATATAGCGCGCGGTGTGCCTGACCAAAGTGCGCGTACGCAAGTGCGCTCTTCTTCCCTTCACACGTGCGCACGCAAACGTGCACACCTATATGTATGCGCCCTCACGCGCAAATGCATGCGCTCCCAGAGACTGACATTTACGCACGCTCATTTAAACACGCTGTATGTGCGTGTATACATGCTCATACTCTCCAGTTCAAGTCAATTTTACTCGGGCCCGTTACGAGCGTGTGATCGCGTATGATGCTTTTCCTTATTTCCTCACACCAGAGGGTGTGAGGAAATCTTGGTAAAATCGAAGTAGATGAATTTAATAAATGAATCTTGGTTGCTCACCCCCTGAATTCAGGGGGCTCAGGTACTCAGGGCGACGGCCCCCGCCCCATATCTCGAGGGTGCCACCAGCTGCGACCCAGGCTGCATGCGACGGGGTGGTCGTCTCGTGGCGTCAGACTGTGAAGAGGGTGGGCAGATCAGTGAGAAAGGCTGTCACACCTATTGGTTGAGGTCACTTTTGGAATCATTGGCGCTACCAGGCCCTTTCCACTGATCTGCCCTCCCTTCTCACTGTCTGGCGCCTCAAGACGACCACCTTATGCGACGCACATGCTGGGCGGATATTGGCTCGCCCGCGAGCCACAAAACACGCCAAGCCATCTTCAATTCGGGCGGTTGAAAAGACGATTGATAATGGTCACGAATGATCACGTCGTAACGTGCTTATCACGTGCACAGCCGGTATAAAAGGTGTCTCATCTCACTAGAGTAGTCATTCAGCATTCGAATGCCGGCCTTGGAAGGTGACTTCCAGTCACTCTCCGGAGGCCAGCATATTTTTGTATGCTGAGGGGATAGGGGTATCCCCACGGCTAGGGGGGGGGGGCGGCTTTTGCCGCGATCCGCGGGGAGGGTGGTTCTTCACCGCAGACTGCGGCGGACCGCGTAGTCTGGCAGAATTTTCCGTACTGTCCCGATCAGAGCACGGAAAAATTCTGACAGGTTTTGGAAAATTTCTGACAGATTTCGGAAAAATTCTGCCAGGAAACGAGAAAAATCTGCCAGAAAACGGTAAAATTACCAACAGAGGAGGGCAAAATCGTTCCGTAATCTGGCAGAATTTTCCCGTAATCTGTCAGAATTTTCCCGTAATACTCTGGCCTGAGTATGCACCAACCTTTCTTAATCGATTTTATATATGATGGAAAATCGAGTTAATCAAAATCTACATCTCTGAGTGTTTTGGCCGCGAAATATCTGGGAAATAGCCCACCAGGCTCCGCAGCGGCTCCTGGTGGGCTATTCCGCGGCTATTTCTCGGCTTCTCATGGAACGGAACAGAAGTAGCCGAGAAATAGCCGAGATATAACCGAGAAATTTTCAGAAGTAAACAAAATTAACCAAGACGCAACCGTCGCCGGCTCGCCGAGCCACCATCTGGGGCCGCCAGCGGTTACGCGGGGCCTCGAGAGGTTGAACGAGGTCCACGTACCTCAAACTTGGGTAATTAAACCGACTGAGGTGCTGACATCTGAATTATGCCTCTGGAATGCTCCGTATATCTGCCTGGAGAGCAATATTTCTCGGCTAATTAGCGGCTATTTCGCGGCGAGCAATATTTGGCGGCTATTTCTCAGCTATTTCGCGGCGAGCATTATTTGGCGGCTATTTAGCGGCTATTACGCGGCAAGCAGGCGATTCGCGGCTATTTCTCGGCCAAAACTCTGAGAGCTACAGCAAACAAAAACATCATTATATTTCATTTGGCAATAAAAGTAGCAGGGTGTCGGTTGGTCATGGAGGCATTTACTAAATCTCGAGCAGCGGTTGTCCTTATCATGACAGTAGTGAATATAAATGAACTACCACTTCGGGATCTCATAAACTTAAAGAAGGGGCGGTGTGCCACTAGACAGGGAAGGAGATTAACAGGGTTCGCAAGGTTTGAAATGCTTTGTAATTTCTGATGGTTTGAGTGTTGTCGCCGAAACCAGCTCATGGGCCGGCACAGCCAGAACTCAGCGACAGAGGCCGGCGATAGCGGGTAAGCTGCCACGTACATTGTAAGGTACGACGATTCTAGGAACGAGACCCAGGCGTGAGAACTTCTGTACGCCATCTCACATAGAATTAGCGGATTTTGGATTCATTGCCTTATACTCAAGATGCCGGCGAAGCCGGCAAACATGCCGGCGCAGCAGGACCCCAGCGGCAGAGGCCGGCGTCAGCCGGCCAATGCCGCTGGTACATACATACATACATACATCATACATACACCCACGCACACACAAATTTACTAAAATATATATATATGTATATATATATATATATATATATATATATATATATATATATATATATATATATATATATATATATATATATATATATATATATATATATATATATATATATATATATATATATATATATATATATATATATATATATATATATATATATATATATATATATATATATATATATATATATAGTAGGATGGCAACGAGTTTGCGCCAACCTTCAATAGGGAACGCAAAGTGTCACTAGGATCCACACCGACAGTATGTATGCGGCAATTAAAAGGATTGTAACGTACTCAGACAAACAGCAGCTTGGAGCGAGCCCGGAGAGAAATGCGAGCAACGTTGTCTCTCTATTTCGAGCGAAAATCGGCGACCACGGCTGCTGTATGGGCAACCGCGGTTCTGCTCTGAGCGATATCGGGTTGCATTTCCAACTTCAGGACTTTTTTTTTCGTGTTTTTTCGTGTTTTGTTTCGTGTGAAAATCGTGTAAGACTTCAGGACTTTGATAAACAAGTGTCAAAAAAAGCATTGAATAGAGAAAATTCTGGAAATTTCAACAAAAAAAAGTAGTATAATTTCGAAACTTCAGTGCAATCCCATGAAGAAAAATTGTAAGTAAGACGGTGAGGTATGAGAATAGATAGAAAATTTTTATCTCGAAAAAATGCAACAGTTACAAACGACAACAGAACTACTACTATTGCAATAAATAATGTTTTTGTCGAATGTTTTGATGGAGTTATTTTGTGTTTGATTGCTCTGAAGAAGAAATAATTTTTTTCATGATGTGGAAACAAGACAGGATTCACGTGATGCGTAAGGATTGGGGAAAAAGCCCGAGTTTCATCTACCTGGAATGCCGCCATCTCTTTGAACTTGACATGCCGGGCGACATGGAGCTTTTCCGCATCTGCACAAGACACACTGGGATTGACGCGCTCACAGTAATAATTTAAAAAATGTAATTTAATAGAGAACGGGGATGAAAAAAGAAACGAAATAGGAGGAAATGGGAGAAGTTAGATGTAGGCTGCTTTCGATGTACCCATTGTAAAAATTCAATGTAAATAAACAAAGTGGGAGCTGGGGTAAGTGTATAGCAGTGACAAGGTTCGTTCATACAAAGCTAGTTTATCAAAAATAGCATCAAACATGGTTTACCCAAGTTTGAGCGGCTCGTATTTTGGTGGCGGTTACGACTCGAGTCCACTTGGTTACAATCCGGAATTTCCTTCGGTGAACACTCCGCAAAGATCCACCTTCTATCAGCATCAGCAGCCTCGATGTTCCAGCAGACTCGCGGTCGCACTCTGAAGACTCGAGTCCCTAAGGCGAGAAACGCTCAGGCAGTGAGAGGAGCCGGAGCATCGAAGAAGACAAAGTCTTCTGCGAACAATCAGCAAAGTATGTACTACGGCGTCGACTAGCAAATCACATCTCAAGACGGAGAACACTCCACTGGGCAGTGACGACCAGAAGCCAGGAAAGGTTCGTGCAGCAGCACGTGGTCAGCCTGATATCTCTGTGCTTAATAAAATCATTTTGCCAAAAAAGAGCAACAAGCAGCCTCGTAGGAACCAGGCGGGTAACGAAGAAGGTTCAAAGAAAGGATCACCAGGATCGATTTCTGGTGTAAGAAAGACGATGAGCAGCTACATGCCATTTGTAACGGGTATGCCTCGCGGACATTTTGAGATGGTGCGTGGTGGTAGGGATGGACGTGGGCGTCGCTTCGTGATCAAACCGACGAAGAACGCTAATGACATTCCATTTGTTCCGCTTCCTGAGGATGCTCCGGCGATCACGCTGACGATTGATCGGGGTAACTTCGTCAGCTTCCATGGGTTCTCCAGCATTTTCACTACGCAGCACACTTTCACAGTGCTGATTGATGGGAAGATCTACGGAAGTGGCGATCACTTTAAAGGCAGTATTCACGATAAAAGTCGTTTTTCTGTGTTTCCGCCTCTCTTGAAAACGGTCCCATGCTGATTCCAATGATGTCCCTGGAATAGTACAAGACCCACTGAAAACGGACTTATGGCCCCTCGAAATTTAGCAAGGGAAAATTGTGGACGAGTTGTCCAAGGCTTGTAACTCCCGTTTTTTTGCAGCCGATGTGTGCGAGCCGACCTGAGTAAAGAGAGACGTTGAGAATGAAGGGAAGAACGGGGCCTTTGATCGGAAACCATCGCTCATTTAACCACAAATTCAGGGGAACTGTTATAGGACGTGGGCGGAGTGGCCCAATGGGTCGGCTGGCCCACGAGATTTTCACCCACTTACCGGCCGTTTTTCGTCGCACTTTCGTTCTCAATCTTCTTATAGGGACCCAAAGCTTACGTTTTAGCCAAAAAAGGGGAAACTTTTCCTCCGTGAACACTGCCTTTAATCAGATTCGGAAGATTCATGATTTCTGTGGAACTGTGAGCGAAAACTCAGATGAAAGCAACCCACTTCCCGCCGGCCAAGTCGGGCTAGTCGACTTCGCGCGGCCCCAATTTCGTGGCCGTGGCACAGCGCCCCACTTCCCGCGCAGAGAGAGGTCTTCCCGTCTTCCCGCGGAGTGTCGGCAGGCAGTCGGCTATTCCTGGGAGTCATCGAACACTCACTCATCGATTCCCACTTTGGTATCATCATTGCACCACCCACTAGAGTGGAGCCAATGAACGATTGCTGAGCAGAGAACGCTGTGTTGAGACTCTTTCTCAGATAAAAACAGCCCACTTCCCGCCGGCTAAGTCGGGCTAGTCGACTTCGCGCCCCAATTTCGTGGGCGTAGCACTGCGCCCCTTTTCCTGCGGAAAGAGAGGTTTTCCCGTCTTTCCGCGGAGTGCCGGCGGGCAGTGGGCTATTCCTGGGAGTCATCGAACACTCACTCATCGATTCCCACTTTGATATCGTCATTGCACCACCCACTAGAGTGGAACCAGTGAACGATTGAGAAGCAAGGAATGCTATGTCGAGACTCCTTCTAAAACCTTCGCTAAGTGCAACGCTGGTCTTGGGCAGGTGAGCCACTGTCCGTTGATGGCATCTGCGAATGAAAAGAGTGCAAGTGCCAGTGAGTGTAGCGAGCATCCCTGTGTAAGCTTTTTATGTACTAACTTGTCAAGAGCAGTTCAAGAGAAAGAGCCCGGAAGGAAAAGTTTGAAATTTGGCTTCGACAGACCTTTACTTAAAGGCAGTGTTCACGATGAAAAAAGTGTTTGAAATTTCCCTAGGAATGGGTAGTGGAAGGACACTCTGTAAAGTTAACCTCGAAAGAACGCATAAAAATGAGCCAGGAAGAGCCCTAAAAGAGCTCGAAGTTGCCACTTTGAGCGCAAGGCAAACCCCAAAAGCGCATTGCCCGCCCACCGACGTGAACGAATGAAAGCGTGAAATCGTGAGATGAGCGATGGTTCCCGATGATTGGCCCCGTTCTTCCCTTCATTCTCGACTTCTCTCTTTACTCAGGTCAGCTCGCATACATCGGCGGCAAAAGACGGAAGTTACAAGGCTCGGAAAACTCGTCCACCATGCTTCTCTAGCTCAATTTTTGAGGGACCATTACTCCGCTCCCAGAAGGTCGTGTACGATTTCAGATACCTCGATAGAATCAGCATGGGACCGTTTTCAAGATAGGCGAAAAAACGGAAAAACGATTTTCATCGTGGACACTACCTTTAAAGGGTGATTTTTGAATGTGCAGCAAACTGCTTTTGGATAGTCTTCTGTCAGTCATCAGATTAGCCGTAAGGTGGTGGCCGAAGGGCCGCAGAGTGCTTGTTCGCAGTGTACGGGCAGTCCACGAAACGGCGACTGCCCGCTACCGCTCTATTGGCCTGCCGCTGGATTAGTTATGGGACGTCGGTTAAAGGTACCGCGGGAAGTGCGCTCCCTGTATCTGAGAAGCTAACAGTTCCACAGAGATCATGAAGCAATTTTTGCGCGGAGCGCAATGAGGGTCTGTTATCCAGAGGCTCCAACTCCGGCAGTGTGTCCCGCGTTGAAATGGTAGAATCATTTCAACGAATGATGATGGGATCGTGCTGTATTCACACGCCTGGATTGATCCCATCTCCTGACCGAAAACATTGGTCTCTTCGTATTGAGTCAAACAGTGTCTGCGATGCTTCTACTCAGGCAAACTGGGGCATCGACAACAGGTTGATAAGTTGTCATCTCATAAACCGCTCCCTGTTTACAAGTAAAATCGCGCGTATTGTCAGCCTGAGACCTGCCCGTTGCCCAGCGACGTCCGCCTGTTGTCGGGCTGTTAACAACTCGATGTGTCGCGTTTAGCGGCCTATTTAGCAGCAGCTCACATCCTACAGGACTGTTTCATCTAGCTTAGGTACTACTTTTTACCGACACGCGTCGCCGTCGGCACACCGGCAAGCGTCGCGGTCGGCACACCGATACGCATCGCGGTCGGCACACCGACACGCGTCGCGGTCGGCACACCGACACGCTTCGCGGTCGGCACACCGACACGCGTCGCGGTCGGCACACCGACACGCGTCGCGGTCGGCACACCGACACGCGTCGCGGTCGGCACACCGACACGCGTCGCGGTCGGCACACCGACACGCGTCGCGGTCGGCACACCGACACGCGTCGCGGTCGGCACACCGACACGCGTCGCGGTCGGCACACCGACACGCGTCGCGGTCGGCACACCGACACGCGTCGCGGTCGGCACACCGACACGCGTCGCGGTCGGCACACCGACACGCATTGCGATCGGCACTCCGACACGCGTCGCGATCGGCACTTTGACACGCGTCGCGGTCGGCACACCGACACGCGTCGCGGTCGGCACACCGACACGCGTCGCGGTCGGCACACCGACACGCGTCGCGGTCGGCACACCGACACGCGTCGCGGTCGGCACACCGACACGCGTCGCGGTCGGCACACCGACACGCGTCGCGGTCGGCACACCGACACGCGTCGCGGTTGGCACACCGACACGCGTCACGGCTGGGTCGCCCAGCCTCCACTGGGTCACCACCGGATAGGCAGGACCTCCAGATGCTGGGCGGGCCAATGTACCGCAAACTTGGCCTAAAAAAATGCGTCGTATACCTCCCTTGTATCTGGAGCGTTAGCTGTGCAACAGCTCGACGTCGACCAGAGCATAACTCGCGGCCACGGTCCCGCCGAATATCGGCGCGTTGGCCAGCGGTGACTCATGGTGGGCGGATCAACCTGTTGTCGACGCCCCAGTTTGCCAGAGATGGATGGGTTCGCTAACGGCGGCGGAAGTATTCAGGCGAAGATTGGGGGTGGCAAGAAGGAGTACTCGCATAATCGCTGAGCAACTAGGACACATCATGGAGGTTTCTAGGCCAAGGCCGTTCCCTAGCTGCTGAAAAAGTGGGCGTAACGGGGCGGAACCACCGCAGCATATGCTGCTGCCAGTTTTGCGTTTGAAACCCCAGTTCACGGGACATATGCTGCTCCCAGCGCGCGTCCGAGTGCGACAAGGTGCGCTCACCGTCGGCAGTGTTCCGAGACGCGCACCATCACTGAAAATTCGCCGTGAGCGCACCATCACAAAAATTTTTCAGCCTGACTTGCCCCGGGGACATGCCACTGTGGTAATCCGCTTTGGGGTCCCCAGAGCGGGGGGGGGGTCACTCCACTGCCACGGTCCGCAGTGGGTGCACCACACCGTGGACCGTGAGGAGGTGACCCCACAGTTGGGTACCAACCCCCCCCCCCGAGCCGTGGGGCGCCCCCTCCCCTCGGCGACAAAGGAACTTAAAGAGTTACCGCGACGCGTGTCGGTATGCCGACCGCGACGCGTGTCGGTGTGCCGACCGCGACGCGTGTCGGTGTGCCGACCGCGACGCGTGTCGGTGTGCCGACCGCGACGCGTGTCGGTGTGCCGACCGCGACGCGTGTCGGTGTGCCGACCGCGACGCGTGTCGGTGTGCCGACCGCGACGCGTGTCGGTAAAAAGTAGTACCTAAGCTAGATGAAACAGTCCTGTAGGATGTGAACTGCTGCTAAATAGGCCGCTAAACGCGACACATCGAGTTGTCAACAGCCCGACAACAGGCGGACGTCGCTGGGCAACGGGCAAGTCTCAGGCTGACAATACGCGCGATTTTACTTGTCAACAGGGAGCGGTTTATGAGATGACAACTTATCAACCTGTTGTCGATGCCCCAGTTTGCCTGAGTAGAAGCATCGCAGACGCTGTTCGACTCAATACGAAGAGACCAATGTTTTCGGTCAGGAGATGGGATCAATCCAGGCGTGTGAATACAGCACGATCCCATCGTCATTCGTTGAAATGATTCTACCATTTCAACGCGGGACGGGTGCGCAACTTTAGGATAAAATCAATTAGTGGGACTGTAATCAGTGATGGTTCGCACCTCGACTCAGATTACCAGGAGGTATAATTATCTGCCTCGACTCAGAATCTCTCGCCAACTCCGCACGGCGACTAGATCGCCGCAACGCGACGATGAGGTGTGCCTTCGTATTCCTCGTCGAGGAGGGTGAGTAGATGCATTGGCATCGTTCTGAATGGGACACTCCTAATGACTCTGCCATAGGCAAAGATAGAGGCATGGTAATCTCATTGATTGGTCTTAGAGGAAGGTAACGAATCCAAATGGATAAGGATAAAAAACAAAACCAGGGGTCGTATTCGCCAACAACCCGCCGAGAGTAGTCGAAGGGAAGCGGAAGGGATGATACCGCGCGCGGCAGAGGAGCAGATCAACCTATCTTACACCATGTAAGATGAAAATGCAAACTGTGTTACGTATCGATATCACTGCAAAAAGATAAAGATTCCATCGAGAAGCGGCCATTTTTCAGCTATGCTATTCGAAAAATTCCGGCGGTCGCGAGGGAAGCCAAGGGAGGCGAGAGGTGGCCGTGGAGCGCGCGTTTTGTACTGAAACGCGTTTTGTATCACCTCATTTACCCTTCGACTACCCGGCGGGTTATTGGCGAATATGGCCCCTGGAGTTATCTCTACTAATGAAAAACAAACGGTGTTCAATTAATTTAAAGGCAGTGTTTACGATAATCCTCAATTTTGAGATTAATCGCTAATTCGATTGCTTGGCCCCCGAGTAGAACAGAAATGACGAAGAAACCGAGAGAAACGCCGCAGAATGGCCCGAAATCCTTTACTCTCACCCCGCTTCTTTACTCTCAGTGGAACTGTTTGTTGTGGCAATGAAATCTTTTGTGGACCCGTCTTTTGCGGTTCTCTATTTTGTGTTGCTGCGTTCTTCCGTTCGGACCGTAACTAATACTGTTTCGCCCAAAATTTTGTTCCATTTTTAGTCCCATTTTTTACCGGTGACAACATGTTCATCCAAACGGACAACTAGTCCAGGCTAGAGATTAATGCCATTGAAATAAGACGTTTAAAGGCAGTGTCCACGATAAATTTCTTCTTCGGTTTTTGGCCGGAAATCGAAAGTTCAGGGTCTCATTGGAGCACTGGGGTCGAAAGAACGAACGAAAACGACATTTGGTAGCTAACGCATTGTTTTGAGTAGAAAACTCGGGAACGAAAATTATCGTGAACACTGCCTTTAAATGAATGTGGATGCGTGGAACTTGAAAATTGAATTACTTGATGGAATCTGAGGAATTTAAATAAAGTAATCATAGAAATGTAATATAATATTGACATTGAACAAGTCCTGAAACAATCATCGAAATAAAATAAAATAATCAATAATCATCATCGAAATGCAGCGAAAGTTTCGATAAATGAATGTGGACGCGTGGAACACGAAAATCAAATTACTTGATGGAGCCTATGGAATTCGAATAAAATAATCATCGGAATAAAATCTTATAATATTCATCAGAAAAATAATGAAGTAATCATCGGAATGAAAACTTTTTTTTTGAAAATAAAAGGATGAAGGATAAAGTTCTCGGCGTATATCAATCCTCTGGGTCCTATTTAAAATAGGTTTAAAAATTATGGCAGGTGCCCAGAGTAGGAAATTTTTAAACGAATAAGCATTTGCATAAAAAAGTCAATGAAATAATTGTTATATAAGCGAAAAAAAAATGTTTACCTTTGTAGGTACAAGCAGGTGGGTATGTGCTAATCGTAGACCGTTTCATCAACGTGTAATGAAGGACTGACGTTTCTCGGGACGAGATTGTGGAGTACTGCAAGAAGATGTCGCGTTTTGCAACAAACTCAGCTGTGTGATTCTTTAGTACTTTTGTCACCAAATACTTATGTAAATAATAATTTTCCGCGTGTAGTAATCCAGTGGATCTTACATAATTATTTTGTGTTCAAATATTTAGGAAAAGTAATACTGCATGCTCATATAATATCTATTAAACATGCGCTGTCAATCCTCCTAATCAATATACTGACAGTGGATCGGTTACCGTTTGTAGTCCAATCATAATCCGAGAGAGCAATTGAACCTGCATAACTCGCCGCGCTGAAACCGCCGCGCGATCTTTGGCTGTCTGCCTCTCTCTCAGGTGGGAGGGTCTTCTGGCGAGCGAGCTGAGGTGCGAACAGCGCTAACGAGTTTTTAATTACACCAGTGATCTCCGATTTTATCCTAAAGTCCCTCTCCCCGCGGGACACACTGCCGGAGTTGGAGCCTCTGGATAACAGACCCTCATTGCGCTCCGCGCAAGTCTCACTAGCTGCCGCCTACAACGCAATGCAATCTAGTAGCACTCTTCACGAGGAACTTTGTTTTCGAGTTTTTCATGAAGATCAACTGTCCTGATTCCTATAACTAAATTGATGTCAAGACATGGAACGAAGCAGTCTAATCAATCAAAAAATTGCTTCATGATCTCTGTGGAACTGTGAGCTTCTCAGATATAGAGAGCGCACTTCCCGCGGTACCTTTAGCCGACGTCCCATAACTCCTCCAGCGGCAGGCCAATAGAGCGGTAGCGGGCAGTCGCCGTTTCGTGGACTGCCCGTACACAGCGAACAAGCACTCTGCGGCCCTTCTGCCACCGCCTTACGGCCTAAAGGGAAATAACCATCATACTGCTAGCACTGACCGATGAGATTGAGAGTTTTGTGCGTTAGGCCGGAGTCATACTTCTCGCGACCGGCGCAGGGCACATCAGGTATATTGAGTTCCGGTCGATATGAATGGTAATTATTGTGTCGCGTCGCTCGTCGCTGGAAGTATGATCCCGGTCTTAGAGGCAGATCACAAGCGAATTTCCTATTCTCGCCAAGGAGTTTTCTTCTATTGTTTGAAATTAATTGTGCTGTATTCACTCCGGTGGGCAATTAAGCTTCAAAAGAAAATCTAAAAAATCGCCGATGAGAATCTGAAAGTGGACCTCTGATCAGCCTTCAACACGCAACGCGGCCGCTCGCGTTCATCTACACCTGGTACAGCCTAAACTCTTCTCTGGGGAACAGACTGTACACTGCTTCAAAGGGCTGCTGCATTTTCTGAGTAATTTTCGAAACTGCTTCTTCGGCTTTATCAGGAGCGAGGATTCGAAGTCGTAGAATGTCTCACGGTAATTTTATGTAGTTTGAATAATTATTAGTCCATTGACTAAAACCATAGGTTATCGAATGAGAGCTGCAAGCCATAAGCTACGACAAAAGGTGAAAATGAGACGACCCATTAGTTTCTGGTCTCTTCCGTTTCCGTTTCCGAATTTCCGTTTCCGGAGTTTTTGGGCAATTTTTCTTCCGTTTCCGTTTCCGAAAATCGGGGAAAAGATTTCCGTACAGCCCTACATTCGACGCAGAACTTTACGTAGATTTCAAAACCAACCTCCACTAAAACCCTGTGTTTAACGGTCAAAGAGTTACAGGCGAAAAACCGGTGTTTCGTAAAATGAATATAGGCTGGAGGATCGAGAAAATATTTTTTTCAACTTGGAAACACTAATCGACGCAGAATTATATGGGGATTCCGGAATCGACCTTCACCAAAGGTCTATCTCTAAGCACAAAAACGTTATGGACAATAAACCGATAATTTCAGGAGAAAAAAATGCATTTTATAAACTGAAATCGGCTGGAAGAAGGGGAATGTATTTTTAGAAACTAGAAACGCTATTCGATGCAACATTTTATGTGGATTCCTAAAACGACCTTCACCAAAAGGCTATCTTCTAGGGTAAAAAAGTTATGAATGAAGAACTGATTGATTTTGGTGAAAGAAACGTCATTTCGTAAATAGAAATCGGCTGAGAGATTAGAAACCTACTTTTCTCAATTTGAAAACATGATTCGACGCAAAATTTAATGAAGCTTTCGGAAACAGCTCCGTTGAAGTATCCATCTCAAAGGGCAAAAATGTTATGCGCGAAGAACAGGTACTTTTTCAAAATCGCTTGGAAAAATTTTCCGAAAAATTTTGACTCCAAGACAGCTCAAAGGAAAATTTTCATGACCTAGGCAAATCATTTCATTGGGATTAGGGAATTTTTCAAAGGAGGTCATCTAACGAAAAAAATGTTTCAAAATTGATGATTAAAAATAAAAATACATTGAATGCAAGAAAAAGAGGATTAAGAAAACGTCAAAGAAAGTCCATAGGTATTTATATACTCAGGTATTTTGAGCAACCTTCACCTCTCGGACCGCTGTCTCCACCCCCAACGAACCTATGGCCACGATCCATCGAGTTGCGTGCGATATGATACTTTTCCGCAGCTACACACACTGGAATGGACGCGCTTACACAAATAATTTAAAAATGTAAGTTATTATAAAACGGGAAGAAGAAAAGGAATGAAACAGGAGGAAATAAAAGGAGGCACAGCTAGGATATTTTCAATGTACACTTTGTCGAAATTTAATCTAAACGCGACGCAATAATTACCATCCATATCGAACGGAAATCAATATACCTGATGTGCCCTGCGCCGGTCGCGAGAAGTATGACTCCGGCCTAACGCACAAAACTCTCAATCTCATCGTTCAGTGCTAGCAGTATGATGGTTATTTCCCTTTAGGGTAAGAAATCAGTGGCCAAATTCAATTTGAAGTGGTTATCGGAGGCCCTCCTCCGATCGGATCCACCCCTACAGCCTTTCATTGATTTTTGCAGGAAAAAAATTAATAAACTCGATAGTTTCGAAAAACAATAACATCGATTGGCGGCGATTCATAATGATAGGAAATTCTCAAAATCTTATAGCTGTCAAGGTTGACCACAGATTTACCCCAATAGAAGGGAAAACCATCACACTGCTAGCGTTGACCGATAAGATTCAAAGGTTTGCCTCTAGCGCGCAGTGCCGCCGTGGCCACACCTGCCTCGGCTCAGCAACCTTTTTGGAGGACAGGCCAGGCTGTAAGTGCAGAAAAAACCGTGATTCAATTATTATTGCTGTTGTGTAGGTTTTGGAAAGAATAAGAGGAATTTAGCGGGAAGCCCCACAAATATATTATTTTTCGGAGAAAAAGCTCTAAAAAAATCAAAAGCTGTCAGATTCCAGCCAAGCCAACATTGTGCCATCATTCTAGAGGGGCGCAATTTTAGAATCACAAACTTTTTGAGGATCTCAGCCAGGCTCACATATTCGATTGAACTCGAGAGATTCAAAGTGATTTTTATCCCCTCATGTTGCTTTCGACCACCTTTGCCTGGGCACACTACCATTACCCTCGTAAAGCTATTTTCTTCCGTTTCCGTGCTCGAAAATTCGGAAACGGAAGCGGAATGGAATAGTCCAAAAAACACCGGAAATACGGAAACGGAATCGGAAACGAAACAGTTCCGCGCAGCCCTGGTCGAATGATATATCGGGTTCCTAACTTTGCTTGCCCCATTGGCCAGCCAGGTCGGTGGAGCCAAGCTCCATAGTTATCTCCATAGGGTGCTCTCGCTTCTATGGTTTAAATGAGAGACGCAGAGTTCTGCTGAAGAAAACAACGGTTCTCTGCTCCACCGACCTTGCTGGCTTATTGAGCGAGCAAAGTTAGGAACCCGATATATCATTCGACGCATAATTTTACGTAGATTTCAAAAACAACCTTATCAGAACCTTATCTCCAACAGTTAAAGAGTTATAGGCGAAAAACCGGTGTTTCGTAGAACGAATTAGGCTGAAGAATCGAGAAAATGTTTTTCCAACCTGGAAACACTAGTCGACGCAGAATTCTATAGGTATTCCGAAAACAACCTTTACCAGAGGTTTATCTCCGAACCCAAAAAAGTTATGGACTAAAACCGATAATTTCAGCCGAAAAAATGCACTTTATAAACTGAAATCGGCTGGAAGATGGGGAACGTATTTTTTGAAACTAAAAACTCCATTCGATGCAGAATTATATGGGAATTTCGATAACAACCTTCACCAAAAGTCTTTCTCTAAGCACAAAAAAGTTATGGACGAAAAAACGGCGGTGACATCCACCCATTTTCGAAACTGACTTGCATGAGTGTTGGGTCACTTTCATTCTTTTTCGCGGTGTTTCACCGGCTGTCACGCGTTTCCTCAATGGTGAAGGTTCCCCACTTCACCTGCCCAGGGGTGAAGGTTGGTGGAGTACATGGCTCCACCCAACGAAGCTATGATCGTGGCATTAGGCCTATTTTACTTTTCCGTCGCTGATCGCCGCGATGGTATGTTTTGAATACAGATCAACATGCGACGCGATCTCGATCGATGCTCATGGTTATCATCCCATCGCGTCGCGCGGCGATCGAGCTCTGAAAGAGTCCCTACAAATGAGGACAACTCGGAATTTGTTTAAATGTTCGACAGAAGCTAATAATTATTGTAAAATTTTCCCAACTGCTGATTTTTCTCTATTTCCGCCTCTTCTCAAGACGATTAAGACTCTCAGAAGAATAGAGTACCTGACACCTCTTAGGAGTGGCCTCGAAAGCGAACTGCCCTTTTTATACCCTCTGATCACGTGACGTGCACGTCCTCACTCAGAGAACTCTGACAACGCGTAGCTATATGCCTCCGAGTGCCTATGGCCGGAATCATACTTCCCGCGACTGGCGATAGTGACAGTGCATTTCAGGCCTATCGATTTTCGGTCGATATTGATGGTAAACATTGCGTCGCGTCGCTCGTCGCTGGAAGTATGATCCCGGCCTATAACGCCGCCCCATTCCATGTAGCAAGAATTTACGGGCTTTAGCTACTATAGCTAAAACTCGCATATTCTTGTGTCGAAGGTACAAGGGTGCAAATTCTACTCGTATTCTACGTAAATACGAAGGCTAAATTCTATAGTTGTGCCCTGGACGAAAAGACCGAATATCGAATAGATTCGAATGACCCCCTTTTTTAACGTCCGATTTTTGAATAGATTCGAATACCCCCTTTTTTCGAAGTCCGATTTTTGAATATATTCGAATGGCCTCTTTTTTTGAGGTCCCATTTTTGAATATATTCGAATGACTCTTTTTTTTCGTGGTCCGAATTTCGAATAGATTCGAATAAAATCGATCCGAATATATTCGAATAACTTTTCGAATAATTTCAAATCGACAGACTGAAAACAGGCCAGGTGAGCATTCAGTGGATCCTCTTCTCTGAGAGAATCCTCCGCGATCGTTCACGGATATAATCCCCTCGGTTTCTGGTAGGGGCCGAGAGAATACCAGCAGGGGCTATCACGGAACGATCGCGAGATTCTGCCAGTCTCAAACCGAGAGCGTACAGCGTTCATTCATCGATGCTTTCACGATGCTCTATAGCGGAACCGCGGGGAATCGAGCCTGGGCCTATCACAGAACGATCGCGAGATTCTACCAGCCTCCACCCCTGATCGTACCGCATCCATGCCCTCTCGAAGTTTCACCCGAGCGAGTGTTGGCTATCAGGTCAGCACGAAGCTATAGGGTATTGCCCTTGCCGTATTCCGTGCTGCTTTACAAATCTGCACATCATGAGAACGCGGAACCGGGGGGAAACGATCACGGTACCATCGCGGATCGCGATTGCACCGCGGTACTAGCGCGGTAAACCTCTCAACGATCGCGGTACCATCACGGTACGAGAACGAGAATGCCAATGGATGAGCCAATTGGGTAACTATCGCGGATCAAGGGAGCATCACGGTACTAGCGCGAAAGATTCTCTCAGAGTCGTTCGAAGTGAAACTTACTGCCACTTATCGTGTGTGTGTGTGTGCGTGCATCATATCCGAAAAACACATCTTGTGTCAATTATCAAAAAAGACATCTTTCACAATCTTGTACACACCTTCTTGAAGATTATATAGTTCCAATAAAAAACAATATATCAATATTAGAGCCTGAGTGCACTCATAGAATCTCTGATTCATCCGTATTGTGCTCCATTAAGCGTTTGTTGGCGTCCTCGTCGTCGTCATCATCGGACGATGGCGGTGAATCGTTCTCGTTTTCCTCCACATCGGCTACGAAGCGACTTCCGTGACCATTGTCATCTACCGTACACCATAAATAGCGGCGACGGGGCAAATTTATTATAACTATTCGAATGAACATTCGAATAGTAGACTTCGATTATTGAATAGATTCGGGCCCAGACAACTCCCGGCGTGATTACTTGACACTCTGTAGCTGGTCGTGGTGGGTGACCTCAAGTTGCTCTCTGTAAGACCTTGCTGAGAGTAATTTTGACCGCTGGGATGCTGAGGGCCAAGGGGAAGAAACGATGATGCGGTTGACAACCGCTAGGCTTGCTTTCCCAGTACGGATCAGGACTGGATGGGTCGATCGGCCGAGTACTCTGACGAGAATTTGCATAGCATACATATGCGGGCGCTGTAGCTACAATTTCACCAACTGATGCTAAACTTACCGTAATTTACGTAAATTCTCGCGTCAAAATCAGACGAGATGCCTCCGAAACCCTTGGCATCTCCGGTTTCCGTGTGAGGCATCTAGCTACGCGCTGGCAGAGACCAACCAATCCTGCGTCTCTCAATCTGTCGCGAAGGCACCACAGTCGCCCTGACAAGGGAAGTATACAAAGCGTAGGTCTGATCTGCAAAAACGACTAGTGTCGTTAGTATCCCTTGTGGCTCAATAGTAAAACCGCGCGGTATCCCGCCGCGAGCCGCAGGTTCCAAGAAGTTACAAGCTTGAAAGCTCATTTTTTGTGCTTTTTGTACCTTCCAAAAATCGCGTTGTTCTTCGGATAATCCGGAAACGGACCTCATGAATGTGTTCAGCACTCAAAACTACCTCCCTGTGCGAATTTTGGGTGAACGCACATTTTCCGTACTTTGTCCAGACTGACAGCGTTTTGTACGGATTTTCGGTTGGGCGCTTTTAATAGAGGGCTCTGGAAGCGTTTTAGAAAAATGTTCCAGATTTGACCTAAAATTCTCCCAGGGGAGTGTTTTGGGCCGCTGACCACGATACTGTGATTTATTAGTCGATTTTCAAAAGTTTTCGGCCCATTTCGTTTGAAGCTTCCCAACCGGGGAAAATTTCGAGGGAAAAACGCCTTTCGAGATTTCCGGTTTTCTACGATAGATATGTCTCAAAATCATTTGCTGAGGGTGATTTGGAGTGCTAAACACAAATCTGGAGTCCGTTTATCGATTTTTTGCAGATTACGGTAGATTACGGTGGGTATACGGTAGTTTGGTCAAAATCTCAGATTTTACTCAAAATTTGTATACGGGGGTTAATCGGGGTGGAGAATACGAATTTAACGTCCGTTTGTCAATTTTCAAAATACTAAGGTGGGTTTTGACCCCTAAATGACATGTTACCTACCGTAACCTACAGTAAACCTCAAAATTTCGACAAATGGACTTCGAATTCGTGTTCACCATCCTAGATTACTCCTACATACAACTTTTGAGCTAAATCCGAGAAAATTTTTCGAAACTCCAAAAAAAATGCCTGATGGGTAGGTACCCTTGCCTTTTCGCCAGGCTTAAAAAATGCTCATAACTTTTTTGAACCTGCGGCTCGCGGCGGGATACTGCGCATTTTTACTATTGAGCCAGAAGAGATACTAACCATACTAGTCGGTTTGGCAGATCCGACCTACGCTTTTTATACTTCCCTTGTGAGAGCAACCGGAAGTGGGCCGAGTCTGCTATAGCATCCAGGGGCCGTATTCATTAACGATTTACCCGCGAGGTAAGAGTAAAGTCCTTTAAATTTGGTTCACACTTGGTATTCACACGCTTACTTATTCGGAATTTTAGGGTAAAAAACCCAGATAAATTTCACCCGACGTATGGAGTCGGATAAACTTTACTTCCAGCCGGCTGCGGCTGCCGCGCTCCACCGCTCATAGCGGAAATAGCAATGGAGCGCAATATCTTCATCTACAGTTTAGACCACTTGTTTCCTTATAGGCATGTTTGTTATGTTGCCTTTTAATGATTCTTTCAATGTGTTTCTTCCATAAACTGAAGGTTAATCTTTTTTTTACACTCGCGTTATCATAGGATTTTGTTGTGAGTCGTGAAAAAGCGGTAAACTTTCTTTCACTTGACTTATTTACTAAATTTTGAATGCATCAAAAAACGCTACTAAGGAACTTCTCTGTCTTCGGATTTATACTTTTTCCCGCGATTCTATATCGCACTTCAATTGGATTGGGTTATATTGAGTTGACGCAAAAATAATGGTTTTGGGAAGACAGTTTTCTGGGCTCGATTGAGTTCTTCAGTTCTAATACTAGTAGTATAGCGTTCGGAAGCGCAATCGTTAGATAATATTATTTTGACGCTAACTATAGGACACGATAACTCGCAAGCTTCACGCTCGAATTTAATTTATGGCTTAAGTACTGAATATGTTGACATTTCGATTTGTCTTGTATGCACTGACTTTGAGGCCTCAAACCTCACAACGATTTCATCATCCACCTTAGATAATTTGGGAATAATCCACTTTTTTGCAACTAATTTCTGCTTTTTCTTCAATTTTTTAAAGAAAATAGTTGACGATTCGCAACTAAATACGTTTCAAGAGAAAATTTCCAGCAGTTAACTTCCGAGGAAGAGCTGCATTTTGAATGCTGCACCGAAAAACTGTACCGAACAAAGACAAAAAAGTGTTCTGTGAAGCCTCAGCTACAACCTACCTCTCTTGAAGGAAAAAAATTGTCACATAGAGTGGAACTCCGATTAGGAAAAATCGACGAGTGCCTTGGAAAAAAATCTCGCTAGAAATGGAAAAGTCAGTAATGCTAAATTATGTTATTTTCTATACACGAGGAGTCCCCTCTGATATATGATCCTTCTCCCCTTTGAAGGAAGCCGCGGCTCAACGAACTAACGTGACAGTGACATCGATGTACATGTTTATCATGATCATCTCCTCGCTTCCGTGCGTGCCACGTGTGTTCCTCGCTGCTACCCCCCATCCAGTGATCGACGATACTTTGAAGTATTTAATAATCACGAAATCCATCCACTTCTCTCTACCCTCCTTGAACCAAAAAAAAGAGTGAATTGGCGAAAGAATTTTCTGAATTTTGAATCGACGACGCCTATTCAGTGTTTCGGTGAGTGCACACGGTACACGTTTTGGGCGGAATCCTACGTTTTTGATGGATACCGTTTCACAGTGAGTAAGTAATCTTCTCCCGGTAAGGTGAAAGGAAGGTAAGATTTACAGGGGATTTCGATGATGAGTAGGGCCCCAGACGAGAGTCGCAGTTGGGTTCCGACCAGGGGTGTGCGGCAATTGCCGTTTGCCGATTACCGTTTGCCGTTTGCCGGCCATTTTTGGGGTTTGCCGTTGCCGTTGCCGTTTGCCGAAATTGTCGTCTAAAACGGCAAATTTTCGGCAAAAATTCGTTGAAACAACAGAATTTCCCTAACCGCAGTCTCTGTATTGGTCACCGATTCGGAGCTGCTATAAATAATTATTTTGACTAGTTCCAGCTTCTGGTTCTGGTTCATTCAATGTATAATTTTATCCTTTCAATCAGTAACTTATGAAAACATCTCGACTGGGTAATCAGAGGAGTTCGTTAGAGTTCTAAATTGTTTGGGAGCCTCCAGATGTCTTTTTTAATCATCAAATGCCACAATCGTTAAAAACTTTTTTTCAGAGGCATACCGATTACTGCAAGTTCTAAGATTACAAAACCAAGTCATATCAAAGCTGTAGCGCAAAAGCAGCCTTATCTGGACATATGAACCAGTGGAGAACTCGTGTACTGTGCTTATCTGGGGTCAAATTCCGGTCCGCAATACTGCGTCTCGACACGCTTTGCAGCCGCACGCGCTCGAGTCAGTCGGGTTTCCGGCGCTAAAGCCGACTCGATGTGACTTTTTTACAATTTTCTCCAATTTTTCTTAGTTTCCAGCTTCTGAAACCCACCCAGAGTCAGCACATCGGCGGCTGCAGCGCTGGAAGCTCTTCTGACTCGAGAGCGTGCGGCCGCAAAGCGTGTCGAGACGCAATTTCGGACCGGAGTTCGGCCCAGATAAGCACAGTATATAGGCTCACTTATCGTCGGTTGGTTGGCTGATGTTAATTAATGGGACAGGAAAATTATCAATTCTACAAGCACTTTGTCCGGCTTCTTAAAAGTTGATCAATATTCACAGCGGTCGTTAAAGGCAGTGGTCAAGGAAATCTTCGATTTCGAGGTCACTAGCTGAAATTAAAGGTTGACCTAATGGCAGAGATGGGTTTGCTAGGAAATGGTGTAAAGATGAAAAAATGAAAAATCGTTGAAGGCAACGATTAAAACGGCGTTCAAATTTTCACCAGAAATCGAAGGGTTCGAGGCCCATTGCAACAACAGTGTGGGAAACCGGCTCAGAACGAGCAACCAATAGCAATATACGGCCCGAAACTTGAACGGAGTGGACTCGCTCCACCCACTTCCTCGGTACCCACAGGAGTGTAAGTTGGGCGGGTAAACCACATTCAAGTTTTGGGACCGTATGAAGCGATTTATTGCTTGTCTCTACCCGACATTGTTGCTGCAATTGGCCTCGTGCTAGCTTGTAGGCCGAATACGCACAAAGAGAAGAGCCGAAGAGCAGTCCAGCTGGCTAGCGCACTGCACGCGACGCCCCAGCGACGAAGTGACCGCAGCGGACTTCCGTCGCGCGCGTCGCATGTATACTCTGTTTATCTTGAATTGCACAAAACACGGTCCGCCAATAGTCCTCTAATTGGCCCGCTAGTACCGTAGTGTACGTCCACGACGCGTTCTCGCCAGACCCGGGTGGCAAGGTGGGTAGCCGAGTGACGGCATTGACGAATCGATTGCTCTGCACACCGGGTGTACACCCTGGTCTGCCGAGAACGCGTCGTGGACGTACACTACGGTACTAGCGGGCCAATTAGAGGACTATTGGCGGACCGTGTTTTGTGCAATTCAAGATAAACAGAGTATACCAGTCAAACGCCCTCATTCTGCGCATTCGATCAACATGCCCCTCGGAGCTCTTGATTTGAAATTTCGAAGGCTGCTTTTACCGTGAGCACTGCATTCAACTAGGCTGGTCTGACTCCATTCCTGTAGCCTCACAAGGGTAACCATTCAATCGTAGTTTGAAGTGAGCGAAATTGGAATGCTTGAGCCTACTACTTGCTACTAACAGTAATTCTATCAAAAACGGGTCTTCCAAGCAGAAATGGTTTGGTTGGCGTCAGAAAGTTCCAACAAAAAGGTAACAATAGGTAAGTAGATTGAGGAGAGTCTACAAAAAGTGAACAATATTTTCTGAGACTGATTTTCCTGGCCGATACTTCTTAACAGCGAAAACAAACCGTTGCGGTGTTCTACACGGAAGCACTCTGTGGTTCCAAAATGGTTTTGGTTACGCGAGAAAAGTTTAAATGTATGTGAATGTAAACCTTATACTTACCATCAGAATAGAAGATAATGCCAAAAACAAAGACGGACGGTTAGGGGCTCCAGTTGCTACGAGAAGCGTAGCCATATTGCAGCCTCTAATGAGGGTATTCTCTTATAATCTGGTCAAAGTTCAAGTCCATTCTTGAAAACCATTGAACTCTTCCTCGTGATATACCACAACGGTTTGTTTTTGCTGTTAAGAAGTATCGGCCAGAAAAATCAGTCTCAGAAAATATTGTTCACTTTTGTAGAGTCTCCTCATTCTACTTACCTATTGTTCCCTTTTTGTTGTAACGTTTCTGACGCCAACCAAACCTTTTTGCTTGGAAGACCCCTTTTTGATAGAATTGTTCACTTTTTATTGATATTACGAAGTAATATCCCTGAAAAATCTTCAATATTTTCCGAATAGCATGGATTGCTATAATAATCAGTGAGCAACAAACTTGTTGCGCACGCTACAAATGAAGCGCTACTCACTTTCCACGACGTCCTGATGACGTCAGAAGATGCCCTATGCACTTGGCACAACCTTGGCACGACTTCCTGATGACGTCACCAGATGCCCTGTGTACTTTACATGACTTCCTGATGACGTCATCAGATGCCCTATGTACTTTACATGACTTCCTGATGACGTCATCAGATGCCCTATGTACTTTACATGACATCCTGATGACGTCATCAGATGCCCTATGTACATTAGATGACACCCTGATGACGTCATCAGATGCCGTATGTCCTTTACATGACATCCTGATAACGTCATCAGATGCCCTATGTACTTTATATGACATCCTGATGACGTCATCAGATGCCCTATGTACATTAGATGACACCCTGATGACGTCATCAGATGCCGTATGTCCTTTAAATGACATCCTGATGACGTCATCAGATGCCCTATGTACTTTACATGACATCCTAATGACTTCATCAGATGCCCTAAGTACTTTACATGACATCCTGATGACGTCATCACATGCCCCATGCACTTTGATGACGTCATTAGAAAGTAACAAACTTCTTAGTCACTTCCCCTGTCCCTCCCCATCGAAAAGTACAGCCTACGACGTGTTTTAGCGAGTTGATCAACCAACTGATAATATCACATGATATGATAAGCAGTAAGAAGTAAGGTAGTTAATGTGGAACAGTAAGTAACAAACTTGTTAGTAACTTTCCCTGTCCCTTCCCTACGAAAAAGTGCAGCTTACAACGTGTTTCAGTGATTTGATCCACCAACTGATAATATCACTTGATATGATAAGCAGTAAGAAGTAAAGTAGTTAACGTGAAACAGTAAGTAACAAACTTATTAGTCACTTCCCCTGTCCCTTCCCATCGAAAAGTACAGCCTACGATGTGTTTAAGCGATTTGGTCTACCAACTGATAATATCACTTGATATGATAAGTAGCAAAAGGTGAAGTAGTTAATGTTAAAGTAAGTGAGTAAGTAATCATATCTGTCCACATACCAACTTACCTACCTGCCCAACTGATCGCCTGGCAGTGGCCACTGGCAGTGGCTAGTGGCAGGAACGAGGAACGAGGAACGAGGAACGAGGAACGAGAAACGAGAAACGAGGAACGAGGAACGAGGAACAGGACACGAGGGACGCGTTACAAGAAAAAACGCGAATTTTTGCTAAGCTTCCGCCGATCTAACTTTGTTAATTTTCAATCGATTTGGCTCAAATTTTGTCAGCGGGTGTCTTCTAGACTCTCTCACTTACATCCAGAAGGAAATCTCTAGAAAATTTGTTCTACAGGTTTTATTAACTACTTTACCAAAATCTAAGTGATCACAAGTGCCAGGCAAAACCAAACCTCTCCAGCCGCTTCGCGGCTGGAGCGATACTTGTGACTCCGGTTATAGCCGAAACCGCGCGCCGCTGATCGCGGTGTGAACTGTATTTCGCCATCAATCCTGACCAATCATCGCGTATTCACCCTTCTATTCGCATCTGATTATGGTACCAGTATCGTCCACAGTCTTTGGGCCGGCGCGAACTCCCATCGCACCAAGCTTGCTTACGGTTTGCTGATCTCCCATGGATCGTCTAGGCTGGGACGCGCTGGCCGCAGGCCCCTTTTAGAAAATCCTTTGCGGGCCCGTTACACTTTGCACTTCTTAAGAAGACGCCCATCTCTTGAATCTCTAGCGTTGATTTGTACGTAAACTTCAAATGGAGAGGAATTAATAGAATTATCGCTGGCGATGGAGAAGCTTACAGCCTTGTTAATCTTGGTACTGACTATTGATCACCAGGGGCTTCGAAGTAGCTTCTGATATAAAGGATGTTCCTTCCTGTAAAGGCTACTGAAACGTCAGACTCATAGTAAGTGGCAGATATTGCATGGAATACGACAGGACTAACAAGGAAGGGTTGCCTACATCAGATGGAGTTTCGGGATGCATTTTCAATATGTTCTAAGGGGGGGGGGTGGGACAGTGTTCCAATATCCAACACTCAAAATTTGCTAAATGCCTCAGGCAGTCCCTAAAAAAGATACAAATTTGAACAAGGCCAGAACGGCTCTACCGAAGTGAGTAGAGCTGCTTTGACGATTGATTTACCTTGGTGTATGTTCAGAATAGATCAGAATTTGGGCAACAATGCATAATTTCTGATCTAAACAGAATCAATGCACCAAAATTTTCTAAATCTATTCTGAACACACCTAAAGGTAATTGAATCGTTAAATCGGCTCTACTCGCTTCGGCCGAACCGTTCTGGCCTTGATCAGATTTTCACCTTTTAGTGACTGCCCGAGGCATTTAGCAGATTCACAGCATGGGATATTGGAACACTGTCCTCCCCCTAGAACATATTAAAATTGTATCCCGAAACTCCATCTGAAGTTGGTAACCCTCCCTTGTTCGCGAATGTTGGCGTATTATAACACAAAACAGAATTTGCCGTTTGCCGTTTTGCCGTTTGCCGTTTGCCGGTCATTTTTGGGGTTTGCCGTTGCCGTTGCCGTTTGCCGAAATCTGAAATTCCTTTGCCGCACACCCCTGGTTCCGACCCTATACTGCTGTCCGGGAGGTGACGTCATAAATGGGAGGAGCCGATTCCGCTCTGAGCGATGATTTGTCTGAGCGAAATAACCTTGATAGCGACTCCATTTCTTTCTATGGCCATGATCGCAGCCTCCATGTCACCATCGACCAGATCGGAACTCATGTGAACCTCTTCAAAGTTGATCGGTGCCTGAAATGCTTGTTACGAACATCCGACTTTCAGACAACGGCTGCATACAATAACGTTGCTAACATGGTGAAAAAAAGGGCCCCAAATCGGCGAAGCTGGCATCGAAAGCGTTCATTGCCCATAAATTGGCATTTGCGTACTGCATGCGCGCGCGCATTTGCGTACTGACCGCGCAAACGAAATAGTGCACGCGGTCGATACGCCTGTGCTGCGTACCAACCGCTCGCGGAATTCCATAAAGACGTACTGACCGCGAGCATTCATCTTTGCGCGCGGTCAATACGGAATATGACTTTCCGCTGCGGTCAGTACGTTAGCACACGCAGTCAGTACGCAAGTGGTCGTGTTCGGTACGCAACTGTCCGCGTTCAGCACGCACGAAAACTGGACGATGAGATCGTTTTGTATAAGTTTGCGCGGTCCGTACGCAAGTGTCCGCGTTCAGTACGCAAGCGAATTGATGAGTGAGATCAGTTTGTCAGTCTGCACGGTCAGTACGCAAGCGTTCGCATTCAGTACGCAATCGCCCGCGTTCAGTACGCAGGCAAACTGGTGGGTGAGGTCGGTTTATCAGTTTGCGCGGTCGTTCCGCAAATGTTCGCGTTCAGGACGCAACTACCGGAGGCTCAGTGTGCAAGAAAACTAGTGTGCGTGGTCGGCAAGCGATTATGCGCAATGAAACGCATTCAGTAAGCAATCGCACACGTTCGGTACGCACTAGTTTTGTAAGTCACGTGTATTCGTGCGTGTGGTTCATACGCAAGTGCACGTGCTTAGTAAAGAACGAAATTTTGAGCTTCGGCGAATGAAGTCCACTGCTCCTTCAAATAAGGGGTGTTCGATGAAAAGTATGCAGGACGCAGTGGATGTGCGCAGGACGCCGTAGAAAGTGTGCGGGACCATAGTGGGAGTGCGCAGGACGCCGTAGAAAATGCTTGGGACCCCAGTGGAAAGCAAGGGTCGTTTTTTTATGGTTGCGAGTCACAATTTTCAGGAGCTATAGTCGCCCGACAACACCGATTCGTATTGATTTCATTATTCAATGAAGGATAAACTGTAGTCGTAGGTTTCGCCTCTCCAAAATGGGAATCACTAAGCAAAAATCAGGCCAAAAAGGAAACCTTCGGGAGAAATATATGAAATTTCTGAAAGTTTAGCTTCCTGGAAAAAGTAACGATTTGGCAATGTTATAATTACAAGAAATATAGAAGGTGAAAAAATTTAAAAAAACGTCTTGAAATATCTTAAAAATGATTTGGCGCAAAATAACCAGAAGTAAGGAATAAACTTCGAAATGTAGTGATATGACCAAAGTCGGATTTGACGGTCAATCATAGGAAAACTTTTGATAAGTAGTGACAGACGAGGGATAGGATTTTAGAAGCTTTTCCATTAAACTTATCAAAGCTAAATCAAACGCTCAACGGAAACCGTAAAACATTTTATTGAAGCCGAAATACGGAAATCAGCATTTGTCAAGCTATGTGAACGTAACGCTGAAATCCGATGCGCGCTTGATTTAGCTTTGATAAGTTTAATGGAGAAGCTTCTAAAGTACTATCTCTCGTCTGTCACTACTTATCAAAAGTTGGCCTATGGTTGACCGTCAAATCCGACTTTGGTCATATCACTACATTTCGAAGTTTTTTCCTTACTTCTGGTTATTTTGCGCCAAATCATTTTTAAAGATATTTCAAGACGTTTTTTAAATTTTTTTCAACTTCTATATCTCTTGTAATTATAACATTGCCAAAACGTTACTTTTTCCAAGAAGCTAAACTTTTTGAAATTATTCTCTGAATATCCTTAATGTCTTATCTAATGTCAGCTGTCTGGATGATTTGATAAATCAATGATGCCTTTGAATTATGTTTGGGCAAAAAATATAAAGTGACAGCACCCTGTGAACAAACACTGCAATTCGAGCGTGCCCCATCCCTCGAATGGTCTACTTCTAACTGTGCGACCATGATGATTTAAAAAATACAATCATAGCTTAGAATAGCGCCGCTGGTTGGATGTCATTACGCCGTCTCTGAGCTGTCCGTGCATCATATGTTTTTTGGGCTATGAGGAAAATCTATTCAGGAATCTAATTTGCTAGAGAATGGGTATCCACCTTTAGGACAGCTCGGGTAAATTTACTAAATGGTATGCGCAGATTCAAGTAACAGAAAATTAACCTATCTGTAAATCGTAGCCGTGATTTGGGCTGAACAGTGGTGCGAGCTGCTAAGAGTGGGTGATACACAATCTGCTACGGAGGAGCGCAGAACCCTTCCTAATGAGGTGCGTTGATTGCGGAACACGCAGAGAGGACTCAGCGATATTTCGGTTCATGTATAGTTGTTAGATCGCTATTGAGCTTCACGACCTTTTCAGCAGAGCAGTGAGCGAACTCTCAGTTTATCGTTGCGCATGTATCTCGGCAACGTATAATTGAGATCGTAATTATGTTCACTAAGTTAATAACTCGGGGGAGGCTAACTATATGACAATCCCGCTTGATTTAGGGAATTATTTGGATTTCCAGCGACCAGAACTGAATTCTCTACCGAGTTCTTCGTCACCTGGAATCTCTATGACCTCCTGGATCACCTCATCATCGGACACGCTAGTGACCACCTCATCGACTTTTCCCCGACTCCGCCGGCTGGACCAATAAACTCAACTAAAAGGCCCCTTCAATTAAATTCGCCTGGGGTATTCTTTACTATTCTATTCTATTCTCTTTACTATTCTTACATATTCTTTCTCATTCTGCTCTGTTTATTTTTTTCTTCATTCTCTTTTCGGGCCACGCGACCCTGACGACTTTTTATTTCTCCTCTTGTTCATCTTCTCGTAATTATGTTAGTTTTATTCCTTTTATTAACTTGTTTGTTTATTTACTTATTCATCTATTTGTCTATTTATTTGTATATTTCTTTATTTCTTTTTTTCTTTATCTATTTGTTTATTTATTTATTTAGTTAAAACTTTATTTGGATATATATAATGTTGTTAAGAGCCTCTTCTTAAGAACAGTGGACGACTGGTAACGCTGAAGAAGGAGGTGCGGTTCGCGGCATGGAATGTGCGATCAGGGCATTATGTCGGGCAGAAAGAAATCATTGGAACTGTTGAAGTCGAAGGTATCGGTTGCCGCCCTGTCTGAATTAAGAATTAGTGGAAGTGGAACAATGACTGTCCAGGTGCCAGGTAGTCCAGAAAGGATGGTGCTGTACTACTCCGGTAGTGACGGACACCATCAAGGCGTTGGATTCATGCTGAACTGGAAAGCAGCTGGAAGCGTTGTGACATTCGAGCCTATCTCTAGCAGAATCGCTGTCCTCACGCTGAAAGGAACTATAAGGACACATATTGTGGCAGTTTATGCGCCGACAGAGCCTAGCCCGGATTCCGACAAGGACGCGTTTTACGCTCAGCTTCAGGACGTTCTGAACACGATTTCAAAGAGAGACGTTGTTCTAGTCGCAGGGGATGTCAACGCACACGTTGGAAAAGAGAGAGGATGGGCTGGGAAGCAGTATTGGGCCGATTTGGCGTTGGTGACATGAACGACAATGGTCTGCGCTTGCTCACGTTTGCAGCTTTCAATGGACTCATTATTGGAAACAGTCACTTCCAGCATCGCAGAAAGCATCAATTGACGTGGAGAAATCCTTCCGGACGAGACGTAGCTTTGTTAGACTACGTGCTGATGAGCTCGCGTTTTAGGTCGTCGCTCAAGGATGTTCGTGCAATGAGAGGACCCGACTGTGGTTCAGATCATTACCTTCTACGTGCAGTAGTGAAGCTTCGTCTTCAACGAGCTAGGATTGTGGAGCCATCTGAAGCGCCAATTCAACTGGGCACATTTGATGGTACCTGAGACGAAGGAGTTATTCCAAATGGCACTGTCGAATCGGTTTGCGCTGTTGGCCAGACGATGCATCTGTGGATGAACAAGAACAGCAGATAGCAGCCACCATCGTGGAATGTGCAGAGCCACTTTGTCCTGCCCCCTCGTAAGCGAATCCAGCCATGGATATCAGATGAATCCATACATCTCATAGAAGAAAGGAAGAAAGCGAAATTGACCGATTTCGATCGATATCGTCAGCTCTGCAGAGAGCTTCGTTACAGATTGAAAATGGAACGAGAGTCGTATTGGAATAAGGTAGCTACTGATTTGGAGGAGTCTGCGATCAGGCATGATTATCGAACTCTCTATCGGACACTCAAGCGGCTCGGAGGAAGGACGAAACCAACAAGCGATAGCATCAGGAATGCAGATGGGTCATTCGTGCGCTCTGTGGACGAGCGCCTCCGTCGATGGAGACAGTTCTTCAGTGAACTATACAGTCATGAAGCGCCGCAAGGACCGCTTGTCGAGCCACCGCTAGTTGAAGCGGCCGGAGATGCAGTTCTCGACGCAGAACCCACTGTAGATGAACTAACGGCAGCGATAAAGTCACTGAAAAACGGCAGAGCGTCAGGAGGGGAGAAAATCACTGCGGAAGCCATAAAGCGCTGGCGGAGACGTCTTGCTGCGCCAACTTCATCGGCTGATTACTCTTATCTGGCAGTCTGAGAAAATACCAGCTACCTGGAAACGTGCCACAATCGTGCCCATACACAAGAAGGGTGATGCTAGAGACTGCAAAATTACCGAGGGATCAGTCTGTTGTCTATCGTTGGCAAAGTCTTCATGAGGGTTATTCAGAACAGACTTCAGCGTCATCGTGAGCAAACAAGTCGTGAAGAACAGGCGGGGTTCCGGCCAGGAAGAAGCTGCAGTGACTCAGATCTTCGCACTTCGACAGCTAATGGAAGAGAGAATTCGCTCTGGGAAGCGTGTCGTTATCACATTTATAGACTTCAAATCTGCGTTCGATTGTATTCACTGGCCGGCGCTGTGGAGAGCACTTGAAAGCGAGCACATACCGAGGAAGATAGTCAAGCTCCTCCAGGAAACGTACGAAGGGTCTACCAGTTCCGTACGCATTGGGGATCCAGTTGTCCGAGGAGTTTGCCGTTACCGCTGGAGTTCGCCAAGAGCGATGTGGTCTCCGCCTCTGCTCTTTAATACTGTTGTGGACGCTATTATGAGGAAGGTCTTCGAGAACAGAAGAGGCGTTCAATACGGAAGTAATGAGTACGTCACAGATTTGATGTTCGCGGATGACAGCACAGTGTTCACGGACACTGATGTGGGAGGCAACGTCCTGATAAGCGATATGGCACTGATTGCAAGCTCCTACGGCTTAAGAATCAACCAGGAGAAGACCAAGGTCATGACATCCGATGGTTCGCCTGCATCTCTTCAGTTTGAAGGAGTTGAGCTTCAGCAGGTCAAGGAATTCAAATACCTTGGGTCGGTAGTGCAGGAGCGAAAAGTTGCGGCTACGGCAGAGGTGTGCAGCAGAATCGGGCAGGCGTCTAGTGTGTTTGCGTCGCTTGGCTGGTGTTTGTGGAAGAAAAACAACATTTCACTGAAGACTAAAGTGCGAATGTTCCGAGCGCTGATAATACCCGTACTACTATACGGCTCGGAAACCTGGACTCTGCTAAAGTCAGACCTCGTCAAGCTAGAAGTCTTCCAGATGCGATGTTTGCGCCAGATTCTTGGAATTACGATTAGTGATCATGTTTGCAACGACGATATACGGAAGAGCTGCATGAATCAACCGACGGTCGGAGAACAGCTGCAGACAAGAAGACTGCGATGGTTCGGACATGTATGTAGGATGGACCCGTCCCGTCTCCCGTACAGTATGCTGTGGCGTAAGCGCCCACCATCGTGGAGAATTCAACGAACGGCCCCGAAGAAGACATGGCTCAAGCATATAGAGGAGGATCTGAAGACTCAACGGTGCAGTGTCCTTAACGCTAAACTTGTTGCTGCAAAACCGTTCTGATTGGAAGCGTATCGTTCAGGCCGCACGAGCTCCTATGGCACCTACAGCAGTGTATTGGTTGAGAGGGCATCCCGCTCCACCAGACGCCAGCTAACGGGATGAGTGAGTGAGTGAGTGAAGAGCCTCTTCCACCGAATGGACGTCAGTGGGTTTTTCCTTGTCCGTCTGTTATATTTCGATCAATCGTGGTGTACCATTCAGGAGCCCAACTCTTCTTCGATGCAATGGTTTATCGTTACTCAGAAAATTAGACCTGCTTCAAAATTTACCACAAACTATAGTTAAAGTTTTTAGCCTTGAGAGATTTCAAAGCACTGTTGTTCTCTCCTTCATATGCATCAAGGACTCTTTAGTTTATGAAACCGTTTACATGAATCCCTCTCTTCTCTTCATTTCTAGGAATGAAACCTGGTGTCCCCCCCCCTCCGTCTAGGATAGAACATTCTTCACTTGCTCAGAAGAGCGTGGACGAGCTTACTGGCCCTGCTGGTTTCCGCAGACGCTCAGCAACCAAGCGCTGATCGCGAAATGTGCGCGAATCTATCAGGTTGGCCGCGGCATAGTTGCTTGGAAATTCGCCATGGAAGACTTGCATGGCGCCACAAGCTCGTACGAATGGGGGGGGGCGGACCAGGATAAGAAGGCGCACCGCGATAACTTTCAAAACCGTTTTTATTGATTTCTGGCCCGTTTTCGCTGATTTCTTAGACCCTATTCCCCCCAGCATCTGCCAACTTAGTGTTTCACCCTGAAACCTCGAGAATGAGGTTTATGGTGGACATTGCCTTCAAAGCAAGTGATTCATTATTCTCCTTTTTCCTTCTTTTTTCGTGATCTCATCGTTTTTCTAGGGATTATTGTTCGTTCTCTTGCTCTCGATCGTCTTGCTCTTTTTATTAATCCTTTCTTCATCTTCTTGTTCTTCTTTGTCTAGCCATGCTTTTAGGTGTTTAGTATTGATATTGGACATCTGATATTTTCAAATCCATTAAATCCTTTAAATGCACAGCCCAACCTCAGCGGTTAAATTTGATATTATAGTCCGCCCACCGCGTATAGCAACCCTACTAAGCGCGAGATCTCAACTCGCTCAAACAAATGAGAAGCTAGAGGGAAAAAGTCGGCCACGCCCCCAATACCCAAAAAGCTTAACTGCGCATACCGCCTTGGAAAGGGAACCAAGAACTCTGCTCTTGTACATTCTGCCTTTGGGCATAGTTACACAGACCAATTTTTCCGTTTGCAAAGAATCCGATTCCCTATTCGGGGCAAAACGTTCGATTATGTTTTCAGGATATTTTTCCCCAACTTTTTCCCAGCAGTTTCTCGCTTATTTGATCGGATTGAGATCTCGCGCTTGGCAGGGTTTCTACACACGGTGGGCGGACTATAATATCAAATTTTACCCCTGAGGTTGGGCTGGGCCTTCAAAGGCAGTGTTCACGCTAATCTTTGATTTTGAGATTAGTCGCTAAATCGATTGTTTGGCCCCCGAGTAGAACTGAAATGACGAAGGAACCGAGAAAAACGCACCAGAAGCACACGAAATCCTTAAGTATCACCCCGCCTCTCAAGTATCACTGGAACTTTTTGTTGTGACAAGGAAATCTTTCGTGGACCCGTCCTTTGTAATTCTCTACTCTCTATTGTCCCATTCTTCCCTTAGGGCCTTAACTAATCCTGCTTTGCATAAAATATTCTCCTATTTTCGATTGACCCAGTTTTCCACCGGTGACAACCACCATGAACATGTTCATCCAACCGGACAACTAGTCCATGTGATAGAATAATGTCACTGAAATACGACGTTTTAATGCATTTCTCGCCGTTTCTTCGTAATTTTGGTAACACTTGGATGCCAACGCATTGTTTTATGTGTAAAACTCGGGAACAAAAATCATCGTGAACACTGCCTTTAAGGACACATTTAACTACTACACAGAACCTTTTTTCTGCAGCAAAACAGACACTGGAAAACTTTGCACAATTGGTTCCAACCGCTGGCAAACTTCATTGAAAAAAATTTGTAGAATTACTATCAACGAGAACATTTGATCGCACGAAGATCTCATCCACAACGCAATTAGCACATTTAAGTCCAAACGGAGGAGTCAGGAAGAAGGAAGGAAATGCAAGAGCAGTTACAGAACATGTTGAAATGCAAGGATTGCCATCACAAGCCGAGGAAATATAGTGAAATGCCTTGCAATACAAAACCTTTTACCTTTAAGATTTAACCGTGGTTATTACGCACGCACACGCCCAAGGTATGCATTGTTCACAGTAAAATGACGTGCATTAGGGCTCAAAAGCAGCCTTCGTGAGGAAAGGATTCTCGAGTCTTCATAATGAAAGTAAACGTCTGGCCACCTTTGGAGTGAAAATAAGTGAAATTCACATAGAAAAAAAGTACAGGCCAGGTGAAGCGATCTAACAAGGCTGGATTCCAGATGGTAACTATAGTTATTACAGATCGATATCAAATAAATTTTGAGCTAAACACGCGATTGGCTTAAAACGGATAAGTGTGAGCTTAGTCACTCTCTGAGACAACTATCCGGAAGCGTGCTTTCTCTTGTCTACCTTAAGTATAGCATTGATTATCTTTGGCAGTGAATAGTATTGATTAAAAAACATCGTCATTTGGAGTTGGAAATCCCGCCCTCTTGGGTCTTTTCACCTTGTTTGTGAGTTTTTCCACCAACATCACTACCCCGCCCCCCCAACTCTTGCTTACTTTCACTTCAGTCGTGACCAGATATACACAGTCATGACAAGAACCATTCCTGTCACAAACCCATTGCATCGATGCGTCACAACAGCTTGTAATTTGGAAGGAAGCAATGCATATCTGCCGCGTGTGCATGCGCAGTTACCGCGGTCTAGTCTTTGAAAGGAGTCTATATTACATGCGTGCTGAGATTGGGCCTGCCGCGTGTGAATGCGTACTAAGCGCGGGCAATACTATGTATATGCAGCATTCAGACCGACCGCGTACTTATGTCATACCTACCGCGTGGCATCGGGTGCCGACCGCGTGGCAATGCGTACCGACCGAGTTACCTTGCGTACAGATCGCGTGGCAATGCGTGCAGACCGCGTGGCAGTGCGTGCCATCCTCGTGACAATGCGTACCGACCGCAGGGCAGTACGTATCAACCGCGTGGCATTGCGTACCGACCGAGTTACCTTGCGTACAGATCGCGTGGCAGTGCCTACTGACCGCGTTAGCTCGCGTACCTATCGCGTAGCAATGCGTACTGACTGCGTGAAAATTCGTACCGATCGCTGTTAGCATCGGAAAAGCGTTCGTACCGATTGTGTGGCGATGCGTACTGATCGCGTGGCAGTGCGTACCAACAGCGCGACGATGCAGGCCGACCACGTTGCGTTGCGTACTGACCGCGCGACAATACGTACCGACCGCGCGGCAAGACGTACCGACCGCGCGGCGATGCGTACCGACCGCGTCACAATGCGTTTCCACTGCTGTTGATATCCGAAAAGCGTTCGTACTGACCGCGTGACAATGCCTACCGATCGCGTGGCAATGCGTACTGATCGCGAGGCAGTGCGTACCGAGGGCGCGACAATGCGTACCGACCGCGTGGCAAGACGTACCGACCGCGCGGCTATACGTACTAATCGCGTGGTATTCCGTACTGAACGCGTGACGGTGCGTATCGACCGCGCTAATTTGCGGGCCGACCGCGTGCAAATTGCGTTCCAAACGTCGCCCATCCCGCTGTCGGTACGCAACTTGTCCGCCGTCGGTCCACCCCATTGTCTGAGGGTATGAAATCGCGCGCGGTTTGTTGATGACAATGGAATTGCCTATTTAGTGCGTTAAATGTATCTGAGAAAACGAATAGTATTGTTAGAAACTCTTGAGCATCTATAGTAAAGCTGCGTACTAGACCGCGCAAGCGGCTGGTTCCAAGAAGGTATTGTCTCGAAACGGTCGCTTTCTGTACCTATGGTGTTTTCAAAAACTATGGAAACAGACCTTATAATTGTCTTCAGCGCCCAAAACAACCCTCCTGGGCAATGTTTAGAGGAAAGCACTTTCTCTGAGCTTCTCACGTAGTAATAGTGTTTTCCCCTTGTATTGATTGTTGTCTGAACGTTTACACTTGTGTATATCATTCGCGTGGTTCTGAAAGCGTTCAAGAAACAATTTTGTGATTTGACTCAGAATTCGCCCACGGGATGCTGATAATGAATTTGAGGTTTACTTGCCGATTTTTCAACGCTTTCGACATAATTCGTTCAAAGCTTCCCATCGGGGAAAAGTTTGAGGTAAAAACGCGATTATTTACGTTCTCCGGAATGCTGCGCTATAGCATAACCTGGTAGGCCTACCTGCGCAAGATAGTGAATTCTACCGAGGTTAAGATTAAATACGGTTTTTCGCGCGTACGCAGCCTTTATGGAGGATTCGGGCCCTGAAAATAAGGGTACGTGTAATTCTGAAAATACAGGTATTGCATAATACACGAACCACGGTAGAATTCATCAAATTCGAAACTCTACATAGATGCTCTTGGACAGGAAGCTGGAAAAGCGGTTCCTATTCGAGGACCATTAGCAACGGTATTGTAGCCTCTCAAAGATGCCTTGCGCATACTTTTTCAGGATACTGCATAAAGTAACACTCACATGACAGTAGCTAAATATGGTACGTATGTGGTTGACCATTTCTGGTCCGATTCCATCCCCAGGTAATATTGTTACCGTATGACGACCACCGTATTTAGCTGCTGGGTGCTGAAAAGGACAACATATGTAGATAACATCAAATGGATAGCATCGCTGGAGAGACTCACTCGCTCTCCTGGAAGTTGGTGAGTTCTAATAGCAGCCACGCTGTGACTGGTCTGCGAGGTGCTCGCTGTGCGACTAATTGCTCGTGAAACACGAGGAGTGAGCCGGCGCAACATTTCCAGATCTGAAATTGGTGCACTGCATTTGCGAAGGTTCATGTACATGAAAACATGTGCGAGCAATGGTTGAAAAAGTTGACAATACATGATATTGGAATTAGATATAAGAACTCCATTTAGACACAACGAGACTGCAAGGATGTTGAGGGAAAAACTGACAATTCTAAGGAGAGAAATCAGTCGATGTCCCCGAATCCACAGCTCGGCATTTTAATGCGTCGAGTTCCGAGAAAAGCAAAGCTTTCCTTCGTCATTTTCGTAGTTCGATTATTTCAAGGACGTGCTCAAAACATGAATTGCACTCTATCGAATACTTAGTTCTCCTCGCAACTCGCAGAACTGAATCCCATGAAGCTTAATGTCGAGTTTTAATAGCCTTGGTGGCGAAATACAAATCGCCGTTCGTATCGGATCTCGAGAGCAACGCAAGCGACGCTGTCTCTCCACTGTATGCGGAAATTAGCCACTTACTTGGGCAAACACGAGTTCGTTTGGATCTAAATCCGGTTGCATGTTGACGAGAAGAACACGCGTAGCTTAGCCGCAGGGTTTTCCTCATATTTTATCTTTTCAAGGAGATGGATCACCGTACTCGTCACAGTCCGGAGCGAAGAGGTTGATCCTGCCACAGACCGCGACAAGAATACAATACTCGCCATTGTCAGCAATGAGGAAGCCCCCCTCACTGGTGGTTATAGGGAAACCCTTAGATATGTACATAGATGTTGTCCTCCACAGGATGACTCGAAGCCACCTTTCAGGTGTGGCGTCGAAAAGCGAACTACCTTTGTAGGAGATGAGGCGCGCTGTTGGAGATGTATACTGGTCGGATGAGTAACCAGCACGTGATGATTTCATGAACGATCAAATCTTAACCTCTAAAGTTCCCGTTAAAGAGCTGCAAATGCCCCGAGATCAACTGAGCAGAAGCCACGACTGCAGTCTGTACCTCGGCTGTTCTTCGGAAGGTGACGTCATAACTGGAAGGAGCCTATTCCGCCTCGGGCGGTGATTTATTTGAGTAAGACTCCTATCGAAGCGCACCAAATCCGACAGGGCTAAACTCACGCTAGCTAATGGGCACCTTACATAGTGTCGACGGTTTGTTAAAGTGATCGATTCATCCTGAGGGAAGCCCCATGGCCCATGGTAGCTGTTGATAGATAGCAAGTCTAACAATCGGCGATCAACATGCATGCAACTCATTCAAAACGAGACAAACAAAACTTTACTTGAGACCCACATATGCAGTCCAAGGCACCGGGAAAAGGCGGTGGTGAAGTTGAGCATTTTCAGTGACAAGGGTAGCATACAAAGCGTACACAAATTGTATTGCTTGTATCTCTTGGACATTTGTAGTAAAACTGCGCAGTACCCCGACACGAGCTTCTGGGTCCGAGAAGTTATAAGCTCAAGATGGTCGTTTCTAGTAACAAATATAAATGAATCAAAGCGATCAACATTCTGTCTTCTCCTTGATTCAAACTCATCTGGGGCGGCATGCATGAACGCTGCGAAGAAGGCCAGGGAGCCGCTCCTCGTCCTCCGTGCGAAACGTCGAGCCAGAGGTGACCCGAAAACATGCCGTCCGCTTAAAGTGTGGACGCAAACTCACTACGCATAGCAAACCCCACACCTAACAGCTGTTTTTCGATTTGGTCCTTATCTAGAACAGCTTTATTTCTGTAAAACTTTGGAGCCAAACAGGAAAACTATTCAAAAGATAATTAACTATGAAGAAGAAATCAAAAAAGACCGATGTTAGGCACGATTAAAATTTAAAACAAAAACACTTAGGCGGGGAGTTCACCGTGCGTGGTGAGGTTGCGTCCTTACAAAAAAGGGACGACATGTTTTTTGGGTCACCTCTGGCTCGACGCTTCGCAGGGAAGGACGCGGAGCGGCTCCCTGACCTCCTTCGCAGCGTTCATGCATGCCGCCCCTGGGAGACGCGATCTGCAGCACGTTTTTAGTTTGTTTGCCCATCGAACAACTTTCGCTTCATTCAGGTTTGAAGCAGGTTCACAAAGTATTCCAGAGTCTCCTGAACAGTGCTTGTTGGAGTTTCTTCAAAGTAACCCCAGAGGTCAGGAGAGCCCATGAGCTAGTACAAAAGTGAGATCTGAAGGCGACTGAACTAATCTGTCATCGAGGTGCTGGAGTGGATTCTGGTCTTATCTTGTCCAAAAATCATATCTGATGTGCGGTCAGTCAACTACAGGAAATACGTGGTTAAGCCATCAAGACTTCTTGGTGGTCTACAATTTCCTTACGGCAACTTGCGAACACCAAATCAAGGACACCTTCCGCTCCGTAAACTTGCCCAAACACCCCATTATTGCTTGTTCTGCAAAATTAGTTGCCTGTGTGGACTCTAACATTGGTACTTCATCAACGAAAGATAGTTTAATTTAAACTTACCGCATAGGGGCAAACCCTACCGACGAGATCTACGGATGGAACTGTTCTCTGTCAGATCCGTACGATCAGCAATAGCATTTCAATGCGAGACAAATCTATCACTGAAGTAAAACAGCTTGAAATCTCAGGCAAACGATCGCTCCGAGCGGGACCGGCTCCTCCCAATTATGACGTTATCGCCCGGACAGCGGCGGAGGGGCCAACTGGCACCGCGGTCCCTGTCCGGTGCCAGTTCGCCCCTCGGCCGCTGTCCGGTCGCTCTCGGGCGACAGCAGTGCGAGCAGTGTTAGCCATACCGTCACTTGGTACACTGCAATCACGGACCCAGCATGGGATCCCACTTCCAATTGTAGTATTTACGCTTTCCAAAGCCTCAGCGATCCTCCGTACTTATTCTCTGTGACCGAATCTCCGCGTTGCAAAATGTGGGCGGGGTTAGTGGTGCGTGGAGCATTGTGGAGAGGTAGAGAGCGTTTTATGGGAAACTTGCGTCGCGTCACGGAAAACGAGAATTTGATTTGATTTATTCATGAGGAATACTCATGTGTAAAAAGGAAACAACAAAACTAAAACTTGTAACAAGCAACGAAAAAAAAAACGAGAAGCCATCAATGCGAAGTGTGTGCCGCGTCATTGAAAATGGCCGACGACTCATGAGAAGCGTGCTACACGTTATCGAAAATGAGGCGCGCTTTACGAGAAGCGTACGCCGCGACATGGAAAATGGGTCACGCACTACGAGAAGTGTGCTCCGTATCATGTAATATGAGTCGTGCACCATGAGAAGCGTGCTGAGCGTTATGGAAAATGAGTCGCGCACCATGAGAAGCGTGCGCCGCGTCATGGGAAAATCAGTAGCGCTTCGCGCGATGGCCATGCGGAGCGTTCTTTGCCCATCTCGATCAATCGCCTGATTTGTGAGTTTTATTCACGCTCAAACAATTTTTGAGAAGGACAGGTTTTTGATAAAAGCTCGGCACGCACAGCACACCGAAACCCATATACTGCTATTTTACCCACTTCCTACTCGCAAAGTCAGTTCTCAACATGTTTTAATCTTGCATTGGGTAATCTTCTCATCTAGGGTCGTACGGTCTAGGTATTCCGGTCGAATATTTGGAGCAACCCCAGTGTGCTTTAGGCATAAGGCTAACGATGGCGTTGATACTATTAGTGACAACCGCTAATGCTGCACTGCCCCCACCGGCAGTAGCGGCTGTCAGTAATATTATCAATACCATCGACCAGTGCCGTCCTCGGACACGTTGCAGGCGCCGGATTCCTTTCTACTCGCGTAATATTTTCTATCTAACACTAACTTCCACGTGTGTCAAAGTCTTTTGATTTGCGAAATATATGCTGAGATTTATTTTATTATTATTTTATTACTATTTTATTTAGATTCAGTGGTGATCTTCAGGATGCAAAACTAGTTGGGGGGGGAGGCACTCAAGAACTACCCATAGAAATTAGGAAATTCATCCATGAAAATGATTTTTTTTTGACTACCAGATATGTGATAACGTCATCACTTGTTATATCCTAGAAATCCCATGGAACTAGATTGACTTCTGAAAACGGTATCATTCATTCCTCATTTGAATTCTGAGTGGCCCCCCTCAACTAGTTTTGCACCATCTTCAGTACTGTGTATATGAGTGCATCTATTTACTTTAAGGTAAACCACCAAGCCTGCCATAGTTTACAGAATATCTGAGCCACCTTAGAACTAGATGACAGCATTTGAGAAAATTTTCGACAGAGCGTAATTAATTATTTTTAGCTGATTTTGTGATTTTGCAGCTTCGGTCTTTTCTGACTTATCCGAGAAGTTTTAGCCTTGAAGCTTCAAAGTTATGTATAATGGCTAAGTCCTTAATTATTAGTATTTTCCGACAATTATCTATCTTTTTTTTTGAAAATTCGATTCTCGCCTTTTTCATCGATTTTCAAAATAACGATCAATAATTGACGAAAAAATACTATCGATTAGGAACTTGGCCGGTATAACATCGGCATGAGTCCTAACGATATTTCGCGTTCTCCATTGAAGCTTGGCGCCAACTCGGTACACCTATGTTGTAGCTTATTTCACCTAGTTTGCGCCAACCATCAATAGTGATCGCAAAGTATCACTAGGATCCATGCCGATGTTATACCGGCCAAGTTCCTAATCGATAGTATTTTTTTCGTCAATTATTAGTCGTTTTTTTTGAAAATCGATGAAAACGGCGAGAATCGAATTCTCAAGAAAAAACGATCGATAATAGTTGGAAAATATTATTAAGAAAGGACTTAGTCATTATTTATAGCTTTGGAGCTTCGAGACTAGGACTTCTCGGATAAGTCAGAAGAGACTGAAGCTGCAAAATCACAAAATCAGTTAAAAATCATTAATTACGCTCCGTCAAAAATTTTCGCAGACGCAATCATCTGGTTCTAAGGTAGAGTACGCAGTATTGAAGATTACCCTTGAATTTGTAGCATATGTTTCACAAACAAGCAGGCTTTGGACCAAGTGGAAGGCAGCGTTAGATAGAAAAGAATTTGATTCTCGAGACTAAAGGAAAAAGTGGGGAAAATGAGGAAACAGGAGAGGAAGAAAAGGACTGGGAGAAGAGGGAAGAAGAAAGAGAGCGAAATAGAGAAGCAGAAACGAGTAAATAAGCAAAGAGAAGCCATCGGTGAAGCTGGGCTCGTTCGCCCGAAGAGCCACCGCAGTGCCAGTTGGGACCGAAGATCGCTCCGAGCGATACTGCTGTGGCCTGGAGAGCGGCTGCTGTGGCCCGAGTGGATGGCTAATTTTCGCTCGGAGCGAAGAGGCAGCGCCGCTCGAGTAGCTCTCCGGTACCGCTCGGAGCGATGGTTTGCCTGAGATATTCTATACTTCGATAGTCAGACTGTGCAAGAAGAACTTTGGAGCATAATTCGAGCGTGTCTTCTGCGTGTACCAGGAACACGAAGTTGAGCTCGCTTACGCTACTGCACGTCTTCCCATTGCATGGTTTTGCTCACCTGTCGTACCTACATGTTTTCTATAAAGGTCAGGTTTCGACTGACAGCAGGCCAACGCAGGAACGCCAGGGGTGGTAGTAAACTAGCCAGAACTGAGAGTTAAGAACTTTGATCATCTCACGATAATAATGAGATAATGTAGGCTGAAACATCAGTGTAACTCTAAGTCGGACTGGAAACCGCCACATAGGTACATGTTTGTTCGCAAAACTAGAGTTCTCTCGGATGCGAACCCGCGAGCTCTGGTTCATTAACAGCGATACATCGCTTTGCACCAAACTGCTGATCTTGACGTAGCAGAGATGAAGGTTTACGTCTTGAACTTTTCCACATGCATGTGAAAAAGTGTATGTTTGCGGATTCGAACCACTGACCACGCTGATGGCATCAGCGCGACATTGCGCTACACCACCCAGCCACCAGTAGAGTGGCTGCTGATATGCTCTCCCACCTCCTTTAACCGTGCTTCATACACGTAAACACTTGTGAGAGAAGTAGTAGCTTTAACAATGACGAGAGTGGAAATCAGTTTTTGCTTAGCGCGCACTCTCTCTCTTCTCGTGTTCACGATATACTTGTTATCCGAAGATAATTTTCCGGATAAAGGATCTATTCGAATGATGCCGATTTTAAAATTTCCGGATATTGGTTCGATTCAGATAATGCGCTTTTTCAATTTTTTGGATAATGGATCGATTCAGATAATGCAATTTTTCCAATGATTCGGGTACGGATATCCGATCGGATAATTTCGGATAACTTCGGATATTTTCAAAACAAAGTTGAGGCAAAACGGTGAAAAATAAACCAGGTACTCAAGGCAAGCCTATGAAAACATCCGTAATTGAGCAAATAGTAGTACTTCATTGCATTTGCAGCATGTTCACATACAAACTTCAAACTTCATATATGCATATTAATAAAAGGCTTTTTATTATCCATATGCAGGTTTTTCAGGAAAACTAGCAAGTACAAAGTATGCAAAGCAACTATACAAAAAAACTTCTACGCAGAATAACTTGCGACTTCGTCATCTCACTTGACCACGCCCATTTTTCGACGCCGCAACGACTCTTCCGATTTCCGTAGGAGGAAAATCCTGGGTTGATGTGCTAAATAGACGGCGGTACGGAAAAATGTGCGTGGCTTAGTGGATTTTATCTGGTTTTATCCAAAAATTATCCGATTTTATCCGAACTTTCGACCCTTCGGATAATTATTCGATTCAGTCAATGCCGATTTTAATTTTCCCGGATATTGGTCCGATTCAGATATTGCGTTTTTTCGTATTTTCGGATATCGGATTATCCGAATCTCGGATATCCGGTCGGATATCCGAAAAGGAGTGATCCGGATACTAAGTATAGTTCACGATGTGTTTAGCATACATTTAATGAAAGTCACACTTTCTTGTCAGCTATTATATTCCCGCTTTCATTGAACGATCCGTTCAGCTGATAGTTTTTTTCTCTGTTTGTTCTACCTTTGTCTAGCTTTTCTGAGTTCTCCGCCTTTCTTGGTGATGTCTTCAGGTCTAAGGAGAGCTACGATATGAGGTAGAATTGGCCGAAAAATTCTTCGGAAGAATAGATTTTCCAGAATTTATGACAAGCTGAATTTTGAAGTTTCTATTGTGGAAGTTCGGATTTGTTTTTTTTTGTCTGCGTTCATTACAACTTTACTATTAACTTTTGTCTTTGCCTTGTAACATTTGTTTTCTCAGACTGTAAAAGGAAAAAGGACAGAGAAAACACACAGTCTGTCGTTTTCGCCTCCGCAGTAACCACATTTTACGGAATGTGAAAATTGTTTCGGGAAGAATTTCATTTAAAAAGTAGTCTGTAAGAATAAAACCTCACTCTCAAGGTGAACATGAATAATAGACATTTCGCAAACAAAAATTCTGGTACTTTCTGCTCTTTGTGGTTGCTAGCATTAACTATGCAGACACAAAGAGAGTAAATACTAGACATGGGACCGAGCCGAGTAATTAAACGAATAATATTCAATGTAAAATTCTTTCGGATATATGAATGAACACGGAAAATTGTCCTGCATTGGTTTCAGATTAATACATATTAGGAAAATTCTCACGAAAATCAGAAAAAAATTGAAAAAAAAATCGAATAGTTCAGTATTAATGCTCGACAAACTTTCGACTGCGGGATATTCGAATTCCATACACTTGAGTTGGCCGAATGTTCAAAAATCGAATATCACGGCTCTACAATTGAATTAAATTTATCAGCGAGAGGGAGAAATGTGTGTTTTTTTTCTCAAGCCTACCTAAGAAAACAGAAGGTACAGAGGGTCACGACGAAAGACACTAGCAAACTGTTGGTAAACAAAGACGAAACAAAAAGACACAACCTAAAATCAAAAATTTAGAATCCGAATTTTGGAGCATTCTGGAACAGCTGTTAGTTTGAGAGGACAGTTTTAATTAAATTTGCTATGTTCTTTCAGGCCAAAAATAAACATGTAACAAGAGAATCGTGCACGCAAAACACGACAGCTAGGAAAAAAAGAACAATCTTGTGCGAAACAGTCAACTGGATTTGTCTTCGTTGATCAATCAGCGAATGGCAATACTGAACTTTTGATCGCGGCATCACTACTCGGACAGTCGGGGATTAGTACGTCGGCACAATACCGTTAGTACGCCGGCACAAAGGGATCGGCAGCACCTGTGCTGTAGCTGCTGGTAACAGCAGGATATGCTGGCAACGACCAGGAGCTCCTGTTGCTTGTGCTGGCGTACTAACGCTTTGTTTATCGTGGCACGCGTGCTATTGCCAGCCACTCACTCCTAGTGTCTGCTGACACTCTTCCATTGATTTGTCTAATACGAATGAACATTGCAGCACCCTCTTGTACGACGGCGGCGGGTATATAAGGCGGCCAGTCTCGCTGAGGGGGCAGTTGGCCGTTTGAGGCCAGTCCGAGGATGTGACCTCGTGTCACTGTTCGGGAGTAAATTTTTGGAACGCTGACGGGATCATCCCCATCGCTCATCGCGCCTCCTGGTTGCGGACCGCGGCGAGGATGTTCTTCTTGCTGCCGGCAGTGACAAGAATTATATCCAACACCGGTAAGGAGGTTGGCTGTCCAAATTCTGTCGATAATGAGCGTTAGTACGCCAGCATACGTTGGCAGGATATGCTGCCGCAACCAGCAGCTCCTGCACACAACGAGCGTTAGTATGCCAGGTTTGCCCTGGCGTACTAACGGTATTGTGCCGACGTACTAAGCCCCGACTGTCTGAGTAGGCATGGCGAATTTTGCGCCTTTAAGGCGGCTCGGTCAGTTATAGTAGCTCATTTTGTTGTTGCAGAGTGGTACGGAGAGGTGACTCTCATAAATAAATAGTCGTACCACAGTTCAGTCTACAACACTCCAGTCGATTCAATACTAATAACCTCTCAGTTAACATTGATGTTAAAAGTCTTAGGTAACATCGTAGTTTGGCAGGCTTACTACCACCCCGCGTGCTTTGTCTTGAAAGGCAGGGTTCGCGATGAAAACTGTTCTTGAGTTCTCCTCATGAGAAGGTAGATACAGAGATCATATATGTGAAAATAAGAGAAAAGCTGTCGGAAAGAAGCATAAAAATGAGTTAGAACGGCTGATTGTTGGGCATCCGCCCTCCACCCAGTGTACAAGGCTTTCCTTGATGCTTGTTTTACATCTATGAAAGACGGCTAAAAAACACTTATAAAAAACCTTCTAATTGGGGGTGGGCGGACACCCATCGATAAACCATTCCACTTTTTTCACTTTCACAACCGGGCCAGATCTACCTTTTCATGAAGATACCTCAGCACCCGTTTTCATCGCAAACCCTGCCAGGATATGATAGAGCGGCTGACTTGCTAGAGCATTCCTGGACATATCAGAATTCCTGGTTGCCTTCTCTATAGCAGAGAAACGGTGCAAGGTGACCTTCCAATAATCCTTGGTATTCCACGAAGACTATTTTATAACTCGCAAAAGCAGTACCGACCGTCTCGCCACTGCGAAATGCCGACCCGACCATGGCGCTTCCTTCATCAGAATTCCTGCAACCAGAAATTGCTGGTTCTTTCATCTTGTCATTGCTTTGGTATCGCTTTACGACAGCTCCATCCCGAATGATTATTCTTTCATTGGCAAAGATGAATCAAACCTTCTCCCAAGTTCCGAAGAACTATGATCAAATGCGGTCTAGGGAGCACACGTTCTTGCAATCGCTGCTCACATTCAGAAGAAGGAATTGAGACCCAGCGACCCAAGTGGTGCTCGTCTGAGTTGGGGGCTTCCTTAAAGGCAGTGTTCACGATAATCTTCGATTTTGAGATTAATAGCTAAATCGATTGTTTGGCCCCCGGGTAGAACATAAACGACGAAGGAATCGAGAAAAACGCACTAGAACGTCACGAAATCCTTTACTCTCACCCCACCTCTTTACTCTCACGGGAACTGTTCGTTGTGACAATGAAACCATTTGTGGACCCGTCCCCTGCGGTTCTCTACTCTCCACTGCTCCGTCCTTTCCTTCGGACTCTAACTAATACTGTTTTGCCTGGAATATTCTTCCATTTTCGACTGATCCCATTTTTCACCGGTGACAACAACCGTGAACATGTTCATACAACTGGACAACTAGTCCAGGCCAGAGATTAATGTCACTGAAATATGAAGTTTTAGTGCGTTTCTCGCCGTTTCTTCGTAATTTCTGTAACACTCGGTGGCCAACGCTTTGTTTTGAGTGGAGAACTCGTTAACGAAAATCATTGTGAACACTGCCTTTAAAGTATAGTTGTAAACGAACGAAATTTTAGAAAGATTTTTCGAAATTTTTTCGTTCGTTTTCGTTCGTTCGAAATTCCGTCGAACGAAATTTTTTCAAATTTTGTTCGTTCGAAATTTTTTCGAACGAAATTTTTTCATTTTCCGTTCGTTCAGAATTGTTTCGAACTAAATTTTTCCATTTTTCTTTCGTTAGAAAAGATTTCGAACGAAAAAATTTCGATTTTCGTTCGTTCGACATTTTTTTCGAAATTGTAGAACTATACTTTAAAGGCAGCGTACGCGCAAAAACAGTATTCATTTTTTTCACAATTTTGTGCATGTAGGCCTAAAGGTTGTCATATATCGCAAAGAGACCACCCGAAACACTCAGGTCTCGGAGAAAAACTCGTTCAAAATCCCGGAGCAATCAGCTTTCTTTTTCTCACTTCTGTCCGGTGTGCCTTGTGTATTACACAGATGTCGTAAATTTGAATGGCTGAATTCGTCTAGCCCCCTAACTATTTGGGTTCCACAATTCTTTTCGCCTTTCCGCTGACAATAATCCTCTAAAAACAGGAAGCTTTCAATACACACGTCCGAACTCGAGGATCTCCCGGAATAAAGGATATAGAATATTGGATTTCCTCGGCCTGTCGGGGCGCTTCTGTTCATCGTGGTAGATGATCGACCGGGAAAACGCTTTTTCAGACCACGGAGCAGTTTTCGCGTGACTATAGCATCATGAATAAGCAACATTGAGGTCTCAAGCTTCGACCACTATCTCCACTTGGTCCAAAAATTGAATTGAGAAGAAGAACTTAAAAGGCAGTGTTCACGATGAAAAAAATTTGGGTCCGTGTAAAATGAGTAAGACCAAAAACACGACTAAAAACGGCCAGGAACGTAATAAATCAATAAATCAAGTTGGTGTTCGTCTCACGAAAGGAACGGTGACCGGATTTCAAATACTCTTCATCCCGATAAATTCTAATATCCAAGCATGTTCATTAAATCATCTTATTTTTGAAGAGTTTCTAGGGAACACGAAACACAAAATGAAGTCACTTACCCAAAAATTTCAAAGCGCAAAAGAATTTCTGACGTATGATTACAGTTGACCGCAATGTTAAAAGGACATGGTGCGGTTGCGGACTCGCACTAAAACTACGGTAGAATCTGGCACTTTGCCAGATTTCGTCATCGAGCGGCGCCAACCGTCGTCTCTCTGCTCACGAGAATATCAGCTGTAGCGCCGACCGATGACGAAATCTGGCAAAGTGCCAGATTCTACCGTAGTTTTAGTGCGAGTCCGCAACCGCACCATCTCCTTTTAACATTGCGGTCAACTGTAGATGTTTTGCCCGCAGTGAGCAATACACGCGAACAGGCATAATCAAATATTCAAGAGATTTTTCAAACAGTTTTTTTCCCAGTATTTGAGAAGTTTATGGTTTTTTTCCTTTTTGTACCCTACGTTGTGTGTGAACTTGCCTTCTCAAAAACATCGAAAACTGGAATACGGGTTTTCATCGTGAACACTGCCTTTAACCGAGTCCGTGTCTATGTTATCATCGCTGTTAAAGGCACCATCCAACTTCAAAATCGTTTTTTTTTCCTACCTATTTAAAAAACGGTCTCACGCTGATTTCAATGATGTCTTTGGACTCGTACAAGACCCCCTAGGAACGAAGTTGTGATCCCAAAAAAATTGTGCTACGGAAGCATGGTGGACGAGTAGTCCGAGGCTCAAAACTTCCGTCATTTGCAACCAATGTATGCGAACCGTCTTCAATGAAGGGAGAGGCCGAGATTGAAGGGAAGAACGGGGCTACTGATCGGAAACCACCGCTCATCTCGCCGCTGTAGAGCTCAAAAAATCGTAAAAGGGGCGTGCTAAAGTGGCTTCACGGTATGGGCTTCCCAGGGTGGCTTTCCCCTATATCTCGCTTATTCGGAGAAATTTAGAGCTCGCATTTGGCGGGGGCTATATAGGCTGCGTCTACCTCAAAATTATGTGGGAGTCTCAGATTTCGTCCCTGAGCTTGGATTGTGCCTTTAAAGGCAGTGTTCACAATGATTTTCGTCCTCGAGTTTTTCACATAAAACAATGCGTTGTCCTCCAAGTGTTACCAAAATTACGCAGAAATGACGAGAAACGCATTTAAACGTCGTATTTCAGTGACATTATTCTATAACATGGACTAGTTGTCCGGTTGGATGAACATGTTCATGATGGTTGTCACCGGTGGAAAATTGGGTCAATCGAAAATAGAAGAATATTTTATGCAAAACAGCAATAATTAGGATCCGGAGGGAAGAACTGGGCGATAAACAGTATAGAGTTGCTAAGGACGGGTCCACAAAAGATTTCATTGTCACAACGAACAGTTCCTGTGAGAGTAAAGAGGCGGGGTGAGAGTGAAGGATTTCGTGTACTTCTGGTGCATTTTTCTCAATTTCTACGGCGTTTTAGTTCTACCCGGGGGACACTTAAAGGCATCGTACACGATGAAAACCATGCTTGGGTTTTTGACGGTTTCGTGTTGGTATATCCCTATAATAACTAAATGTTGCAGGAAGCCCCCTCCAAAGCGTCAGATTTTCAAGAAAAACCCATTTCAATAAAGCTCAAGACAAATTTGAAATTCCCGCCGGCATCAACTTGGGATAGTTGCGCGGAGAACGCAAGGAACAGTTTTACGATTCGTTCCTTGGCGCTGCGTTGGAATTAATTCACCAAGGACGCCATTCAGACAAGCGATCATTTTCTTCTTGAACGAAGTTGAAAAGGGTTACTAGCATGCTGCTCCCAATGCTGTCAGCTGCCTTCGATCGATGTCGAACGTGAAATCGAGTGGTGTGTGCTTTGCGCCCTACGACGCGTCAACGCACGATCGCCGGCAGCGACCACGGAGTTTTGTTCCTTGTAACAACGGATCGACCCCAAGGCCGGCCCCCCAAACCCATTAGGCCCTTTTGAGGTAAGCAAATCTCCATTGAGAGGTGATTTTGAAACTCCAAACGATCTGAGTGACATTGTTATAGCCCACTAGTCCGACTGAACGCAAAAGCTGAAATTTGGTTTTCATCGTGTACGATGCCTTTAATCAACATAGCGAATAATCTCAAAATTGAAGATTATCGTGAACACTGTCTTTAATGTGAAGTGAAACAGTGAATTCCGAAACGATCCGTGAAGTTCCGGAGATAAGACTGTTATTGGACAGCAATATCCCCCTGAAACGTGGAGTTCAGCCTGCCACCAGAGTGACCCAGACTAGCGTACGGTCTACGAGAGTCGGGTTGTGATTGGCGGTAGCTGGTGTATCCTCCAATCACGGCCCATTGCTTCTCCCCGCGCAGTTCGCGGTTTGGACATATTACGACCATCACCCATGAGAGTCAGGCTTGCGCAAAAATGTTGAAATGCAGGAAGCGAAGCGCCACAGTTCGTCTGTTCGGGCATATATTAAAGGCAGTGTTCACGATAACAATAGTTTTTCTGCTTTTCCGCCATTCTTAAAGACGGTCCCATGCTGATTCCTATGGTGTTTTTGGAATCGTAAAAGACCTTCTGGGAACGGAGTTATGGTCCCTCAAAAACTGAGCTAGAGAAGCATGGTGGACGAGTTTTCCGAGCCTTGTAACTTCCGTCTTTTGCCGCCGATGTATGCGAGCTGACCTGAGTAAAGAGAGAAGTTGGGAATAAAGGGAAGAACGGGGCTATTGATCGAAAACCTTTGCTCATCTCACAATCTCGGGCATTCATTTGTTCACGTCGGTGGGCGTGGAACGTGCATCTGGGTGTGACGAGCTGACGGGTGTCCAACTTTGGGGCCGTAGGGGACCGTTCCGAGCTCATTTTTCTTATTGTTTTCAACGTTAGGGTTGCCCTAGCCCCTGCAGCTGCCGATCTCCACCAAAAAATTAGACATGGTTATTATCGTGGACACTGCCTTTAAGAAGACCGCCAGATCGTCTTGTTTAACAAGCTCTAAGGATGCTTATGAGTCCTGTCTGGAAACGGCCGCCTGGACGTAGGCGAAAGTTTTGGACAGACGTGGTGAAGGAGAATTAGAAATCACTCGGCATTGAAAGGCAATTCAGGCGCGATGTTTTACTTCGCAGGAAGTGGAATCGCAACCAATGGATGGATTGTGTTCAAATTGTGGCCGAGGACCGTGATAAATGGACACGGCTGACTACTAGGACGGCACACCTCGGTGAAGATGCCGAATGACCGCGTCGGAGAAGCCAACCGTTTAAGTCAAGTAAGTCACTGCCTTTAAAAGCCGTTCCAAGAAAGCGCCATGACTCGATAGTGAAGTTGACGTGTTATCAATTACACACAAATGCAAACTTTCACCTTGGCTCCAATATTATTAGGAAATGCAATTTATGCTAGCAAGTACAATCCATACTGTTATGCAGTTACAAACCATCACCCTCTCAGATTAAAAAGGTCAAAGACTGCGATTGGGACTTTATGCAAGCATAAATTCTTTAAACCTTCAGGACCTCGTGTTCACACTGTGCATCCACGCCACGAACTCGATTTTTAAGTTTTTCTTCAAGAAAAGCGGATTCCTTTCAATGATTACTGGAATATTCGAACTTAAAACAACTTGCATAACTGGTATGCAGATATTAAGTGCCATTATCTCCTTTTGACATAGTCATTTACAACAAAAAATTGATTTAAAAACTCACTGAGTTGATTGGCCGTGGAGCACGCCGGCCGGCTGTGTAGATTCACCGAGGAGCAGGCGGTCTCTTAGGCCATTGTTATACCAGAAGTTTGCGACCGCGACAGGTGCGGTCAACTGTTACGAATCGTGCCGGGACCAGGCTCACAAAGTAGAAAAATGCTGTCGCAAGAACAGATCGCAGCACCTGTCGTGATCGCTGGCTCGAAAGGGGATGTTATGCCTGAAATGTGGAAACCGTGCGGTAATCGGTCGCTGTCGCGGCTGTCCGTCGCAATGCAGTGCACTGCGACGGGTGCCAGCGACAGCGACCCAGCCAGTATCCTGCCGGGTGTTTTTTGGCGGTGAGCGACAGCGACGTAGCAGTGCTCTGCGACCGCGACAGGCCTGTCGTGGGGCATAACAATGGCCTAAGGCCATTGTTTTTTTGGGCGTACAAAGCGCCAGATCGTTATAACTCACTTCAAAGTTGACGAACTGAATTTTCATGTTCTTTTCAGTCAGGCAAATGCAATGGTAGATCAAAAAATCTTTTCTTTTTCGAAATTTCGTGAGAAAATGCATATTTCCTTACGGAATTCCCATCGATCACCAGCCAAAACATGAAAAATTTCTGTTATCATGATTGTCTGATCAGTTCATATTGAGGGATTTTGAGGTGAAAATATACAAGTTCCGGTAATTTCCTAGAGTTGAATCTATTGTTTCAAAACATTATTGTATAGGACTCGTTTGGAGCAATTATAAATTGACTTCAAAATCCAAATTGGATCACTTTGAAGCATTTTATGGCGATGCGGCGCAGTCTGTGCGCAAAACACACCGCAAAACGTCATTGTTGCAAAAAATTTACTGTACATCATATATAGATAGATTCGGCGGCGCTTTGTCAAGATTCGACTGAGCCAGCAGTTATTTACTGGCGGGTGGTTGTTTCCTTATTTTTTCTTCAGAACCTTTGATAACCAAAGCGCCTCGTTGCTGTTCAACAAAATTGAAAAGGTGGGGGCCTTCGTTCAATGTTTCTTCAACATTAAGCAGAAGCCTTGAAGTGAAAAGGCTTGTGAGACGCGCAAAAATAATATTCATCGCTCCTGGGCAACACTTTTCCTCTCTAATACAATACCCGCGCTAAGTTTTGTAAAAACGGGGAGCATCTGGCAAACTTGGCAAAAAAGCGTCCGATACATGTAACTTTTTTGAATGAAGACTTTTTCAAATTATGAGAACGCTATCATATTCACGGATCAAATTGCTATATAATTATGTGACTTATGGGCCGAAGTTCCTTAAAATCTCTTTGTTTTTAAAGAAAATAGTTATTGCAATCGTTCTTCAAAAACGTCGCCCGCCGCGAAGTGCGGCGAAACTTTAAGCCGTATTTGTACAAGTAATGGAGGAGCAATCTGTATGCTTTCTTCATAAATTAGGTGCAGGTGGGAGAATCTCTAGGTTTATGTTAGTTTAATTTTCGAAATCAGGAAGTTCTAAAGCGTGTTTAATGAAGGATTTAGAAAGTTCAACCAACACAAACCTTGAGATTCACTCAGAAAGAATTCAGATTGCTCTTTCATTACATATACAATTACTGCTCAAAGTTTCGCCGCACTTCGCCGCTCGCCACGTTTCTATTGCATTTTCCTACAAAAACAAAGCGATTTTAGGGAACTTAGGCCCACAAGTCACATAATCAGGTAGCGATTTGATCTTTTAATATGATAGCGTGTTTAGAATTCACAAAAGTCTACAAACTCTCTAGTGATCGAGAGCTGACCTTGGCGAAGCCCTAACGATTCCATCGTATCCTTGGTGTGGGGGCCGCTACCGCAGCAGGTGGACTGTACAAAAGTTTTTTCTCAGCAAAGTTTGGGTCTTAGTTTTCTCTCCGTATTTACAAAGGTAGCGCTGATATTTTGAATAAGCGAAGAGCAGAGAAAATTTTCGGAAGTTTTTACATGCTTCTAGACAGATTTCTTCCCCGAAAAATGTGTGTGCTCAGCGTCACGAGCGTAATCTAACAAAACCGACTTTTTGTGGAATCATCTACCACACAGGTGACAGCCTTCGGCCGCACGACTTCAGAAAACGTTAGGAGCATGAAAACGTGTTCTTTTATTTGGAAACTTTTCCTTACCTGGAGCCAACCTACCAATCAATAAGAACATCAAAAATCAATCTTTTTACACTAATTAGAAGATTCGTGGAAATACATATCTCTCCAAAAACTCTAAGAGGAATTGATACTGAAATTTTCTATTCAAGTCTTTGGTCGACTGTGAAGTTTGATCGAATAAATACGGATGAAAAAGGTGGAAATGCTTCATTGAGATTCTTTTACGACGCGTTATGGCAGACCAGTACCTTCCACAACAATAACAGACCAAAAGGTGCGATTACTTGCCATCGCCGTTCTTCCTGATAGCCAGGAAGGCACAGCGTTTGTTTGTGCACTGCTCTCTAAACTGGCTGTCACTAGTGGAAGAACACATTTACAAATTATCTAGGTACTTTCAGAACCTACTGATGATTGGTTGGAAAAAGTGTCTAATAGCGATTTGGCAGGAATCATTCAATTGAGTATTCGCGCGCTCCAATTGATCGCCTTCTATTGCACACGAAACACCAATAAAATTTAAAATCTCGTCTAATGCACACCGAACCTCGAAAGGAGATAGCAAGAGATAAGGGCGGAAAGATATTGGAGTAAAAATGTGAACTTGAAAACAATTCTATACACAATTGATGTGTACTAGAGTGCAAGATCCCCTAACTTTTCACGTCGCTTTGACAACGTAAAATGCTTTTCACATCATATGTCAATAGCTGAAACTTTCACACTTTTTCTGCATCGTTAGCGCAGAAAATCACATTTAATTTTTCTTCTACCCAATTCAATGTTTGAACCAAGTTGAGGAAGTTGGCGAAGTTTGAAATCTATGTGTTGCATGTCTGAAATGTTACAGTCCTCTGTGAAATGCTGCATAGTCTGAAAAGGCGGTTCCTCGGTCGACCATCTAGCACAGGGAACGGAAACGGCACTACAATAGCAAGCAATCCAAAAGTACCATAATTACTCTTCATCTGAAAAGTTCCATACACCAGAATATGAGCAAAGAAAGCTTCTTATATGTGAAAAAAATTCACAGCAGGAAGATACAAAGAACTCTCCCCAATTAACAAGTTTAAAACCCGGACGTCACAGAGCTGTATCACACGAAACACTCTGGAACAGACGCAAGGGCGAGTGTTGGATGATTTGGAATCTATAGAAGAGTTTTCCTCCAGAATTCTCCTTACTACATGCAGAGTGGTTGAAAAGCTCCCAAACTCTTTTAGGTAGCGTAATAGGCTAAGAGTTGACGCTTTTGGCTTCTGAAGAGAGTCGATTTGTTCTTTTACGAAAGCCTCTCGTAAAAGAACAAATCGACTCTCTTCAGAAGCCAAAAGCGTCAACAGAACATCGAGAAGAAGCGTAACCACGGCGCGGTACAGCAAATGTTTGAAAATAGGTCCATCCCAAAAACTGTTGGAATGCGCCAGCTCTAGGAAACCCTTTTCTCGGACTAGGGGATTCTTACCACATATCAGCTCCATGATCGTCAGTTTCGTCACCAAGTGCTTGGAAAAACTACAGCAAGAGAATTTCCGTTGTAGGAGAACTGGACACCGTCACGTTAGGCGGATTGGACAACTGCGGTTTTGTGAATTTGTTTCCAAGAAAACGCCCTTGGTCTAGTAAAACTTTTTGTTTTTGAAATGTGCTGAAAAGATCAATTACAAGTGATGGGCACAACTTTTCACGCCACCTAAAAAGGTGCGGGAGCTTTTCAGCCACCCCGTCTCTCTGCTTCGTCGGGCTTCCTGCGTGAAAGCATAAAAAACAAGACACGGTAGCTGCCTTTGAACAGTCTTTCAGCAGGCTTTCAGCAAAGTAAGGTTACTTCAGAAATCTCAAACCCATTCTGCTCTTATGCAGAGACGTAACTGTATAGAACATATATTTTCGAGCTGTCTTATAAATTTAAATTCAAACCAGCACTGTGTCACAGACACAGGCTAAGCCGATATGTATTATCGACACAGAATTGTTCGTAGGTTTGGGTTACTTTGTCTAGAAAACACACGGGGAGGACATAGAGGCTGTGGGCCACAGGCACAGACTTTCGTATTGGGAGATGACACCGAACCCTTGAGCAATTCTGCGTCGATTAGATTGCTGCTTCGATTCTCGATTAGATTGCTTGATTGATTTTCTACGTAAATAGTATGGTCAGTGGTCGAAATTTCTTATGGAGAAAATCAATCGCAAGCGGTCAAACTATGCAAGCGGTCGGATGAAGGGCCGGTATCACATTTTTTTCGTTAGACCCCGATGTATGCACTGCAGAACTGCATTCGAAAAGCCAAGTTGTGAGACGTAGAGTTGAATCGAATGAGTGTTCGTGGGGGTCTACTGCAAACTTCTCATAGCTTGGAATGGTAGCAATAGAATGAAATAACTTCTGTTCTATATGAATTCAAAAACGATTAACAACAGGGTCAAGGATCAGCGTTAGAGCCAGGCAGACTGGCTGAGTTCGAACTGGCAGCACGAGTAACGCGCCTGTTGCCCGTGATAAACAGCATGTGTGAGTGTGTGATAACGCAGAAGTTCTCCGATGGAACGCGTGAAATCAGCGAAAGGAAACTAGAAAACAATACGTTTATTAGGCGTAAAGAAAAGAACAATCTCAAGAAAACAGGCCATTCTGAGATCAAACAACCCTGGAAATAGTTGATTTCATCCCCGTACTGCTCAAGTGGTTGGCTTATTAACAGCTGAGAGATTGACAAAGAGCTAGCTATACGTAATCGAGATTAACGCTAGCAGCCCTCGCAGCTGATTTTTTCCGCGTGGGACCATCCAACGTTTCAGCTGACCGAGACGCTCGTAGTGCCTGCAATTTGAGAACGTTCATGAACCTCAGTGTGTACTATGAGTAACGGTTAATTCTTGGAATTCACACATCGTCAAAATCCGAAGATGAGATTCGATTTTTCGGGAAGAACAAAAGAAGCCTTCTCGAGCCACCTATTTTGAAATGTCCGAATTGCGAAAGGTTCAACAAATCGGTTTTCCGAACAAAACCTGCGTGCGGTTTCCTCCGCTTCTTTATTCCATATTGACTTGAAATTTTTTTCTGAGAATGTGGTTGCGTTGCTCCCTACTCGCTATTGGTCAGGCGCTTAATGTGACGCTACTGCTCGCGCTACAATACTGGTCATATCTTTTGCGTTTTTTTGGCGAAAAAGACGGAGAAACTCGTTTTTTTGTGCCCTTTCCTCATGACTCTGTTCAGAGTGGTCCATTCTGGAATATCTGGAATCAGTATTGAGAGCTCTTTCTTTTGGGACCTGACGTGTCTTACTCTGCGTCAAGGCATATAGGCGTGACACAATCAATCGAGTGCGCGGAACGCGAAGGCGAAACTGGGGTCGGAAGATTGAATGAGTTCATAAAATCATTGCGTATATTCTAGTTGAACATTGTGAAGGGGTTTTAACTGATTTAGTTAGATATAATTTCCGATTTCTCCCATTTTCAAGTATCCATTCTTCGGTCACTTCCCGGGTCACGCTCTCGGCATAAACGGGACCAATCAGCCTTAGACTCCACCAATAAGCTTTTTTTGCAATCCTCTTTTGAACTAGTAATACAGCAACCCAATCCAGAGAACTTGATTTTTCACCTCATTTATACTGACTACTAGCGACGTCAAGAAGAGATGAAACAATTGTGTAAAAAATGTTCTTTCCTGGCTGCAAATGTATTCGAGTCTTCCATTAAAGGCATCGTACACGATGAAAACCATGTTTGAGTTTTTGGTGTTTTCGTGTTGCTATATCCCCATAGTGACCAACTGTTGCAAAATGACCCCTCAAAAACGTCAACTTCTAAAGAAAAAACCATTTTAAGAAAACTCAAAACGAATTTGAAGTTCGCGCCCACGTCAACTTGGGATAGTTGCGCGGAGAATGCAAGGAACAGTTTTACAATTCGTTCCATGACGCAGCGTCGGAAGCAATTCAACGGGGACGCGGTTCAGGTGAGCGATCGATTTTTCCTTTTCTTTTCTCGCCTTTCAGCAACCTGCTGCGTCCAGTGCTGCCAGCTGCTTTCGATCGATGTCGAATTCGAAATCGACTGGCGTGTGCATTGCGCCCTACGACACGTCAAGGCACGCCCGCCGTCAGCAACCCAGGAGTTTTGTTCCTTGTAACAACGGATCGACCCCAAGGCCGGCCCCCCAAACCCAGGAAGCCTTTTTGAGGTGAGCGAATCTTCACTCAGAGACGGTTTTGGAACTCTAAACTTTCTGAGTGACATTGTCATGGCCCACTAGTCCGAATGAATGCATAAACCCGAAAACAGTTTTCATCGTGTACGATGCCTTTAAATGATACTGATGCATCGAAATTTCAGGAAATGACTGCAACGGCAGATTTGACATCAGATTATTTCAATGGCTTTATCCTGGTATTGCAAATGTTGTTCAGTCTCATAACTATCATCTAGAATATCCTTTACCGTTCAAACAGTAGGTTTTCAGAAAAATGTATTTTCCAATATTTTAATACTACAGAAATTTCTCTCACATCTCATTTCTCGCATTGAAATTTGTTGTACCGCCTTTTCAGAAAATTCTCTCGCTTCCCCAGGCGACCTAAGTAAGCCCCGGTAGGTCATGAAAAACAAAAAGGCTAGCTTTCTCAAATTATTCCGGGCGAAGTAAGCAACGGAGCGGTCGGTCGTGGCAAAACACAACAACGATAAAAATATATTGACAGGATAAACCCGATAAGCCTTCTTTCGACCGACTCAAAATGAAGGAGATAGGCTACAGCGGTGATAACATTTGAATATGGCTGACTGCGCTTCACTGGCTACCCCGACGGGCTCGATTTTTCCGTGAAGAACTGTATGTGCACATTTTGAACATTCCACCGTATTTTGCACCTATTACTGATGAGCTTATTATACAGTTGCTCCTAATGTTGTTTTGTGGAAGTTTTTATTGCTTTGATAGTGGTAATGTAATGTTGTTTTTGTGGGATAAAAGTTTTGGTGTCCAAGTTATATGGTTACCAGCGGCGCCGGCCGGCTGACGCCGGCCTCTCCCGCTGGGGTCCGGCTACGCCGGCCCATTCGCCGGCTTCGCCGGCATCTTGAGTATAAGGCGAATGAATCGAAATCCGCTGATTCTATGTGAAATGGCGTACAAAAGATCTCACGTTACCTTTCTAATGCAGTTGCACACCGACCCTTCTTTAGCTTTAGGGCTTTAGGAGGTCCTAAAGTGATAGTTCATTTATATTCATTTCTGTCATGATAAAGACAACCGCTGTTTGAGATTTAGTAAATGCCTCCATGACCAACCGACACCCTGCTACCTCTATTGCCAAATGAAGTGTAATAATGTTTGTGTTCTCTGGATGCATATTTTGATTAACTCACATTTCCATCGTATATAAACCCGATTTAGAAAGGTTGGTGCATATAAACAGCTAAGCAGTTTAAATAAGTGGTTGGGGGAGGGGACGTGAAGAAAGGGGTGGTATACACTCTCTTATAGAGACACAAAACGATTTTAAACTTCTGTGATCACCCACTTCGGTCCCGCACACTTTCTTCGGCGTCCTGCGCATTTCCACTTGAGTCCCGCACACTTTCTACGGCGTCCTACGCACTTTCACTTGGGTCCCGCACACTTTCTTCGGCGTCCTGCGCACTCCCACTTGGGTCCCGCACACTTTCTAGGTGCCCTGCGCACTTCCACTTGGGTCCCGCACACTTTCTTCGGCGTTCGGCGCAATCGCATTTGGGTCCCACAAACTTTTTACGGCGTCCTGCGCACTTCCACTCGGGTCCCGCACACTTTCTACGGCGTCCTGCGCACTCCCACTTAGGTCTTGCACACTTTCTACGGCGTCCGGCGCAATCGCATTTGGGTCCCACAAACTTTCTACGGCGTCCTGCGCACTTCCACTCGGGTCCCGCACACTTTCTACAGCGTCCGGCGCACTCTACCTTGGGTCCCGCGCACTCTCTACGGCGTCCTGCGCACTCTACCTTGGGTCCAGCACACTTTCTACGGCGTCCTGCGCACTTCCACTTGGGTCCCGCACACTTTCTTCGGCGTCCGGCGCAATCGCATTTGGGTCCCACAAACTTTCTACGGCGTCCTGCGCACTTCCACTCGGGTCCCGCACACTTTCTAAGGCGTCCGGCGCACTCTACCTTGAGTCCCGCGCACTTTCTACGGCGTCCTGCGCACTCTACCTTGGGTCCAGCACACTTTCTACGGTGCCCTGCGCACTTCCACTTGGGTCCCGCACACTTTCTTCGGCGTCCGGCGCAATCGCATTTGGGTCCCACAAACTTTCTACGGCGTCCTGCGCACTCCCACTTAGGTCCTGCACACTTTCTACGGCGTCCGGCGCACTCTACCTTGGGTCCCGCGCACTTTCTTCGGTGTCCGGCGCACTCTACCTTGGGTCCCGCGCACTTTCTACGGCGTCCTGCGCACTTCCACTTGGGTCCCGCACACTTTCTACGGCGTCCTGCCCACTCCCACTTGGGTCCCGCACACTTTCTACGGCGTCCCGCTCACTCCCACTTGGGTCCCGCACACTTTCTTCGGCGTCCGGCGCAATCGCATTTGGGTCCCACAAACTTTCTACGGCGTCCTGCGCACTTCCACTCGGGTCCCGCACACTTTCTACGGCGTCCGGCGCAATCGCATTTGGGTCCCACAAACTTTCTACGGCGTCCGGCGCACTCTACCTTGGGTCCCGCGCACTTTCTACGGCGTCCTGCGCCTTTCCACTTGGGTCCCGCGCACTTTCTACGGCGTCCTGCGCATTTCCACTTGAGTCCCGCACACTTTCTACGGCGTCCTACGCACTTTCACTTGGGTCCCGCACACTTTCTTCGGCGTCCTGCGCACTCCTACTTGGGTCCCGCACACTTTCTAGGTGCCCTGCGCACTTCCACTTGGGTCCCGCACACTTTCTTCGGCGTTCGGCGCAATCGAATTTGGGTCCCACAAACTTTCTACGGCGTCCTGCGCACTTCCACTCGGGTCCCGCACACTTTCTACGGCGTCCTGCGCACTCCCACTTAGGTCCTGCACACTTTCTACGGCGTCCGGCGCACTCTACCTTGGGTCCCGCACATTTTCTACGGTGCCCTGCGCACTTCCACTTGGGTCCCGCACACTTTCTTCGGTGTCCGGCGCAATCACATTTGGGTCCCACAAACTTTCTACGGCGTTCTGCGCACTTCCACTCGGGTCCCGCACACTTTCTACGGCGTCCTGCGCACTTCCACTTGGGTCCCGCACACTTTCTTCGGTGTCCGGCGCAATCGCATTTGGGTCCCACAAACTTTCTACGGCGTCCTGCGCACTTCCACTTGGGTCCCGCACACTTTCTTCGGCGTTCGGCGCAATCGCATTTGGGTCCCACAAACTTTCTACGGCGTTCTGCGCACTTCCACTCGGGTCCCGCACACTTTCTACGGCGTCCTGCGCACTTCCACTCGGGTCCCGCACATTTTCTACGGCGTCCTGCGCACTCCCACTTGAGTCCCGCACGTTTTATACAGCGTCCTGCGCACTTCCACTTAGGTCCCGCACTTTTTCTACGGCGTCCTGCGCACTTCAACTTGAGTCCCGCAAACTTTCTACGGCGTCCGGCGCACTCCCACTTGGGTCCCTCACACTGTCTATGACGTGCGGCGCTCTCCCACTTGGGTCCCGCACACTTTCTACGGCGTCCTGCGCACTTTCACTTGGGTCCCGCACACTTTCTACGGCGTCCTGCGCACTCCCACTTAGGTCCTGCACACTTTCTACGGCGTCCGGCGCACTCTACCTTGGGTCCCGCACACTTTCTACGGCGTCCTGCGCACTCCCACTTAGGTCCTGCACACTTTCTACGGCGTCCGGCGCACTCTACCTTGGGTCCCGCACACTTTCCACGGTGCCCTGCGCACTTCCACTTCGGTCCCGCACACCTTCTTCGGCATCCGGCGCAATCGCATTTGGGTCCCACAAACTTTCTACGGCGTCCTGCGCGCTTCCACTCGGGTCCCGCACACTTTCTATGGCGTCCTGCGCACTCCCACTTGGGTCCCGCACACTTTCTACGGCGTCCTGCGCACTTCCACTTGGATCCCGCACACTTTCTACGGCGTCCTGCGCACTTCCACTTAGGTCCTGCACACTTTCAACGGCGTCCTGCGCACTTCCACTCGGGTCACGCGCGCTTTCTACGGCGTTCTGCGCACTTCCACTTGGGTCCCGCACACTTTCTACGGCGTCCGGCGCAATCCATTGGGTCCCGCACACTTTCTACGGCGTCCTGCGCACTTCCACTCGGGTCCCGCACACTTTCTACGGCGTCCTGCGCACTCCCACTTAGGTCCTGCACACTTTCTACGGCGTCCGGCGCACTCTACCTTGGGTCCCGCACACTTTCTACGGCATCCTGCTCACTTCCACTTGGGTCCCGCACACTTTCTTCGGTGTCCGGCGCAATCGCATTTGGGTCCCACAAACTTTCTACGGCGTGCTGCGCACTTCCACTCGGGTCCCGCACACTTTCTACGGTGTCCAGCGCAATCGCATTTGGGTCCCGCACACTTTCTACGGCGTCCGGCGCACTCTACCTTGGGTACCGCGCACTTTCTACGGCGTCCTGCGCACTTCCACTTGGGTCCCGCACACTTCCTTTTCGTCCTGCGCATTTCCACTTGAGTCCCGCACACTTTCTACGGCGTCCTACGCACTTTCACTTGGGTCCCGCACACTTTCTTCGGCGTCCTGCGCACTTTCACTTGGGTCCCGCACACTTTCTTCGGCGTCCTGCGCACTTCCACTTTGGTCCCGCACACTTTCTTCGGCGTTCGGCGCAATCGCATTTGGGTGCGCACTTCCACTCGGGTCCCGCACACTTTCTACGGCGTCCTGCGCACTCCCACTTAGGTCTTGCACACTTTCTACGGCGTCCGGCGCACTCTACCTTGGGTCCCGCGCACTTTCTGCGGTGTCCGGCGCAATCGCATTTGGGTCCCACAAACTTTCTACGGCGTCCTGCGCACTTCCACTCGGGTCCCGCACACTTTCTACGGCGTCCTGCGCACTCCCACTTAGGTCCTGCACACTTTCTACGGCATCCGGCGCACTCTACCTTGGGTCCCGCACACTTTCTACGGTGCCCTGCGCACTTCCACTTGGGTCCCGCACACTTTCTTCGGCGTTCGGCGCAATCGCATTTGGGTCCCACAAACTTTCTACGTCGTCCTGCGCACTTCCTCTCGGGTCCCGCACACTTTCTACGGCGTCCGGCGCACTCTACCTTGGGTCCCGCACACTTTCTACGGTGCCCTGCGCACGTCCACTTGGGTCCCACACACTTTCTACGGTGCCCTGCGCACTTCCACTTGGGTCCCGCACACTTTCTTCGGCGTTCGGCGCAATCGCATTTGGGTCACACAAACTTTCTACGGCGTCCTGCGCACTTCCACTTGGGTCCCGCACACTTTCTTCGGCGTTCGGCGCAATCGCATTTGGGTCCCACAAACTTTCTACGGCGTCCTGCGCACTTCCACTCGGGTCCCGCACACTTTCTACGGCGTCCTGCGCACTTCCACTCAGGTCCCGCACACTTTCTACGGCGTCCTGCGCACTCCCACTTAGGTCCTGCACACTTTCTACGGCGTCCTGCGCACTTCCACTTGGGACCCGCACACTTTCTTCGGCGTCGGGCGCAATCGCATTTGGGTCCCACAAACTTTCTACGGCGTCCGGCGCACTTTACCTTGGGTCCCGCACACTTTCTACGGCGTCCTGCGCACTCCCACTTAGGTCCCGCACACTTTCTACGGCGTCCTGCCCACTCCCACTTGGGTCCCGCACACTTTCTACGGCGTCCTGCGCACTCCCACTTAGGTCCTGCACACTTTCTACGGCGTCCGGCGCACTCTACCTTGGGTCCCGCGCACTTTCTACGGCGTCCTGCGCACTTCCACTTGGGTCCCGCACACTTTCGTCGGCGTCCGGCGCAATCACATTTGGGTCCCACAAACTTTCTACGGCGTTCTGCGCACTTCCACTCGGGTCCCGCACACTTTCTACGGCGTCCTGCGCACTCCCACTTAGGTCCTGCACACTTTCTACGGCGTCCTGCGCACTCCTATTTGGGTCCCGCACACTTTCTAGGTGCCCTGCGCACTTCCACTTGGGTCCCGCACACTTTCTTCGGCGTCCTGCGCACTCCCACTTGGGTCCCGCACACTTTCTACGGCGTCCTGCGTACTTCCACTTGGGTCCCGCACACTTTCTTCGGCGTCCTGCGCACTCCCACTTGGGTCCCGCACACTTTCTACGGCGTCCTGCGCACTCCCACTTGGGTCCCACACACTTTCTACGGCGTTCGGCGCACTCTACCTTGGGTCCCGCACACTTTCTACGGCGTCCTGCGTACTTCCACTTGGGTCCCGCACACTTTCTTCGGCGTCCTGCGCAATCGCATTTGGGTCCCGCGCACTTTCTACGGCGTCTTGCGCACTTCCACTCGGGTCCCGCACACTTTCTACGGCGTCCTGCGCACTCCCACTTAGGTCTTGCACACTTTCTACGGCGTCCTGCGCACTTCCACTCGAGTCCCGCACACTTTCTACGGCGTCCTGCGCACTTCCACTTGGGTCCCGCACACTTTCTATGGCGTCCTGCGCACTCCCACTTGGATCCCGCACACTTCCTACGGCTTCCCGCGCACTCCCACTTGGGTCCCGCACACTCTCTACGGGGTCCTGCGCACTCCCACTTGCGTCGCGCACACTTTCTTCGGCGTCCGGCGCAATCGCATTTGGGTCCCGCACACTTTCTACGGCGTCCGGCGCACTCCCACTTGGGTTCCACACACTTTATACGGCGTCCGGCGCACTCCCACTCGGGTCCTGCACACTTTCTACGGCGTCCTGCGCACTTCCACTTGGGTCCCGCACACTTTCTACGGCGTCCTACGCACTTCCACTTGGGTCCCGCACACTTTCTACGGTGCCCTGCGCACTTCCACTTGGGTCCCGCACACTTTCTTCGGCGTCCTACGCACTTTCACTTGGGTCCCGCACACTTTCTTCGGCGTCCTGCGCACTTCCACTCGGGTCCCGCACACTTTCTACGGCGTCCTGCGCACTCCCACTTGAGTCCCGCACACTTTCTTCGGCGTTCGGCGCAATCGCATTTGGGTCACACAAACTTTCTACGGCGTCCTGCGCATTTCCACTTGAGTCCCGCACACTTTCTACGGCGTCCTACGCACTTTCACTTGGGTCCCGCACACTTTCTTCGGCGTCCTGCGCACTTCCACTCGGGTCCCGCACACTTTCTACGGCGTCCTGCGCACTCCCACTTAGGTCCTGCACACTTTCTACGGCGTCCGGCGCACTCTACCTTGGGTCCCGCACATTTTCTACGGTGCCCTGCGCACTTCCACTTGGGTCCCGCACACTTTCTTCGGTGTCCGGCGCAATCACATTTGGGTCCCACAAACTTTCTACGGCGTTCTGCGCACTTCCACTCGGGTCCCGCACACTTTCTACGGCGTCCTGCGCACTCCCACTTAGGTCCTGCACACTTTCTACGGCGTGCGGCGCATTCTACCTTGGGTCCCGCGCACTTTCTACGGCGTCCTGCGCACTTCCACTTGGGTCCCGCACACTTTCTTCGGCGTCCGGCGCAATCGCATTTGGGTCCCACAAACTTTCTACGGCGTCCTGCGCACTTCCACTCGGGTCCCGCACACTTTCTACGGCGTCCTGTGCACTCTACCTTGAGTCACAAACTCTTTCTACGGCGTCCTGCGCACTCTACCTTGGGTCCCGCACACTTTCTACGGCGTCCAGCGCAATCGTATTTGGGTCCCCCACACTTTCTACGGCGTCCTGCGCACTTCCCCTTGGGTGCCGCACACTTTCTACGGCGTCCTGCGCACTCTACCTTGGGTCCCGCACACTTTCTACGGCGTCCGGCGCACTCTACTTTGGGTCCCGCACACTTTCTACGGCGTCCTGCGCACTTCCACTCGGGTTCCGCACACTTTCTTCGGCGTTCGGCGAATCACATTTGGGTCCCACAAACTTTCTACGACGTTCTGCGCACTTCCACTCGGGTCCCGCACACTTTCCACGACGTCCTGCGCACTCCCACTTAGGTCCTGCACACTTTCTACGGCGTCCGGCGCACTCTAGCTTGGGTCCCGCACATTTTCTACGGCGTCCTGCGCACTTCCACTCGGGTCCCGCACACTTTCTTCGGCGTTCCGCGCAATCGCATTTGGGTCCCACAAACTTTCTACGGTGTCCTGCGCACTTCCACTCGGGTCCCGCACACTTTCTTCGGCGTTCGGCGAATCGCATTTGGGTCACACAAACTTTCTACGGCGTCCTGCGCACTTCCACTTGGGTCCCGCACACTTTCTAGGTGCCCTGCGCACTTCCACTTGGGTCCTGCACACTTTCTACGGCGTCCCGCTCACTCCCACTTGGGTCCCGCACACTTTATACGGCGTCCTGCGCACTCCCACTTGGGTCCCGCACACTTTCTTCAGCGTCCGGCGCAATCGCAATTGGGTCCCACAAACTTTCTACGGCGTCCTGCGCCCTCTCATTTGGGTCCTGCACACTTTCTACGGCGTCCGGCGCACTCCCACTTAGGTCCTGTACGCTTTCTACGGCGTCCGGCGCACTCTACCTTGGGCCCCGCACACTTTCTACGGCGTCCCGCGCACTTCCACTTGGGTCCCGCACACTTTCTTCAGCGTCCGGCGCAATCGCATTTGGGTCCCACAAACTTTCTACGGCGTCCTACGCACTTCCACTTGGGTCCCGCACACTTTCTCCGGCGTCCTGCGCACTCCCACTTTGGTCCCGCACACTTTCTACGGCGTCCGGCGCACTCGCATTTGGGTCCCGCACACTTTCTACGGCGTCCTACGCACTTCGACTTGGGTCCCGCACACCTTCTCCGGCGTCCGGCGCAATCGCATTGGGTCCCGCACACTTTCTACGGCGTCCTGCGCACTCCCACTTGGATCCCGCACACTTTATACGGCGTCCTGCGCACTCCCACTTGGGTCCCGCACACTTTCTAAGGCGTCCTGCGCACTCCCACTTGGGTCCTGCACACTTTATATGGTGTCCTGCGCACTCCCACTTGGATCCCGCACACTTTCTTCGGTGTCCGGCGCAATCGCATTTGGGTCCCACAAACTTTCTACAGCGTCCTGCGCACTTCCACTTGGGTCCCGCACACTTTATACGGCGTCCTGCGCACTCCCACTTGGGTCCCGCACACTTTCTACGGCGTCCTGCGCACTTCCACTTTGGTCCCGCACACTTTCTACGGCGTCCGGCGCGCTCTACCTTGGGTCCCGCGCACTTTCGACGGCGTCCTGCGCACTCCCACTTGGGTCCCGCACACTTTCTACGGCGTCCTGCGCAATCCACATTTGGGTCCCGCACACTTTCTACGGCGTCCTGCGCACTCGCACTTGGGTCCCGCGCTCCTTCTACGGCGTCCTGCGCCCTTCCACTTTGGTCCCGCACACTTTCTACGGCGTCCTGCGCACTCCCACTTGGGTCCCGCACACTTTCTACGGCGTCCTGCGCACTCCACCTTGGGTCCCGCACACTTTCTTCGGCGTCCGGCGCAATCGCACTTGGGTCCCACAAACATTCTACGGCGTCCTGCGCACTTCCACTCAGGTCCCGCACACTTTCTACGGCGTCCGGCGCACTCTACCTTGGGTCCCGCGCACTTTCTACGGCGTCCTGCGCACTTCCACTTGGGTCCCGCACACTTTCTTCGGTGTCCGGCGCAATCGCATTTGGGTCCCACAAACTTTCTACGTCGTCCTGCGCACTTCCACTCGGGTCCCGCACACTTTCTACGGCGTCCTGCGCACTCCCACTTGGGTCCTGCACACTTTCTACGGCGTCCTGCGCACTTCCACTCGGGTCCCGCACACTTTCTACGGCGTCCTGCGTACTTCCACTTGGGTCCCGCACACTTTCTACGGCGTCCTGCGCACTTCCACTTGGGTCCCGCACACTTTCTACGGCGTCCTGCGCACTTCCACTTCGGTCCCGCACACTTTCTACGGCGTCCTGCGCATTTCCACTTGAGTCCCGCACACTTTCTACGGCGTCCTACGCACTTTCACTTGGGTCCCGCACACTTTCTACGGCGTCCTGCGCACTCCCACTTAGGTCCTGCACACTTTCTACGGCGTCCGGCGCACTCTACCTTGGGTCCCGCACATTTTCTACGGTGCCCTGCGCACTTCCACTTGGGTCCCGCACACTTTCTTCGGTGTCCGGCGCAATCACATTTGGGTCCCACAAACTTTCTACGGCGTTCTGCGCACTTCCACTCGGGTCCCGCACACTTTCTACGGCGTCCTGCGCACTCCCACTTAGGTCCTGCACACTTTCTACGGCGTCCTACGCACTTTCACTTGGGTCCCGCACACTTTCTTCGGCGTCCTGCGCACTTCCACTCGGGTCCCGCACACTTTCTACGGCGTCCTGCGCACTCCCACTTGAGTCCCGCACACTTTCTACGGCGTCCTACGCACTTCCACTTGGGTCCCGCCCACTTTCTTCGGCCTCCTGCGCACTCCCACTTGGGTCCCGCACACTTTCTACGGCGTCCTGCGCACTCTACCTTGGGTCCCGCACACTTTCTACGGCGTCCTGCGTACTCCCACTTGGGTCCCGCACACTTTCTACGGCGTCCGGCGCACTCCCCCTCGGGTCCCGCACACTTTCTACGGCGTCCTGCGCACTCCCACTTGAGTCCCGCACACTTTCTTCGGCGTTCGGCGCAATCGCATTTGGGTCACACAAACTTTCTACGGCGTCCTGCGCATTTCCACTTGAGTCCCGCACACTTTCTACGGCGTCCTACGCACTTTCACTTGGGTCCCGCACACTTTCTTCGGCGTCCTGCGCACTTCCACTCGGGTCCCGCACACTTTCTACGGCGTCCTGCGCACTCCCACTTGAGTCCCGCACACTTTCTTCGGCGTCCGGCGCACTCTACCTTGGGTCCCGCGCACTTTCTACGGCGTCCTGCGCATTTCCACTTGGGTCCCGCACACTTTCTACGGCGTCCTGCGCACTCCCACTTGGGTCCCGCACACTTTCTACGGCGTCCTGCGCACTCCCACTTAGGTCCTGCACACTTTCTACGGCGTCCGGCGCACTTCCACTCGGGTCCCGCACACTTTCTACGGCGTCCTGCGCACTCCCACTTAGGTCCTGCACACTTTCTACGGCGTCCGGCGCACTCTACCTTGGGTCCCGCGCACTTTCTACGGCGTCCTGCGCATTTCCACTTGAGTCCCGCACACTTTCTACGGCGTCCTACGCACTTTCACTTGGGTCCCGCACACTTTCTTCGGCGTCCTGCGCACTCCTACTTGGGTCCCGCACACTTTCTACGGCGTCCTGCGCACTTCCACTTGGGTCCCGCACACTTTCTTCGGCGTTCGGCGCAATCGCATTTGGGTCCCACAAACTTTTTACGGCGTCCTGCGCACTTCCACTCGGGTCCCGCACACTTTCTACGGCGTCCTGCGCACTCCCACTTAGGTCCTGCACACTTTCTTCGGCGTCCTGCGCACTCCTACTTGGGTCCCGCACACTTTCTAGGTGCCCTGCGCACTTCCACTTGGGTCCCGCACACTTTCTTCGGCGTCCGGCGCACTCGCATTTGGGTCCCACAAACTTTCTACGGGGTCCTACGCACTTCCACTTGGGTCCCGCACACTATCTACGGCGTCCGGCGCACTTCCACTTGGGTCCCGTACACCTTCGGCGTCCTGCGCACTCCCACTTGGGTCCCGCACACTTTCTACGGCGTCCTGCGCACTCTACCTTGGGTCCCGCACACTTTCTACGGCGTCCTGCCCACTTCCACTTGGGTCCCGCACACTTTCTTCGGCGTTCGGCGCAATCGCATTTGGGTCCCACAAACTTTCTACGGCGTCCTGCGCACTTCCACTTGGGTCCCGCACACTTTCTACGGCGTCCTGCGCACTCCCGCTAGGTCCTGCACACTTTCTACGGCGTCCGGCGCACTCTACCTTGGGTCCCGCACACTTTCTTCGGCGTCCTGCGCACTTCCACTCGGGTCCCGCACACTTTCTTCGGCGTCCGGCGCAATCACATTTGGGTCCCACAAACTTTCTACGGCGTTCTGCGCACTTCCACTCGGGTCCCGCACACTTTCTACGGCGTCCTACGCACTTTCACTTGGGTCCCGCACACTTTCTTCGGCGTCCTGCGCACTTCCACTCGGGTCCCGCACACTTTCTACGGCGTCCTGCGCACTCCCACTTAGGTCCTGCACACTTTCTACGGCGTCCGGCGCACTCTACCTTGGGTCCCGCACACTTTCTACGGCGTCCTGCGCACTTCCACTTGGGTCCCGCACACTTTCTTCGGTGTCCGGCGCAATCGCATTTGGGTCCCACAAACTTTCTACGGCGTCCTGCGCACTTCCACTCGGGTCCCGCACACTTTCTACGGCGTCCTGCGCACTCCCACTTAGGTCCTGCACACTTTCTACGGCGTCCGGCGCACTCTACCTTGGGTCCCGCACACTTTCTACGGCGTCCGGCGCACTCTACCTTGGGTCCCGCACACTTTTTACGGTGCCCTGCGCACTTCCACTTGGGTCCCGCACACTTTCTTCGGCGTCCGGCTCAATCGCATTTGGGTCCCACAAACTTTCTACGGCGTCCTGCGCACTTCCACTCGGGTTTCGCACACTTTCTACGGCGTCCTGCGTACTTCCACTTGGTTCCCGCGCACTTTCTACGGCGTCCTGCGCACTCTACCTTGGGTCCCGCACACTTTCTACGGCGTCCTGCGCACTTCCACTTGGGTCCCGCACACTTTCTTCGGCGTCCCGCGCAATCGTATTTGGGTCCCGCACACTTTCTACGGCGTCCTGCGCACTTCCACTCGGGTCCCGCACACTTTCAAGTGCGTCCTGCGCACTTCCACTTGGGTCCCGCACACTTTCTTCGGCGTTTGGCGCAATCGCATTTGGGTCCCACAAACTTTCTACGGCGTCCTGCGCACTTCCACTCGGGTCCCGCACACTTTCTACGGCGTCCTGCGCACTCCCACTTAGGTCCTGCACACTTTCTACGGCGTCCGGCGCACTCTACCTTGGGTCCCGCACACTTTCTACGGTGCCCTGCGCACTTCCACTTGAGTACTTTCTTCGGCGTTCGGCGCAATCGCATTTGGGTCCCACAAACTTTCTACGGCGTCCTGCGCACTTCCACTCGGGTCCCGCACACTTTCTACGGCGTCCTGCGCACTCCCACTTAGGTCCTGCACACTTTCTACGGCGTGCGGCGCACTCTACCTTGGGTCCCGCGCACTTTCTACGGCGTCCTGCGCACTCCCACTTAGGTCCCGCACACTTTCTTCGGCGTCCTGCGCACTCCTACTTGGGTCCCGCACACTTTCTAGGTGCCCTGCGCACTTCCACTTGGGTCCCGCACACTTTCTTCGGCGTTCGGCGCAATCGCATTTGGGTCCCACACACACTTTCTACGGCGTCCTGCGCACTTCCACTTGGGTCCCGCACACTTTCTACGGCGTCCTGCGCACTTCCACTTGGGTCCTGCACACTTTCTTCGGCGTCCGGCGCACTCGCACTTGGGTCCTGCGCACTTTCTACGGCGTCCTGCGCACTTCCACTTGGGTCCCGCACACTTTCTTCGGTGTCCAGCGCAATCGCATTTGGGTCCCACAAACTTTCTACGGCGTCCTGCGCACTTCCACTCGGGTTCCGCACACTTTCTACGGCGTCCTGCCCACTCCCACTTGGGCCCCGCACACTTTCTTCGGCGTCCTGCACACTGTCAATTGGGGCCCGCACACGTTCTATGGCGTCCTGGGCACTCCCACTCGGGTCCCGCACACTTTCTACGGCGTCCTGCGCACTCCCACTTGGGCCCCGCACACTTTCTACGGCGTCCTGCCCACTCCCACTTAGGTCCTGCACACTTTCTACGGCGTCCGGCGCACTCTACCTTGGGTCCCGCACACTTTCTACGGCGTCCTGCGCACTTCCACTTTGGTCCCGCACACTTTCTATGGCGTCCTGCGCACTCCCACTTGTGTCCCGCACACTTTCTACGGCGTCCAGCGCACTCTACCTTGGGTCCCGCACACTTTCTTCGGCGTCCTGCGCACTTCCACTTGGGTCCCGCACACTTTCTTCGGCGTTCGGCGCAATCGCATTTGGGTCCCGCAAACTTTCTACGGCGTCCTGCGCACTTCCACTTGGGTCCCGCGCACTTTCTACGGCGTCCTGCGCACTCCCACTTAGCTCCTCCACACTTTCTACGGCGTCCGGCGCACTCTACCTTGGGTCCAGCTCACTTTCTGTCCCGCACACTTTCTACGGCGTCCGGCGCAATCGCATTTGGGTCCCACACACTTTCTACGGCGTCGTGCGCACTTCCACTCGGGTCCCGCACACTTTCTAAGACGTCCTGCGCACTCCCACTTGGGTCCCGCACACCTTCTACGGCGTCCGGCGCCCTCTACCTTAGTCCCGCACACTTTCTACGGCGTCGTGCGCACTTCCACTTGGGTCCCGCACACTTTCTTCGGCGTCCGGCGCACTCGCATTTGGGTCCCACACACTTTCTACGGCGTCCTCCGCACTTCCACTTGGGTCCCGCACACTTTCTACGGCGTCCTACGCACTTCGACTTGGGTCCCGCACACTTTCTCCGGCGTCCTGCGCACTCCCACTTGGGTTCCGCACACTTTCTTCGGCGTCCGGCGCACTCGCATTTGGGTCCCGCACACTTTCTACGGCGTCCTACGCACTTCGACTTGGGTCCCGCACACTTTCTCCGGCGTCCTGCGCACTCCCACTTGGGTCCCGCACACTTTCTACGGCGTCCGGCGCACTCTACCTTGGGTCCCGCACACTTTCTACGTCGTCCGGCGCACTCTACCTTGGGTCCCGCGCACTTTCTACGGCGTCCGGCGCAATCGCATTTGGGTCCCGCAAACTTTCTACGGCGTCCTGCGCACTTCCACTCGGGTCCCGCACACTTTCTACTGCGTCCTGCGCACTCCCACTTGGGGCCCGTACCCTTTCTTCGGCGTCCCGCGCACTCCCACTTGGGTCCCGCACACTTTCTACGGCGTCCTGCGCACTCCCACTTGGGTCCCGCCCACTTCCTACGGCGTCCGGCGCACTCTACCTTGGATCCTGCACACCTTCTACGGCGTCCTGAGCACTCCCACTTGGTTCCCGCACACTTTCTTCGGCGTCCTGCGCACTCGCACTTGGCCCCCGCACACTCTCTACGGCGTCCTGAGCCCTCCCACTTGGGTCCCGCACACTTTCTTCGGCGTCCGGCGCACTTCCACTTGGGTCCCGCACACTTTCTACGGCGTCCTGCGCACTCCCACTTAGGTCCTGCACACTTTCTACGGCGTCCTGCGCACTTCCACTCGGGTCCCGCGCACTTTCTACGGCGTCCTGCGCACTTCCACTCGGGTCCCGCACACTTTCTACGGCGTCCTGCGCACTCCCAATTGGGTCCCGCACACTTTCTACGGCGTCCTGCGCACTTCCACTTGGGTCCCGCACACTTTCTACGGCGTCCTGCGCACTTCCACTTGGGTCCCGCACACTTTCTACGGCGTCCTGCGCACTTCCCCTTAGGTCCCGCACACTTTCTACGGCGTCCTGCGCACTTCCACTTGGGTCCCGCGCCCTTTCTACGGCGTCCTGCGCACTCCCACTTGGGTCCCGCACATTTTCTACGGCGTCCTGCGTACTTCCACTTGGGTCCCGCACACTTTCTTCGGCGTCCTGCGCATTCGCATTTGGGTCCCGCACACTTTCTACGGCGTCCTGCGGACTTCCACTTGGGTCCCGCACACTTTCTACGGCGTCCGGCGCATTCGCATTTGGGTCCCACACACTTTCTACGCCGTCCTGCGCACTTCCACTCGGGTCCCGCACACTTTCTTCGGCGTTCGGCGCAATCGCATTTGGGTCCCACAAACTTTCTACGGCGTCCTGCGCACTTCCACTCGGGTCCCGCACACTTTCTACGGCGTCCTGCGCACTCCCACTTAGGTCCTGCACACTTTCTACGGCGTCCGGCGCACTCTACCTTGGGTCCCGCACACTTTCTACGGTGCCCTGCGCACTTCCACTTAGGTCCTGCACACTTTCTACGGCGTCCGGCGCAATCGCACTTGGGTCCCGCACACTTTTCTCGGCGTCTTGCGCACTCCCACTTGGGTCCCTCACACTTTCTACGGCGTCCAACGCACTTCCACTTGGGTCCCGCACACTTTCTTCGGCGTCCTGCGCACTACCACTTGGGTCCCGCATACTTTCTACGGCGTCCTGCGCACTTCCACTTGGGTCCCGCACACTTTCTTCGGCGTTCGGCGCAATCGCATTTGGGTCCCACAAACTTTCTACGGTGTCCTGCGCACTTCCACTCGGGTCCCGCACACTTTCTTCGGCGTTCGGCGCAATCGCATTTGGGTCCCGCACACTTTCTACGGTGCCCTGCGCACTTCCACTTGGGTCCCGCACACTTCCTTCGGTGTCCGGCGCAATCGCATTTGGGTCCCACAAACTTTCTACGGCGTCCTGCGCACTTCCACTCGGGTCCCGCACACTTTCTTCGGCGTCCTACGCACTTTCACTTGGGTCCCGCACACTTTCTTCGGCGTCCTGCGCACTTCCACTCGGGTCCCGCACACTTTCTACGGCGTCCTGCGCACTCCCACTTAGGTCCTGCACACTTTCTTCGGCGTCCTGCGCACTCCTACTTGGGTCCCGCACACTTTCTCCGGCGTTCGGCGCAATCGCATTTGGGTCCCACAAACTTTCTACGGCGTCCTGCGCACTTCCACTCGGGTCCCGCACACTTTCTACGGCGTCCTGCGCACTCCCACTTAGGTCCTGCACACTTTCTACGGCGTCCGGCGCACTCTACCTTGGGTCCCGCGCACTTTCTACGGCGTCCTGCGCACTTCCACTTAGGTCCTGCACACTTTCTACGGTGTCCGGCGCACTCTACCTTGGGTCCCACACACTTTCCACGGCGTACTGCGCACTTCCACTTGGGTCCCGCACACTTTCTACGGCGTCCTACGCACTTTCACTTGTGTCCCGCACAATTTCTTCGGTGTCCGGCGCACTTCCACTCGGGTCCCGCACACTTTCTACGGCGTCCGGCGCACTTTACCTTGGGTCCCGCACACTTTCTACGGCGTCCTACGCACTTTCACTTGTGTCCCGCACAATTTCTTCGGTGTCCGGCGCAATCGAATTTGGATCCCACAAACTTTCTACGGCGTCCTGCGCACTTCCACTCGGGTCCCGCACACTTTCTACGGCGTCCTACGCACTTCCACTTAGGTCCTGCATACTTTCTACGGCGTCCGGCGCACTTCCACTTGTGTCCACACACTTTCTACGGCGTCCTGCGCACTTCCACCTTGGGTCCCGCACACTTTCTACGGCGTCCTGCGCACTCCCACTTAGGTCCCGCACACTTTCTACGGCGTCCGGCGCACTCTACCTTGGGTCCCGCACACTTTCTACGGCGTCCTACGCACTTCCACATGGGTCCAGCACACTTTCTACGGCGTCCGGCGCACTTCCACTTGGGTCCCGCACACTTTCTACGGCGTCCTGCGCACTCTACCTTGGGTCCCGCACACTTTCTACGGCGTCCTGCGCACTCCCACTTGGGTCCCGCACACTTTCTACGGCGTCCGGCGCACTCTACCTTGGGTCCCACACACTTTCTACGGCGTCCTGCGCACTTCCACTTGGGTCCCGCACACTTTCTTCGGCGTCCGGCGCAATCGCATTTGGGTCCCGCCCACTTTCTACGGCGTCCTGCGCACTCCCACTTAGGTCCCGCACACTTTCTTCGGCGTCCTGCGCACTCCTACTTGGGTCCCGCACACTTTCTAGGTGCCCTGCGCACTTCCACTTGGGTCCCGCACACTTTCTTCGGCGTTCCGCGCAATCGCATTTGGGTCCCACAAACTTTCTACGGTGTCCTGCGCACTTCCACTCGGGTCCGGCACACTTTCTTCGGCGTTCGGCGAATCGCATTTGGGTCACACAAACTTTCTACGGCGTCCTGCGCACTCCCACTTAGGTCCTGCACACTTTCTACGGCGTCCGGCGCACTCCCACTTAGGTCCTGCACACTTTCTACGGCGTCCGGCGCACTCTACCTTGGGTCCCGCACACTTTCTACGGTGCCCTGCGCACTTCCACTTAGGTCCTGCACACTTTCTACGGCGTCCGGCGCACTCTACCTTGGGTCCCGCGCACTTTCTACGGCGTCCTGCGCATTTCCACTTGAGTCCCGCACACTTTCTACGGCGTCCGGCGCAATCGCATTTGGGTCCCACAAATTTTCTACGGCGTCCTACGCACTTTCACTTGGGTCCCGCACATTTTCTTCGGCGTCCTGCGCACTTCCACTCGGGTCCCGCACACTTTCTTCGGCGTCCGGCGCACTCTACCTTGGGTCCTGCACACTTTCTACGGCGTCCTGCGGACTTCCACTTGGGTCCCGCACACTTTCTTCGGCGTCCGGCGCAATCGCATTTGGGTCCCACAAACTTTCCACGGCGGCCTGCGCACTACCAATCGGGTCCCGCCCACATTCTACGGTGTCCGGCGCACTCCCACTTGGGTCCCGCACACTTTCTAAGGCGTTCGGCGCACTCTACCTTGGGTCCCGCGCACTTTCTACGGCGTCCTGCGCATTTCCACTTGAGTCCCGCACACTTTCTACGGCGTCCTACGCACTTCCACTCGGGTCCCGCACACTTTCTACGGCGTCCTGCGCACTTCCACTTGGGTCCCGCACACTTTCTACGGTGCCCTGCGCACTTCCACTTAGGTCCTGCACACTTTCTACGGTGCCCTGCGCACTTCCACTTAGGTCCTGCACACTTTCTACGGCGTCCGGCGCACTCTACCTTGGGTCCCGCGCACTTTCTACTGCGTTCTGCCCATTTCCACTTGACTCCCTCACACTTTCTACGGCGTCCGGCGCAACCGCATTTGGGTCCCACAAACTTTGTACGGCGTCCTGTGCACTTCCACTCGGGTCCCGCACACTTTCTACGGCGTCCGGCGCACTCTACCTTGGGTCCCGCACACTTTCTACGGCGTCCTGCGCACTTCCACTTGGGTCCCGCACACTTTCTTCGGCGTCCGGCGCAATCGCATTTGGGTCCCACAAACTTTCTCCGGCGTCCTACGCACTTCCACTTTGCTCCCCCCCACTTTCTACGGCGTCCGGCGCACTCGCATTTGGGTCCCGCACACTTTCTACGGCGTCCTACGCACTTCGACTTGGGTCCCGCACACTTTCTCCGGCGTCCTGCGCACTCCCACTTAGGTCCCGCACACTTTCTTCGGCGTCCGGCGCACTCCACCTTGGGTCCCGCACACTTTCTACGGCGTCCTGCGCACTTCCACTTGGGTCCCGCACACTTTCTACGGCGTCCGGCGCAATTTCACTTGGGTCCCGCACACTTTCTATGGCGTCCTACGCACTTCCACTTGGTTCCGGCACACTTTCTTCGGCGTCCTGCGTACTCCCACTTCGGTCCCGCACACTTTCTACGGCGTCCGGCGCACTCTACCTTGGGTCCCGCACACTTTCTACGGTGCCCTGCGCACTTCCACTTAGGTCCTGCACACTTTCTACGGCGTCCGGCGCACTCCCACTTAGGTCCTGCACACTTTCTACGGCGTCCGGCGCACTCCCACTTAGGTCCTGCACACTTTCTTCGGCGTTCGGCGAATCGCATTTGGGTCACACAAACTTTCTACGGCGTCCTGAGCACTCCCACTTAGGTCCTGCACACTTTCTACGGCGTCCGGCGCACTCTACCTTGGGTCCCCCGCACTTTCTACGGCGTCCTGCGCATTTCCACTTGAGTCCCGCACACTTTCTTCGGTGTCCGGCGCAATCGCATTTGGGTCCCTAAACTTTCTACGGCGTCCTGCGCACTTCCACTTGGGTCCCGCACACTTTCTACGGCGTCCTGCGCACTCCCACTTGGGTCCTGCACACACTTTCTACGGCGTCCTGCGCACTCCACCTTGGGTCCCGCACACTTTCTACGGCGTCCTGCGCACTTCCACTTGGGTCCCGCACACTTTCTACGGCGTCCTGCGCACTTCCGCGGGTCCCGCACACTTTCTACGGCGTCCTGCGCACTCCCACTTAGGTCCTGCACACTTTCTACGGCGTCCGGCGCACTTTACCTTGGGTCCCGCGCACTTTCTACGGCGTCCTGCGCACTCCCACTTAGGTCCTGCACACTTTCTACGGCGTCCGGCGCACTCTACCTTGGGTCCCGCACACTTTCTACGGCGTCCTGCGCACTCCCACTTGGGTCCCGCACACTTTCTTCGGCGTCCGGCGCAATCGCATTTGGGTCCCACAAACTTTCTACGGCGTCCTGCGCACTTCCACTCGGGTCCCGCACACTTTCTACGGCGTCCGCGCACTCTACCTTGGGTCCCGCACACTTTCTACGGCGTCCTGCGCACTTCCACTTGGGTCCCGCACACTTTCTTCGGCGTCCGGCGCAATCGCATTTGGGTCCCACAAACTTTCTACGGCGTCCTGCGCACTCCCACTTGGGTCCCGCACACTTTCTACGGCGTCCGGCGCAATCGCATTTGGGTCCCACAAACTTTCTACGGCGTCCTGCGCACTTCCACTCGGGTCCCGCACACTTTATACGGCGTCCTGCGCACTCCCACTTGGGTCCTGCACCCTTTCTACGGGGCCCTGCGCACTTCCACCTTGGGTCCCGCACACTTTCTACGGCGTCCTGCGCACTTCAACTTAGGTCCTGCAAACTTTCTACGGCGTCCGGCGCACTCTACCTTGGGTCTCACACACTTTCTACGGCGTCCTGCGCACTTCCACTCGGGTCTCGCACACTTTCTACGGCGTCCTGCGCACTTCCACTCGGGTCCCGCACACTTCGTATGGCGTCCTGCGCACTCCCACTTAGGTCCTGCACACTTTCTACGGCGTCCGGCGCACTCTACCTTGGGTCCCGCACACTTTCTACGGCGTCCTGCGCATTTCCACTTGAGTCCCGCACACTTTCTACGGCGTCCTGCGCACTCCTACTTGGGTCCCGCACACTTTCTAGGTGCCCTGCGCACTTCCACTTGGGTCCCGCACACTTTCTTCGGCGTTCGGCGCAATCGCATTTGGGTCCCACAAACTTTCTACGGCGTCCTGCGCTCTCCCTCTTGGGTTCCGCACACTTTCTTCGGCGTCCGGCGCTCTCGCATTTGGGTCCCGCACACTTTCTACGGCGTCCTGCGCACTTCCACTTGGGTCCCGCACACTTTCTTCGGCGTTCGGCGCAATCGCATTTGGGTCCCACAAACTTTCTACGGTGTCCTGCGCACTTCCACTCGGGTCCCGCACACTTTCTACGGCGTCCTACGCACTCCCACTTGGGTCCTGCATACTTTATATAGTGTCCGGCGCACTTCCACTCGGGTCCCGCACACTTTCTACGGCGTCCTGCGCACTCCCACTTGGGTCCTGCACACTTTCGACGGCGTCCTGCGCACTTCCACTTTGGTCCCGCACACTTTCTACGGCGTCCGGCGCGCTCTACCTTGGGTCCCGCGCACTTTCGACGGCGTCCTGCGCACTCCCACTTGGGTCCCGCACACCTTCTACGGCGTCCTGCGCACTTCCACTTTGGTCCCGCACACTTTCTACGGCGTCCTGCGTACTTCCACTTGGGTCCCGCACACTTTCTTTGGTGTCCGGCCCACTCTACCTTGGGTCCCGCGTACTTTCTACGGCGTCCTGCGCACTTCCACTTAGGTCCTGCACACTTTCTACGGCGTCCGGCGCACTCTACCTTGGGTCCCGCGCACTTTCTACGGCGTCCTGCGCACTTCCACTTGGGTCCCGCACACTTTCTTCGGTGTTCGGCGCAATCGCATTTGGGTCCCACAAACTTTCTACGGCGTCCTGCGCACTTCCACTCGGGTCCCGCACACTTTCTACGGCGTCCGGCGCACTTTACCTTGGGTCCCGCGCACTTTCTACGGCGTCCTGCGCACTTCCACTTGGGTCCCGCACACTTTCTTCGGTGTCCGGCGCATTCGTATTTGGGTCCCACAAACTTTCTACGGCGTCCTGCGCACTTCCACTTGGGTACCGCACACTTTCTTCGGTGTCCGGCGCAATCGCATTTGGGTCCCACAAACTTTCTACGGCGTCCTGCGCACTTCCACTTTGGTCCCGCACACTTTCTACGGCGTCCTGCGCACTCCACTTGGGTCCCGCACACTTTCTACGGCGTCCTGCGCACTCCACTTGGGTCCCGCACACTTTCTACGGCGTCCTGCGCACTTCCACTTAGGTCCTGCACACTTTCTACGGCGTCCTGCGCACTCTACCTCGCACACTCAGACAATGGGGTGGACCGACCGCCAGGCGAAAAATCGCTTCTCGTACCAACCGCGTGCCACTATCGTACTGACCGCGTGCCAAAAATGTATTCCGTACGGAACGCGAGCATTGCGTACTGACCGCGAAAACGAAATAGTGCACGCGGTCGATGCGCCTGAGCTCCGTACCAACCGCTAGCGATTTTCCATGGAGGCGTACTGACCGCGCGCAGTCATCTTTGCGCGCGGTCATTCCGCAAGCTATGACGTTTTTCGCTGCGGTCGGTATGTGAGCACACGCAGTCAGTACACGCAAGAGCGCGTTCAGCACGCAACCGCCCGCTATCAGCACGCTAGAAAACTGGACGGTGAGGTCGTTGGGTCAGTTTACGTGGTCGGAACGAAATTGTTTGCGTTCAGCGTACGCAATCGCACGCGTTCAGCACGCAGGCAAACTGGTGAGGAAGATCGGTTTGTCGGGTTGCACGGTCGGTACGCAAGTGTTCGCGTTCAGTACGCACGAAAACCGGTGGGTGAGTCCGGTTTGTCAGTCCACGCGCCCGTCGGCACCGGATGTGCTCGCGTTCAGTACGCAATCGCCCGCGTTCAGTACGCAGAAGCAATTTGTACGGCGAGGTCAGTTTGTCAGTCCGCGCGGTAGGCACGGATGTGTTCGCTAAGTACAAGCGTGCAGTACGCAATCGCCCGCGTTCGTACGCAAGCGGTGCGCGGAGAGCAGTCGTTTTGGCAGGTTCGCGCTGCCGGCACGCAATGACACGCATTCAGTACGCAATCGCACGCATTCTGTAAGCAAGTGAACCCGTCGGTGTGGTACATACCCACATGCACGTGCTTAGTGAACAACGAAATCTCGAGCGTTTGCACATTTGGCCTATCGATTCTTCAGAGGCGGGGTTTTCCCTGAGAAAGTTTTGATCTTGTTGTCCCGGTACAGAGAGTCAGATGGGTTTGGTCTCTGTGACAGCTGCTTTTTTAGAACTGAAAAACTGACGGCTTAAGCACTGAAATGGAGCAACACAATATTATTCACACATCTGGCTTCATCTATCCCAAGCCTATAGTTCGTTCTCTTCAAAACAGTTTGTGCTCTTGAAAAACTCGTTATTCGAGGTGAGCAACAACATGATTGAGCAGAGTGATCCTAATTATAGCCGGTTTTTAAAGCTGTCTTTGTGTGTTTTTGTCCTGAGCTCATGCTGACTTTCGCCATAGTGAGGGTCAAATACCAGTTTTGAGTTAAAGGCATCGTTCGCGCTGAAAATCAGTTTTTATCTTTCCAGGCTCAATTTCATGATGCTGAGACCAGGTAGACCACACTGGTAAACTTTGGCGCGTTAAAAACGTTGGACAATGAGGTTGGAAGGCGCCAAAGGTGAAAATCCGCCGCAAATTCTCACGGCAGTCATCTGCCACTTTTTTTCAACAATGTTGGTGCGAGAGCGCAAGACAACGCGAAAAATAGTTACGGCACGAACTCCACGCAGAAAAACTCCGAAAATGACAGTGACGAGGCCTCCAGAAGCAGAAAAACTTCAAAAAGATTTTGGCGCGAAATTCAAATTCGTATTTACATTGACGCCGATTGACTTTTTCTTCACAAATAAGCGGTTTTTCATAAGGCCCCCTTCGACATTTTCGTTTCACTAGAGAGGTCCAAGCTACACAAAAGCATGAAAAAATAATATTCGGTTTTCCTGCGCATTACGATGCCTTTAACTGTGCTACAAGATTTTTTGAACTATAGAGAAAATCTAAATCTAGAAAAATTCAAAAAAAAAAGAAAAATCAAAGTCGAAATCTAAACATTTCTTCATGTTTTTGCGTACTGCTTGGCATGTATAGTGAACGGATTTGTCGAAAAGGGCCTGCGACAGACCTTCATTTGTAGAGAAAAACCAGTCTGAATTCATTGTTAAATTTGATTTAAATTTCGCGCCAAAATCGTTTTGGCGTTTTCTGCATCTGCTCGTCACTGTCACTTTTGAAAATTTTTACGCCAAGAAATGTTTTCCATGTTGTTCGACGGTTGTATAAAAATCAATGAAAAGTGTTAGATGATCGACCCAGAAGTGCTGGTTGATCGACCTGACAGTCCTCTGGCTCCAAGTTTTGTGGGCGATGTCACCCTAGCCCGAATGGCTCAATTGTACCACAAAAAAAATTGAAAATTATGCTAGCAAAGTTGATAACACGGGAGAGCTACCCCATGATCACAATCACGCACGATTCAAATAAATGCTCCGAATCTTTACTAGCCCAAATTGATATACCTAACGAGCTCTTCGTCCCGCAAAACCTCTATGACCTCCTTGATCACCTCACTATCAGCGAGCACGCTAGTGGCGAGCCCATAAGCTTTTTTCCCGTTTCCTGGGTGCTCAAAAGAAAGTCAACTAAAGCCATGACGATTTCCTTCGAATCACAGGGAGTTTTCCTTCATACATTCCAATTTCTCCTATCCGCTCTCTTTCTTCCTCTCCTCCTTCTCTCTCTTCTCATTCTTTTTGCTACTCCAGATACTTTTTTTCCTCTCCTCGTTCCATCTCTTCATTCAAAGGCAGCATACACGCTCATAAAGTTGTTAGAATAACTACATTGGCTGGGGAGGGGTCTAACGGTGTGCCCTAGAGAGCGCACTAACGAAATTGGAAGAGTCCTGAAAAGGTTAAAATGACCGTATTTGAGCCGTATCCTGAGTCTGAAATCATCCTTAGGTCTCCTGCCCACTTTCGATGGCGCTCCGCCGCACTCAATACAAATGTTGAAGGCTCGATTACGGTCATTTTGGCTCACTTTTTACGCTCTAAGGTCGCGTTCCAGAAAGGGCCGTGGAGTACACCATAGCGTCGTTATCCCCAACAAATTTATCCTTCAGCTCCGGCGCTATTTCAGCCAATTTGGTCGGTAAAACTCAATCTATGGCGTCAATATAGAACGAACCGTTATATCTTCATTTCAGTCCGATTTTTCCGGTTTTTGTTATCTCTGAATATTAACGGCTTCAGACCTTCGAATCATTCAATAAAATTGATATCATTCCTTGAGCGTGTATGCTGCCTTTAATGTGATATTTCTCTTCGATTTAACTACTTATTTATTTATTTACTTTTTATTTACTCGTTATTCAGTGTTTGTTTAATTGCTTATTTATTCATTTTACTTATTAATTTATTTACTTATTTATTTAATTATTTGTCAATTGATTTGTTTACCTATTTATTTATTTATTGTCGTTCTCTGGATCAGATTACCTTGGGTCCACACTTTGCGGACTACGGTTGTGCCATCATACGACACGTGTTAGCCGATGCTGGAGCCGCTTTTTCCCGTCACGATTCACACTTTCTCCCAGCGATTATCACATTGTCTCATGATGCAGTGTAGTAGTCAATCGCGGACCGAATTTCGCCAGAACGACACTACTTAATCATTGATTTTTGAAAGCGAATTATTTATTTGGCATTTATTGCGTGTTCTCTTTGCCTTCTGTTTATTGATCTCGATCTTTTACGTTCTTGCTCTTTGTCTTGATCTCGATCGTCTTGCCCTTCTGATTTATGCTATTCTTCATCTTATTGTTCTATTTGGTGTAAGTAATGGCTATGAATGATTCAGCAATAATATTCAAAATTTGATGGTTTCCGCACATTTTACGGAACTCATCGACAAATGTCTGTTCACGTGGACTCAAATGAAAATTTCGCTTTGCAGAGAAAGAGCGGTTTATTAGCGGACAGTTGCGGGGACAGACGCGGTGGCAGCGTGACGATAATCGTGCTGGACTGGCGGATCCCGACACAATTACCCCTTCTCCCAGCACGATTATGGTGTGCTGCGATGCTGAAACAGCGACTCATGCCAATCGTGGAGCGGAATTTCAGCCCGATAACTGACAGTACAATCGAACTCAACGGCTGGCGCATGCCATCGAAAGGGTCCACAATCACTATCAGCTTAAAGACGTTCAGTCATGGGGATTCGTTAAATAGAACACACGGGTACTAACACACGGCTCCTTTTGCATTAACACATTGAATTTTTTATTGAAGGATAAGGAAAAAGACAAAGGAAGGAAGTGTGAGAGTTGAAACAGAATATTGTAAAATACATACAATAAATGTCATCTTAGGCTGAAGGAAAGCGATAAATTCCTCCTAACACAGAAAGTTTCTATTTGAAAAATGACATGCTTATTTAGTAAGCACACCATGTTATGCATTGCTTCCATTAGGTGGCGCGCATCAATGCCTGAACAAGCGTTCGTGATAAAAGAGTACTGAATTTTCCTCATGAAGGTGAATATCTGGACGTAATGGTGTAAAATAAGTGAATTTTACGAGAAAAAGACTTGCAAGAAAAGCAAGGCAAAACGATTTAACGTGGCTGGCCTCCCAACGCACAAACCCATAGTTATCATGCATAATAATGAACGGCTACGAGTTGACCAGAGATTGTTGACCGATGACCGGAAGAATGTGAGGGACTCAGGAGTGCGCCAAGCGCCTTACGGGACCCAACTTTCTGCGGCGTCCTGCGCACTCCACTTGGGTCCGCACACTTTCTACGGCGTCCTGTGCACTCCCACTCAGGTCCTGCACACTTTCTACGGTGTCCGGCGCACTCCCACTTTCAACGGTGTCCGGCGCACTCTACCTTGGGTCCCGCGCACTTTCTACGGCGTCCTGCGCACTCCCACTCTGGGTCTCGCACACTTTCTACGGCGTCCTGCGCACTCCCACTTGGGTCCCGCACACTTTCTACGGCGTCCTGCGCACTCCCACTTAGGTCCTGCACACTTTCTACGGTGTCCGGCGCACTCTACCTGGGTCCTGCGCGCTTTCTACGGCATCCTGCGCACTCCCACTTAGGTCTTGCACACTTTCTACGGCGTCCGGCGCACTCTACCTTGGGTCCCGCGCACTTTCTACGGCGTCCTACTTCCACTTGGGTCCCGCACACTTTCTTCGGTGTCCGGCGCAATCGCATTTGGGTCCCACAAACTTTCTACGGCGTCCTGCGCCCTTCCACTCGGGTCCCGCACACTTTCTACGGCGTCCGGCGCACTCTACCTTGGGTCCCGCGCACTTTCTACGGCGTCCTGCGCACTTCCACTTGGGTCCCGCACACTTTCTTCGGTGTCCGGCGCAATCGCATTTGGGTCCCACAAACTTTCTACGGCTTCCCGCTCACTCCCACTTGGGTCCCGCACATTTTCTTCGGCGTCCGGCGCAATCGCATTTGGGTCCCACAAACTTTCTACGGCGTCCTGCACACTCTACTTGGGTCTCGCACACTTTTACGGCGTCCTGCGCACTCCCACTTGAGTCTCGCACACTTTCTACGGCGTCCTGCGCACTCCGCGGATCCGCACACTTTCTACGGCGTCCTGTGCACTCCCACTTAGGTCCTGCACACTTTCTACCGCGTCCGGCGCACTCTACCTGGGTCCTGCGCGCTTTCTACGGCATCCTGCGCACTCCCACTTAGGTCTTGCACACTTTCTACGGCGTCCGGCGCACTCTACCTTGGGTCCCGCGCACTTTCTACGGCGTCCTACTTCCACTTGGGTCCCGCACACTTTCTTCGGTGTCCGGCGCAATCGCATTTGGGTCCCACAAACCTTCTACGGCGTCCTGCGCACTTGCACACTTTCTACGGCGTCCGGCGCACTCTACCTTGGGTCCCGCGCACTTTCTACGGCGTCCTGCGCACTTCCACTTGGGTCCCGCACACTTTCTTCGGTGTCCGGCGCAATCGCATTTGGGTCCCACAAACTTTCTACGGCGTCCCGCTCACTCCCACTTGGGTCCCGCACATTTTCTTCGGCGTCCGGCGCAATCGCATTTGGGTCCCACAAACTTTCTACGGCGTCCTGCACACTCCCACTTGGGTCTCGCACACTTTCTACGGCGTCCTGCGCACTCCCACTTGAGTCTCGCACACTTTCTACGGCGTCCTGCGCACTCCCACTTGGGTCCCGCACACTTTCTACGGCGTCCTGTGCACTCCCACTTAGGTCCTGCACACTTTCTACGGTGTCCGGCGCACTCCCACTTTCTACGGTGTCCGGCGCACTCTACCTTGGGTCCCGCGCACTTTCTACGGCGTCCTGCGCACTCCCACTTGGGTCTCGCACACTTTCTACGGCGTCCTGCGCACTCCCACTTGGGTCCCGCACACTTTCTACGGCGTCCTGCGCACTCCGCCGGTCCTGCACACTTTCTACGGTGTCCGGCGCACTCTACCTGGGTCCTGCGCGCTTTCTACGGCATCCTGCGCACTCCCACTTAGGTCTTGCACACTTTCTACGGCGTCCGGCGCACTCTACCTTGGGTCCCGCGCACTTTCTACGGCGTCCTACTTCCACTTGGGTCCCGCACACTTTCTTCGGTGTCCGGCGCAATCGCATTTGGGTCCCACAAACTTTCTACGGCGTCCTGCGCACTTCCACTCGGGTCCCGCACACTTTCTACGGCGTCCGGCGCACTCTACCTTGGGTCCCGCGCACTTTCTACGGCGTCCTGCGCACTTCCACTTGGGTCCCGCACACTTTCTTCGGTGTCCGGCGCAATCGCATTTGGGTCCCACAAACTTTCTACGGCGTCCCGCTCACTCCCACTTGGGTCTCGCACACTTTTTACGGCGTCCTGCGCACTCCCACTTGAGTCTCGCACACTTTCTACGGCGTCCTGCGCACTCCCACTTGGGTCCGCACACTTTCTACGGCGTCCTGTGCACTCCCACTTAGGTCCTGCACACTTTCTACGGTGTCCGGCGCACTCCCACTTTCAACGGTGTCCGGCGCACTCTACCTTGGGTCCCGCGCACTTTCTACGGCGTCCTGCGCACTCCCACTTGGGTCTCGCACACTTTCTACGGCGTCCTGCGCACTCCCACTTGGGTCCCGCACACTTTCTACGGCGTCCTGCGCACTCCCACTTAGGTCCTGCACACTTTCTACGGTGTCCGGCGCACTCTACCTGGGTCCTGCGCGCTTTCTACGGCATCCTGCGCACTCCCACTTAGGTCTTGCACACTTTCTACGGCGTCCGGCGCACTCTACCTTGGGTCCCGCGCACTTTCTACGGCGTCCTACTTCCACTTGGGTCCCGCACACTTTCTTCGGTGTCCGGCGCAATCGCATTTGGGTCCCACAAACTTTCTACGGCGTCCTGCGCACTTCCACTCGGGTCCCGCACACTTTCTACGGCGTCCGGCGCACTCTACCTTGGGTCCCGCGCACTTTCTACGGCGTCCTGCGCACTTCCACTTGGGTCCCGCACACTTTCTTCGGTGTCCGGCGCAATCGCATTTGGGTCCCACAAACTTTCTACGGCGTCCCGCTCACTCCCACTTGGGTCCCGCACATTTTCTTCGGCGTCCGGCGCAATCGCATTTGGGTCCCACAAACTTTCTACGGCGTCCTGCACACTCCCACTTGGGTCTCGCACACTTTTTACGGCGTCCTGCGCACTCCCACTTGAGTCTCGCACACTTTCTACGGCGTCCTGCGCACTCCCACTTGGATCCGCACACTTTCTACGGCGTCCTGTGCACTCCCACTTAGGTCCTGCACACTTTCTACCGCGTCCGGCGCACTCTACCTGGGTCCTGCGCGCTTTCTACGGCATCCTGCGCACTCCCACTTAGGTCTTGCACACTTTCTACGGCGTCCGGCGCACTCTACCTTGGGTCCCGCGCACTTTCTACGGCGTCCTACTTCCACTTGGGTCCCGCACACTTTCTTCGGTGTCCGGCGCAATCGCATTTGGGTCCCACAAACTTTCTACGGCGTCCTGCGCACTTCCACTCGGGTCCCGCACACTTTCTACGGCGTCCGGCGCACTCTACCTTGGGTCCCGCGCACTTTCTACGGCGTCCTGCGCACTTCCACTTGGGTCCCGCACACTTTCTTCGGTGTCCGGCGCAATCGCATTTGGGTCCCACAAACTTTCTACGGCGTCCCGCTCACTCCCACTTGGGTCCCGCACATTTTCTTCGGCGTCCGGCGCAATCGCATTTGGGTCCCACAAACTTTCTACGGCGTCCTGCACACTCCCACTTGGGTCTCGCACACTTTTTACGGCGTCCTGCGCACTCCCACTTGAGTCTCGCACACTTTCTACGGCGTCCTGCGCACTCCCACTTGGGTCCGCACACTTTCTACGGCGTCCTGTGCACTCCCACTTAGGTCCTGCACACTTTCTACGGTGTCCGGCGCACTCCCACTTTCAACGGTGTCCGGCGCACTCTACCTTGGGTCCCGCGCACTTTCTACGGCGTCCTGCGCACTCCCACTTGGGTCTCGCACACTTTCTACGGCGTCCTGCGCACTCCCACTTGGGTCCCGCACACTTTCTACGGCGTCCTGCGCACTCCCACTTAGGTCCTGCACACTTTCTACGGTGTCCGGCGCACTCTACCTGGGTCCTGCGCGCTTTCTACGGCATCCTGCGCACTCCCACCAGGTCTTGCACACTTTCTACGGCGTCCGGCGCACTCTACCTTGGGTCCCGCGCACTTTCTACGGCGTCCTACTTCCACTCTGGGTCCCGCCCACTTTCTTCGGTGTCCGGCGCAATCGCATTTGGGCCCCACAAACTTTCTACGGCATCCTGCGCACTCCCACTTGGGTCTCGCACACTTTCTACGGCGTCCGGCGCACTCTACCTTGGGTCCCGCGCACTTTCTACGGCGTCCTGCGCACTTCCACTTGGGTCCCGCACACTTTCTTCGGTGTCCGGCGCAATCGCATTTGGGTCCCACAAACTTTCTACGGCGTCCCGCTCACTCCCACTTGGGTCCCGCACATTTTCTTCGGCGTCCGGCGCAATCGCATTTGGGTCCCACAAACTTTCTACGGCGTCCTGCACACTCCCACTTGGGTCTCGCACACTTTCTACGGCGTCCTGCGCACTCCCACTTGAGTCTCGCACACTTTCTACGGCGTCCTGCGCACTCCCACTTGGGTCCGCACACTTTCTACGGCGTCCTGTGCACTCCCACTTAGGTCCTGCACACTTTCTACGGTGTCCGGCGCACTCTACCTTGGGTCCCGCGCACTTTCTACGGCGTCCTGCGCACTCCCACTTGGGTCTCGCACACTTTCTACGGCGTCCTGCGCACTCCCACTTGGGTCCCGCACACTTTCTACGGCGTCCTGCGCACTCCCACTTAGGTCCTGCACACTTTCTACGGTGTCCGGCGCACTCTACCTTGGGTCCTGCGCACTTTCTACGGCATCCTGCTCACTTCCACTTGGGTCCCGCACACTTTCTTCGGTGTCCGGCGCAATCGCATTTGGGTCCCACAAACTTTCTACGGCGTCCTGCGCACTTCCACTCGGGTCCTGCACACTTTCTACGGCGTCCGGCGCAATCGCATTTGGGTCCCACAAACTTTCTACGGCGTCCTGCGCACTTCCACTCGGGTCCTGCACACTTTCTACGGCGTCCGGCGCACTCTACCTTGGGTCCCGCGCACTTTCTACGGTGTCCTGCGCACTCCCACTTGGGTCCCGCACACTCTCTACGGCTTTTTGCGAAATCCCACTTAGGACCCACCCACTTTCTACGGCGTTCTGCGCGCTCTTGAGCCCGTACCCGTAAGGTAGCCCGTCTTAAAAGTCAAGCCGAATAAACGGTCAAACAAACACACAGAGAAACGCACACATACATACATATACACACACACGCACACACAAATTTACCAAAATATATATAGTAGGATGATAAAAACCATTTCCTTTAGTGGCTTGCAGCATCGTGACTATAGTTTCTTCTTCGAAATAACCAAGTACGTCGGCGAGAGGTGAAAGGGAACGATAGGCAGAAGGGATCTGTCAGAAAGAGTTCATTCTCTCTTGTTCACTGATTTGTCTCTAAATGACACGAATTTGAGTGGCAAAAAAATCATCCCGTAAATGTCAGTGCTATTTGACTACCGGGTGAATGCGAATGAAACGGTCACGAAATATTTCACACTCATCAGAGAGAGAACCGAGATGTGCCGATGAGATGGCCGTAGGATGAAGGTAAAGCGGCCGCTGAATGGGAAATTATCGGTTTCAATGCCTACATGATACCTTTATAGAACGGGGTGAATACCTGTAGCACCGCCGCGAAATGACCCCCAACAGTTGTTTAACGTGCCGGAAACTGTAGATATAAGGTCCCTAGAAGGTATGATATTCGTCGGATAGACTGCCGCAGAATGCTGGCAAACAGTTCGCTAAACGGCCACAAAGTGGTGAGTTGATGTGCGCGGGCAGACAAAGAAAGAGCGTTACCGACTGTCCGCCGCCGATCTAATGACGTCGCGCGGGAGGGGTTACGGGACGTCGGCTAATGGCACCGCGGGAAGTGTGCTGTCTTTATCTGAGCGTCCCCTCTCCCACCGTCTACAGAGCTGATTGATCGGCGCAGTGCTTGCTGCCAGCCGGTGCGGGCCCCGTTCGTAGTCGATGGCGGTGGGGACTTTTCGCATGCTCGTCCGAAAGCGGCACTCTTTTCATGACACTCTGGCGCACGTTTGAAAGCTCAATTATCTTGCTGCACAGCTGGGTTACACCAACTCTAGTGAATGGGGGGGGCAGCATGGTACACACAGCGTCCTTCTCCACCAACAAGGCCAATTGTATGGGCGGGATCGTACCCTCACAAGTGGTTTTTGTGAGACAAGAGGTTTTTTTGAAGAGATGGTGCTCACATAATCATAGCCCACTTCCCGCCGGCCAAGTCGGTCTTGTCTGCTTCACGCGGCCCCTATTCCGTGGGTATGGCACAGTACCACACTTCCCGCGGAGGAAAAGGATTTCCCGGCGTCCCACGGAGCGTCGGCGGGCAGTCGGCTATTCCTGGGGGTCATCGGACACTCACTTATCGATTCCCACTTTGATATCTTCATAATCCACTAGAATGGGGCTAGAATGGCGTCAGTGAACTATTGCTGAGCAGAGAACGCTGTGTTGATCCTCTTTCCGAGACCCGTGCTGTATACGACGCTGCTTTTCAGGTGAGCCACTGTCCGTTGAAGGCATCTGCAAATGAAAGGCTGCGAGAAGCAGTCAGTGCAGTGAACTTTCCCGTGGAAGCTGACTCCTCACTTTCCAAGTGCAGTTCAAGATGAAGTACTCAGAAGCGGATTTTCGAAATTCTGTCTCAAGAGACCTTCATTGAAGGGGGGATTGCTTGCAAAAGTTGCTGCAAACTGTTTGCAGAAGGTTTGCAGTATCAGATCGGCCATAAGGCCATTGGTATACTTTTGCGACATCCGGTTGCGTCGCTCTGCACAGTGATAGTGACCGCCTGTCGTGGAGCTCCCGGCCTTTAAATCTGTCGCTGTCACAGTGCGCTGCACAGCGACGGCTACAGTGGCAACGACAGGCATCGGTACATTTGCAGTATGTCAGCCCTCCGTGACACGTCGCTGCGACGGACACAACTGTATCGATTGGTTTGTTCGGTCAACCCTATGCCGCGTCGTTAGCCGCGGGAATTATGCCCTAGATTGTAGCTCCTTTCTTCGGCAGTCTGCATTTGAGAGCTTACTACAGCCTGCCACGAGGAAACCTTGTTCGAGGTAGGTCGGCGGAGATCGTCAGTCGAACTTAGCCGCCAGAGAGTGTAACTGCAAGCTACATAAATGAGCGACACAAGCGGGGTGCAGACTAGATCTCGGCCTTTCCTGTTTCCCTCAGACTTTCTAACTATCTTGCTCGGTACGTTCAAGAATTGCGAAGTGTGAAAAGTGCAGGTCTAAGACAACTCGTCCATGAAACATCCACCGCTCAAAATCAGGCGACTTTGAAGGGTCTTAACCCCACTTGTGTAGATTTTCGAAGATTTGAGGTATACTTTGTGATGAGCCAGAGATTCTCCTTCTCTTCTCTTCTGGTTGTGAGGTAGAAAATCTTAGGATCAAGCATCGGGATTCGTTTCAATAACCAATTGTCTGTCAGTTTGATGATCTAGAAAGCTAAGAGAAACTCACTTTAGGATCTGTCCTGCTGGGCAAGTCAATTTCCTCAATACCCTTTCCGAACGCTCGTTTATCCCTGTAACAATTTTTCCTTCACTCAACTCAATAAAATCAAACCTTTTTGTTACTACCATGCATACATGTGACGCAGCATCGTCAGTTGGATGTGATTGGTCGAAGGCATAAACACATAGAGACGCAGGCTGCGAAAAAAGATGGACTGCGCGCCGAAGGCATTCACTCATGGAGACGCAGGCGTTTCGAAAATGCACCGGGCTCAAGAGCGATTCTGCTTCGACTAAACGTGGTAAACTTCGAAATCCTACTGGTGTTGTGGCGCATTAGTCTGCCAAAGATTGAAGTCTTTTAGACAGACTCTCAGTGGTTGTGGGGCGGCGGTGACCTGGGCTGGTAGTAAACACCCCCCATTGTCGTGACGACAATTGTCATGACATGTCACGACATGTCGCGACCACAGGCTATGGGTTCGTATCGCATCCTACAACACATGGCTCGTGACTGTCACGAGCTTGTTGTCACGACAATTACTGTCACAAGTATCGCGTGATCATAACATCACGACAACGCGACAGACAGCGTGACACAAAATAGTGCGCGGTTGAGGGAGTGCGCAGATTGCTGCGAATGTCGTGCGCTCGTGTACAGAAATGTCATGAAAACATTGAGGCGTAGAATTGAGAGCAGTGTGTGCGGCGCCTGTCAATACAGTGCAAATTACCCGCCTTCCGCCATGTTTTTTGCCCTTTGTGTGGCAATGATAACAATGCAAAACATTGCATTGTTCGGTATCGATCAAATTGCCCGACAAACACATGGCATTCCGTCGCCTTCCGCTGACGAATGTGAGGTAAAAAGCTTTTTTATTTTGATTTTCTTCTCTATATTTTTGTAGGTAAATGTTCTATTTTAGCCACTTATGAAGGTTTTAAATAATACAGTAATTTTACATGCGTTTAGAACACTTTGATGTCAGTTGAACTTTTTTGCTGTTGATTCCAAATCTTCGTTCTTCCATGTTACTTTTTTTAAAATTTGATAGTCTATTTTTGATTCCAATTTGTGAGATTGATTTTTTGGGACTGTGCGCATTTTTTTCAGTTTCATATTTTTTATATGGCAAAAGAAGCTGACTGCAGCGGTATTCCTCCGATGTATTTGTTTATTACTCCTTTTGGCATTACTAATAAGGGTTCTTTCAATAAAAAATGGTGTCAATACTCATTTGTAAGATTATTATACGTGGATGAGGTTTAAAGGCAGTGTCCACGATAAAAACCATGTCTGTTTTTTTGGTGGAGATCGGCAGATGCAGGGCCTAGTGCAACCCTAACGTTGAAAAAACTAGGAAAAATGAGCTCGGAACAGTCCCCTACGGGCCCAAAGTTGGACACCCGTCAGCTCGTCACCCCCAGATGCACTCTCCACGCCCACCGACGTGAACAAATGAAAGCTCGAGATCGTGAGATGAGCGATGATTTCCAGTCATTAGCCCCGTTCTTCCCTTCATTCTCAAGTTCTCTCCTTACTCAGGTCAGCTCGCATACATCGGCTGCAAAAGACGGAAGTTACAAGCCTCGGACAACTCGTCCACCATGTTTCCTTAGCTCATTTTTTGAGGGGCCATAACTCCGTTCCTAGAAGGTCTTGTACGATTCCAAAAACATCATTCGAATCAGCATGAGACCGTCTTCAAGATAGGCAGAAAAGCAGAAAAACGATTCTCATCGTAAACACTGCCTTTAATAAATTCCGAGAGGGGTTTTTGTGATTGATTCATATATTTTTTCGTTTGCAACTTTTTTGCTCTACATATGTTTTGCGTTCTGGGATTAAAGTCTTTTCAAGTTACCCGTCCGGCAGTCTAAAAACCAAAAAAACTTTAAAACGAGAACGAAAATACAACCTTTTTCCAAACCGGGTTAATCCCTGCCCTTAGCCACCAAACTCTCACAATTATTATTAAAAGCATTTTTCATGAGAAGAGGTTTTTTCATGCAGGATGGGAATGATTTAGATTATTATAGCGAATAAATCCAGTTACAGTCAGCAGTCTCCGTCTTCCGGAAAGGTTAAAATTGAAAACAACGCCTTCGAAGTTTTTCGAAAAAATCTGTCTCAGAAAGTGAATCCAAAATCAAAGTGGGAAAAATTAATTTTACGAAGAAAAGAAAAAAGTTCGATGCAAAACTAGTTGGAGGGGGCCACTCAGGATTTACCCATAGGAATGAGATTTGACCATGAAAATGAAATTTTCTTTCGTTATCACATATGTGACAACGTTATCACTCGTAATTCCTGAAAAATTCGATGGAATTAGATCGATTTCTGAAAGCGGTATCATTCAATCATCACTTGAATTTTGAGTGGCCCCCTCCTCGGGCTCTTGAGTTTTGCACCAAAAGTTCATAATTAAAACTCATATTCAAAACTAGATGTCAAATTCTGAGGCGAAAATTTGACACCTAGAAATTCAAGATGTCGCAAGGAAATTACTGTAAACTTCAAAACCACAATAAGTGAGAACATCAGATTTACCAATGAGAATATGGAAAAGACAACCAAAATAAACAAGTCACTCGAATGAGCGGAATAGTGATTTGATAGAAGTAAAAAAAGCTGTAGAAAAGCATTCATGGTAAAGTACAAAATCTATCGAAAGTATGGGTGGTTAAATAACAGGAAAAGTTCTCAAAGCAGTGGAAACTGATTTATGATAGGTATAAAACAGTGATTGACGTGGCCGACCATCATCTCAGACATTCAAGCGCGTCTCGCCTTGCACAAAGACGCGTGTCGCGCACGTACACGTGTATTTGTAGTGTAATTTCGGCGCGCCGAACACACTACGTAGGGTCTTTGTAGTGCGAGATAGGATCTTTGTCGGGCAACATTGATCCCACTCCACTCGTAAATTTGGCGCGACTAAGACCCTACGTAGAGTCGTTGTAGTGCGAAATAGGGTCAATGTAGTGTCTTTGTAGGGTCACCAGTACTCGAGCCTTACTGGCTCCTCAGGTGAAAGTAACTATGGTACATCAATGATGAGTTTAGGCTTGCCTACTGTTCAAAGCTGTTGCTCAGTAAAGTATCTAAACAACGATACTAACTGGGAACCACCCCCGATTTCAAACTGGCGCCTATAAAATTGGTTTATTGAGGGTTGTAGGGCAGTTAAAAATCAACAATTTCAGGTTTCCAATTTTCACTCAATCCTTTTGTGTAGATCAAAACAAGCGAAAAAACACCTTTTAAACTTCAGAAGATGAAATGGTCTAGCCCAAAGCTTGTACAGGGGTTTTTTAAGGTGCTGAACTCGAAAATGAGGTCCGTATTTGGTTTTCGAAAGGACTGAGATGGTTTATGATAGGGTAAACGTCAAGTATGTACAGTAATCCATCTTAGTCCTTTCACAAATCAAACAAGGACCTCATGTTCGAGTTCAGAACCTCAAAAATCCCCTGTAAAAGCTTTGAGCTAGAACGTCTCATCTTCGGAAGTTCAAAAAAGTGACTTCTTGCCCGGTTTTGATCTACACAAGAGCATTGAAAGAAATTTCGAAACCTGAACTTGTTGCTTTTTATCTCCCCTACAACCCTCAATAGAACATTTTGGAAGCATCAGTTTGAAGTCAGGGTGGTCTCTAGTAAGTCTTACCGCTACAGTAGCTGAGCTCTAACTTGCGGTTAGCTGCACCAACTGCTTGCGACCTCAAGGCCTCCAAGGCTTCTACTGCTAAAATGAATGCTTTCAGCCTTCTAGGATATCTACTTGTGTAGTACTTGCATTTTAGGACCCCAACCTAATGTTTTCTCTACAAACTACATGATTTGTGATGTAGCTAAACCGAAATAAATTGAACAGGCATCATTAAAAGCAGTTGATTACAGTTTCATTTGAACGCAAAACTTACAACCATATATTATTAAACATTCATATTCACTCATAAATTACATGCATTGTCGACTGACTTGTGGGAACTGAAACTGTTCCAATATTCCGAAAATCCTGATAACTTACAACAAAAGATAATTATTACGGAAGGTTTCAAAGAACAACAACGAGATAACAACTCTCATTCAAACACACAAACCCGGGTGAGTAGGCGTCATAGCATGCAGCTGAGTTCAACCTCACGACAGCAATCCAAGGTAAAACCTAGCTTGCTCGGATGAGTCCGGGCGGAGCAAGCAGTGGAGCGGTCGGTCATGGCAAAATATAACAGTGTTTCTATCAAAAAGGGGTCTTCTAAGCGCAAAAGGTCTGGTTCGCGTCAGAAACGTTCCAACAAAAAGGGAAGGATAGGAAAGCGAAGTGAGGAGAGTGTACAAAAAGAGAACAATATTTTCTGAGAGTGATTTTCTTGGCCAACGCTTCTAGACAGCGAAAACAAACCGTTGTGCTATATTACGAGGAAGAGTTGAATGGTTTCCAAAAGAAGGACTTTCATTCGTTTATGAGATTATATGGGAATGCTCTTCCTTGATCTTGCATTTCGATTGTTCCATTTTTCCCAAGAGCTAGAGCTAACCGTCTCTGTCGGCCACTTTGACATCATCTCTTTCAATGAAAACTATCAGGTACAAATACATGTATATTTTTAAAGGTTCTCGCATGATCGGGTTTATTTTTTCGACCACAAAGTACTTCCGAGTAGAATACCGCAACGGTTTGTTTTTGCTGCGTAGAAGTCTCGGCCAAGAAAATCACTCTCAGAAAATATCGTTTACTTTTGTACACTCTCCTCACTTCACCTTCCCATTGCTCCTTTTTTGTTGGAACGTTTTTGACGCGAACCAAACCTCTTTCGCTTGGAAGACTCCTTTTGGATAGATTCCATTCTACCTTGATCTAGCAATGAAAGCGGGCAAGCACACCCTAACCAGGACCAACAGAGACAGAAGTTCAGAAGTTTCAAACAAGAAAACAAAAAAGAACTGCAAAAAAATGTTTGGCGCTCAAAGCGTTACGTAACACCAACAAAAAACATCAACTAGAGCGGATCGCAAGGGCACTCATCCATCGGTGTGGCCGAGAACTATAGGCGCTAGCAAAGTCGCTGCCATATCAAGCGATGCATGCTACTCGATGGTATCCTGCATCTGACAAATTAGATTTTGAGAGAGTAACACTATTTAACCGAACTGCGCACAACTTTCAACTTCTGTTTCTCACGTACTCTTGACCGAAAGCAGGACGAATCAGAGCCGTGCCGCATGTGGCTAGTGTTTGAAGGAGATCTATTCTGAGAACCGAAGTTGGTAAAGCAACATAAAAATGCATTAGTCAAAATCAAACTTCTCAAAGGGAACCAAATCCAGAAAATTACACTAAAATTGTATCCTTACCTGAATTATAGATGAAAAAAATTCCCAGCGCTCGATCTTAGCTTCCGATTAATCTCCAATGCGGTGTTCTTCTTCTTCTTCTTCTTTGTAGTCGCTGTCTTCAAATCTTGTGGCAATGTGCATGTTCAAAAAGATACATTTATTAAGTCGATAAGCAGCGGGAGAACTTCACTTGAAAGCTTCTTTACGACTGCAGGACGGATTCCGTCACGTCCGATAGCTTTGGGGTTACGCATCTTCTTCAAAATCTTCTCCTATCTGCTCAGGGGTGAAGGCCTTGGCCGCGCTCATTAGCGGACGGCGGCACAGCTCCCTTACTGTCACTCGGGTTTGCGGGCCTCGCTTCGCACATGTTATGAAGAAGTTCTTACCCAGAGCGTAAACGGCATCCTTTACTGACTTGAATACATTATTCTCGAACTCGATCGTAGAGACGGTGGCGGGTGTGGCTTCTCCGATGCGCTTGCTCAGGAATTTCCAAGTCGCAGAACCGTCTGCCTTGAAGCTCAAATTTTTGAGTGAACTTCTGCCACTCGCATTTCTTATGTCTATCCAGGCCCTTTCTCATCTCATCGTCAAGCTGAGTGACCTCTGGGTCCAGATAGTTGCCAGATCTCTTTTCATCTCTTGTCCTGATTTTCTCCCTGGTGACCTTAGGGTAGAAAGTTTTCACACGCCCTTCAGGTATGGCCGCTTTCATCGCCACCCGGATGGCGTCAGATATGTGACGCTCTTTCTGGTGTACATCGCCATTCCATGGATATTGAACTGCTCAAACAAACATCTGCAACCTCTGAATAGGCTCCAGTCTGCAAGACCTACATTGAGACATGAACGGTGAGAGTAAGGGGCAAGGGCGTTGGAGAGATCGATGTAGACAAATGAGGATATGATCACTAGACAGAGTTGTAGAAGTGGATTATGAACAAGCACTAGTAAGATTGAGGGAAACAAGAGAGATGTCTGATCCAGAAGACCGTCCGTGGGCTGGAAGAAGAGAGGGCTGATCATCGTTTAGGATAACCAGGTCGCATTCCGCCCAGTCCTCGACGTCTACTCCTTGAAAAGCAAAAAGTATGAGCAATGAAGTCGCCCGCGAAGACGACTGAGGATGAGAGGGCGCAGTCATTGAGCTGCTTTAGGAGAGAGATAGGACTATAGGATGGGGGACAAGATGTCGCAGGGGGACTGTAAATGTCATAGAGTGATAGGAGAGTTTTGAGTGGGAGATGGATGGAGACGTACTCCAGAGTACCGTCCTTAGGAACATTGGAAATCAGGTGAGAAGGCAGAGTGGAAAATACAAAAGTAGAAACTCCTCCGTCGAGAGATGATCTTGGAGCATTGTACATAGGTGGTAGCAGAGGGGGAGACTTTGGTATCCTGAACCATGACAACATCTGTATGGTGAGTACGAGCAAAAAGAGAAAGCTTAGATAGTATCGCGGCCGCGCTACGCCCGCTTCAAATGAGCACCGCCCGGCTTACAGGCACAGTACACCCTCAGATATGAATTTTGAGATTTTCATGTAATTGTGTAAAAGACCCCTCCTGTATAGCACGTGCCAGATGCGAGATCTCAATTCCTCCAAATAAGCGAGATATAAGCCACCACCACAGGCCCGACCCCCTTCCGGATTTTCTACTTCGATATCGACTGGATGGATGGATCAATTCTTAACAAATCACCGTTCTTCAGTCCACTACCGGGCTGTCTCCTTATCCTGGCTTTCTCTTACGCAACGATTGCGAATGAAGAGAAATACAGGCTTGAGACAACTCGTCCACCAATTTTTCACCCTCAAAATCTAGGCATCTTTGAAGAGCCATAACTCTGTTCAAAGGGGGTCTTGGACGATTTTAGAGATACCTCTGTGATCAGCGTGTGACTTTCTCCAAGATAAGCATGAAATCTGAAAATTAATGTTTTGGGTGTCCCCTTTAAAGACACAGTCCGAGCTCAGGGGTAAAATTTGATATTATAGTCCGCCCACCGTGAACAGCGACCCTGCCAAGCGCGAGATCTCAATTCGACCAATTGAGTGAGAAACTACAGGGAAAAAGTCGGCCCCGCCCACAACGCCCCAAAAGCCTAACCGCGCACACCGCTTCGGAAAGAGAATCAAGAGCTCTGCTATTGTACATTTTGCCTTTGAGCATCGCCACATAAACCAATTTTTCCGTTTGCGAAAATTTTGATGCCCTATTTGGGCCGAGAAGCTTGATTATGCTTTTGGGGTTAAGGGGGCGGGGCCAACTGTTCCGCGCTTTTTCTCGCTTATTTAATCGAATTGAGATCTCGCGCTTGGTAGGGTTGCTATACGCGGTGGGCGGACCATAATATCACATTTTACCCCTGAGGTTGGACCGTGCCTTTAAGGGCTATGCAGAGTTGCGCCTTTAGACAAGGGTATTAACAATGTTGCCGGTATAAAAGGCTCCTTATCTTACCGTGTGTCTCAGTCTGCTCTTCGGAGCCGGACCTGGAAAGTGGCCTTAGTCACTTTCTAGAAGATCCACCGGACACCGGGGGATAATTTTTGTCGCCGAGGGATATACCCACGGCTCGGGGGGGGGGAGGTGGTACCCAAGTTAGGGCCCATCTCCCCACGGTTTGCAGTGGGGTGGACCCCACTGCGAACAATGGTGGTGGGGTCACCCCTACCCCCCGTTAGGATCAAGAGACCGACGCGGCGTGAAGGGTTACGAGGGGCGCCGCAGTGTTTTAAGGCCCTAGTTATACATCTGCGATTCGACCCCGCTGGTTTTCGCGGGACATCTGCGATTGGTCAGATTTCAAAATTGACCAATAGCAGACACGCCGCGTAAGCCAGCGGCGGCAAAACGCTGGTGTATAACTAGGGCCTAACACTGCGATGGCCCTGCGTCACGGCCGCTGGCGGCGACGCAGGGCCATCGCAGTGCTAAAACTTTGCGGCGCCCCTCGTAACCCTTCACGCCGCGTCGGTCTCTTCCGTCTCAAAATACAATCGACTTTAGATCATCCAGCGCAGTTAAGAGGTCTGCAGAGCTGCACCGACCGGCGACTGGACGCCGAGCGTCAGCCTTGACGCGGCAACAAAAATGTTTTCTGACATTATCGTAGCCGCGTCGGTTGCCGCTCGCTGGCAGTTATGCGGGGTTGTCGCAGCGTAAAAAAAAAGTTCGGTCGCACTCGTCGCCGAATGTCCTTACCAGGGCTGTGCGGAATTGTTCCTATTCTGTTTCCGTATTTCCGTTGTTTTTTTTTTGGGGGGGGGGCTGTTCCGTCCCGCTTCCGTTCCCGACTATTTGTCGTAGTGGGTCTAGGCAAGGGTATTTGAAGGCATTATGAGGCGCTGAATAGCACTTGGTACTCTTTCGGAATAGACGACCCACTGGGGGAAATTTCATGAGAAATGTCCTTCTCACTAAAGCTGTCGAATGATTTAGTCATTTTCAAACACACTGAGCTGTTTGATGTGATCAACCGAGCGGTCGGTCAAGCCCAAACAGTTGCTAATTTCATTGTATTCTTCAGTGGGTCGTCTATTCCGAAAGAGCACCTAGCACTTTCGAAAACTTGTGTTCAATACAATATCTGAGCCTGGTTGAGATTCTCGACATAGTTCGAGGTTTTAAAATTGCCACCCTCCCAGAATGATGACACAAATTAGGCGTGGCAATAATTGAACCGCTTTTCGGGAAATTTTTCGAAAAGCTTTTTGTCCGAAAATGAATGATTTTTAGTTTGTCCACCTCCACAACAGCAATAGGAATCCAGACACGGTTTTTTGGCACGAACAGCATCTCCTCCAGGAAGGAGTCTAGGCGGAGACAGGTAGAAGTTTTCCCGAGAAGCGGCACTGCGGGTTAGAGGCGGATCACAATCGAATTTTCCTTTTCTCGATGAACACATTTTTTTACTTTCTAAATTCTTTCGTGTGGTATTAGCTCCGCTAGGCAACTGAGGTCCAAATTAAAATCTAAAAAGTCGTAGGTGAGAATCTGAAGATTGACTTCTGATGGGCCTTAAAGGCAGCGTACGCGCAAAAAACCGTGTTCAAGTTTTTCACTATTTTGCGCAGGTATTCCCACCAAGTTGTTATATATCGCAAAAAGGTCACCCGAAATACTCAAATTTCGGAGAAAAACTCGTTTGAAAATTCCGGAGCATTCAGCTTGCCTTTTTCCACGTCTGTCAAGTGTGTCTTGTGTAATGCACAAATGTCGGAAATGCTGGACGTCTGAAAGTTTCTAGCCGCTGTAACTTTTCCGGTAGATTATTTCTATTGGCCTTTTCATAGTCAAGATTTCTCTGAAAATAAGAAGCTTCCAATACACACGTTTAAACGCGAGAATTTCTCGAAATAACGAATATAGAATTTCGGATTTTCACGGCCTGCCGGAGCCTGTCGTGGCGCTTCTGTTCCTCGTGTTAGATGATCGACCGGGAAAACGCCTTTTCAGACCACGGAGCAGTTTTCACGAGCCTGTAGCATTATGAATAAGGAACATTGAGGTCTCAAGCTTCGCCAACTATCTCCTCTAGGTACAATCATTGGATTGAGAAGAAAAAACCAAGTGCGGTTTTCTGCGCGAACGCTGTCTTTGAACACAGCGCGGCCTCCCGCATTCATCTATACCTAGTGCAGCTTGAACTTGTTTCCGGGAGACAGGCTGTACACTGCTTCGAAGGTGCAGCTAAACATACTGAGTAATTTATGATACTGTTTTTTTGGATTTTCAAGGAGCACGGATTAGATATCGTTGAATACCTCATACTGATTTCATGTAGTTTGAATAATTAATAATTGTTGACTGAAACGTGAGAATGAGACATTCCATAACGTGACGTAAAAAGACGACTTTGGGTGGATATGGTTGTCACAGCCACGACATAGTTGCATATTGCGTCCTACAAACTTCCATTGTGACGGATCATTGTGGAACCCACGTAGACTGGTTATTGGTTATTGGAATGAGGTCGACAAAGCCAACCTATCGTCCAGTTTAGCTAAAGGAATGTTACACATTGTTGATTTGGAGAAGCCAAACGAACGCTACACATGGTTAATGGGGGATGCCAGCGGCTAATCCGGTATATCGTTCGGCGAAGCTTTCATGAAACACATAGTTGATGGAGAGAGGATGGCGAATTCTGTCTATCGTTTAGTGAAGCCAAAGTCAGCCGCTAACAAAGACCGCCATAAGCCAACCTATCGTTATCGATTCGTTTTATTATTGCACTACTATAATTAGTCTCTTTAACTTGCCGTTAAGGTGTCGCGTTGTGTTGTTTTTCTTTTAAATAGTTCTAACGTGTAATAAATCAAATCAAATCGTTCGGAGAAGCTTCAGGTTCATACGCTTGTTAACATGGTGAACGTAAAACAGGGGTGGTAGTAATTGGGGGTGTTAGACGCGAATTAACAGGCGTTAATTTCGCGTTAAACGCGAGTTTAACCACATAAGATTCTAAGGAGGACTCCTGATATTTAAGAGAGAATTCGCTTTAGTTCCACCCTAACATCCCTCAGTGGTAGGCATTTGTTACACTTTCAATGAAAACGCATCGAAAAAGCGGCAATTGTAACCTTTGTTACGAAAAATAGCGATTCCAAAACGTTTTCAGGTCTGTTTTTTCTCTAAAATTCCGACATGTGGTATCCTTGCGGTAAGTTCGCGCTTAACATACTCTCGCAGACAGCACGGAAATAGTGCTGAAATGCGAGAGGAACTGGCGGTTAATTGGATGCGGTTAGCAAGATGCAGTAGGAACAGTTTTGACCATCTATACTGAGGGCAAGTACGAGTTTAAATAATGCAGAGGGTTAAGGAAGTTTGATAGCACTGTTCGCCATTTTGATTCAGGACGTCAGCCTATCTTTAAAACTGAAAGGTGTTTCAAGGGATAGTCCTTTAACGGCTTCCGCCGGGGAAACGGGCGATGAGGGATCAAAAACAAAGCAGGGATCATTGCTGAAACACGTTGGCCGTCTTCTTTGGTGGCACTAATCAATCCCTCCCAATCAGCTGTTAATTTTTTGGCGAGCGCCGACACTTCTCCCGCTTTTGTTTATTTTCTTCCGAAATTCATTCGCTTCTCTATTATCAGGTTAGTTTCATTTGCATAATTCATTACATAGCACAGGTTATGAGGAGTATGTAGTGAATTATTTGCTTGCTCGCGTTTCGAACAGGTTTCCACAAATTTTTCAGTGCAAAAAAATGAAAATTTTCCAAGCCACTGATTTTCAAGTGATTTGATGCTTTAGTATTGTTTAATCAACATTAGTCGGAGCGTATCGGGCGAGTTTTGTGGGAAATAAAAGCGAACTTGTTTCTAAAACCAACCGTATTTAATCTCCTTTTTCTGCAAAATTCAAATACTCCTCTTTCATTGTCATCGTGGCCTCTTATTTTTTTTTGAGGGTCCGCGACGCACTTGCTTTGGTGCAATGCTAGAGCCACTCGAAGTGTTTCAAATTCTTACCTTGAAATATGTGCACAAAATCTTTTCCTTGCATGATGCGCATATGAGTGTGTAACAGTGTTTCTATACATTTTCAACAGTAACTGCGGGCGGGGGATTAGTTTCATTTTGAGAAGACGGCAAACACTTCACAAATTCAACTGCATCAATGACCGAAACCACACCATTACCCCAATCTCGGACGCCAGACTTCAGTTGCACGCTTCCAAAAAAAAACACTTGAATTCTTTTTCAAGAACGAAAATAGACTATCTAGTTTATCATCATTCTTATAAGTTTTTAACTATCCACTTCAGTTGAATGCAGGACATTCTTTGAATTTATGCATTACTCCACGAGTTTCGGAATGTCTTTTTCGCACCTAGCGTTACCTTCCCAAGAATACCTTGTAAATAATTCATCCAGAAATTTTCACATTTTCGTTCGCTCGAAATTTCTTTTGGAGAAATTTTTTGTTTTTCAAAAACACTTTTGTTTGAAAAAATTAAAAGAAAACGTTAAGAAAGTTAATACAAATGCAAACTTTTGTCAGATCACACGCATTTGATTGATTGAGGCCAATGATTAACCTAATATGTCTTTTCGAGAGTGGTCCTGAAAACTCACGGAGCTCATAAAAAATTACGAGAATTAGGATTTCCAAGGAAAATTAAAAAAATTGCGTTCTGATCGTGTTTCGATCAAGCGAAATATTACGAAGTTCCCTTTGAATGCTCTTCCTAATTCTTCTTCTTTAGCGTTTGTCCCGCTTCCTTGCAGGGTCCTCATGAATGGTTCGTTGGCGCCACTTTTCTCGATCGTGCGCCTGATCGGGATGTAAGCCAGCAGCCTTCAGATCGTTGTGCAATGTGTCCAGCCAGCGCTGCTTCGGACGTCCTTTCGGTCTCCTGCCATGGACTTCTAAATCAAGAGCGATCTTTTGAACGGAATCGTCTTTGCCACGCAGAACATGACCATACCATCTCAATCTTGATTCTCGTAGCTTTTCAGCAATGGGAGCAACACCAAATCGCTTCCGGATGTCTTCATTGGAAACATGATCGAGACGCGTGATGCCGGCGCTCCATCGCAGCATTTTCGTTTCCATGACACTCAGACGACGTTCTGCCTCCTTGGTCGCTGGCCAGCACTCAGCCCCATAGAGTGCAACAGGTCGTATTACAGACCTGTACACTTTGGACTTCAGGTGATCAGGAATCTTCTTATCGCATAAGACACCGGTTGTTGAGCGCCACTTAGACCAAGCAGCATTGATACGGGCAGTTATCTCATGAACAATGCCGCCGTCAGCAGTAATTGTCGATCCAAGATATTTGAAAGTGTCCGTACGCGGTAGATTCGTGCCATTTATTCTTATACTGCCGAGCTCATTTGCGTCGGTTGTCAAATATTCGGTCTTCCTGACGTTTAGTCGAAGGCCGAACTGCGCAAGACGGTCACTCCAGGCCTGTGCTTGTTGCTCGAGATCGTTTTTGTCCTCGGAAACCAGCATTACATCATCCGCATACAGCAACGTCCACGGTGCCGGCTTCTGCAGGTCTTTCGTGACTGCATCCATAACAATGACAAACAACAGTGGGGATAGGGCCGAGCCTTGGTGCACACCCACTGAAATCGGAAATTCTTTCGACGTGCCAGCGGCAGCTCGTACGCGGCTCCTTGCGGCGTTGTAGAGAGCTCGCACCCACTCAACGAGTTCTTCAGGCACAGAGTGCACTCGCAGGGCATACCAGATAACCTCATGCGGAACACGATCGAAGACCTTCTCCAAATCGATGAAAGCAAAATGAAGCGGTTTCTTCTTCTCCCGATGCTTCTCAGCCAGGAGTCTTGCGGCGTGTATGGCATCGGTGGTGCCACAAGAGGAAACAAAGCCACACTGGTTACTGGACAGCTTCACAATTTCTCGAATGCGACCATCGATTATTCGCTCGAATATCTTCATGCTATGAGAGAGTAGTCGTATAGGCCGGTAATTGACACAGTCGGCAGGGCTGCCTTTCCTTTTCCAGATTGGAATAGTTGTGCTATGTTGCCAGTCCGCCGGGATTTTCATCTCTGTGACGACCTGGTTGAAGAACTTTGTCAGCCAGACTGCTGAATTCCAGTGTTTCGATTTCCACAGCTCGGCCGCGATATCATCAGGCCCAGTCGCCTTACCAGGTCTCATCCGCTTCAGCGCCGCTTTGACTTCATCAACTGTGATACGCTGTACCGGACCATAGCAAGGCGCAGCTTGGGGGATGGGAGGATGATCAAATTCTTCCGTACATATTCTCTCAAAGTAGTTGCGCCACCGTTCCAATACTCTCTTGCGATCCATCAGCAGATCACCACGCTCGTCATTAATGCCATGAAACTTTTCGATGTCTTCCGCTTGGTGTCGGCGAGAATTAGAAAGACGATAAACCAGGCGTCCACCATCCCTCGTGTCCAACTCCCCAATGACTTCATCATAGTGAGCGGCTTTCGCGACGGCTACAGCTCGCTTGGCATTTCTTTTACCATCACGATATTTCTGCCAGTTCTCGGTTGTCTTCTGGTGCAGGAAGGCGTGGTAGAGACGCTTCTTCTCACGCACCTTCTCCTTCACATCGTCCGTCCACAACCATGTCTGCTTATCTATCTTACGACGACCAGGTCTTGTTACGCCCAGAGCGGATCGTGCCTTCTCTGCGATGGTCGTAGTTGCGTTTTGCCATGTTTCATCGACTGTGGTGACAAGGGGAAGCTGAATTTGCGGAACAAAGTTAAGCTTCTGTTCTTTCAATCGCCACCACTTGATACGAGCTGGCCCACAGCGTTCGTCATGCCTTTGCTTCGGTGGGGCAATCTTGATGGAGCAAATCAACGGTCGATGTTGGGTAGCGACCGTCTCAAAAGGCACAACCTTCGCATCAGTGACGAGATTCCGATCGCGACGTCGAACAAGAATGAAATCGATTTGAGTCTTGTTATTGCCGCTATAGAAGGAAATCAGGGGCGAAGGACGCTTGCGAGAGCTTGTATTCGTGATAACGAGATTATTCGAGTTTGCGTATTCTAGAATGCGCTCCCCATCGTCATTGCGTGTTCCGTATCCGAAGTCTCCATGATAGCTATACCCCTCCTTTGTCGTACCGACGTGACCATTCAAATCTTCGGTGACGATTATGGTGTCTTCTGTCGTGTGACAGCGCCCAGAAATCATCTTTCGCCTGATTGGAGCATCCCGTCTGCGGAGCATAGGCCAAGAACACATGACAACGATGTTCCTCAGTGACAACAACAATCTTCATAAGCCGGCTGTCAAAACGCTCCACTTCAGCAATCGAATCCCGGAATCGTTGGGAAACAAATACTGTAACTCCGCTTTCAGTCCTCGGGCTTCCATTTTAGATGGCTTGAAACCACATACAATGTTCTTCGACTTACTGCCGGACCATCTTGTCTCTTGGACAGCACACAGATCTATCCTGCGAAGCTCAAGTGCGGCTGCTAATTCACACGAGCGACCCGACAACGTTCCTACGTTCAGAGTTGCAACGCGGGTCTTGGCGACGTTGTGGGATTTTCGAACTGGCTTAGTTGCCCTCTGATGCCGTCCTTGTATCAGAGACCCTCGCATACTTTCCTCGCTCACCGGGTCTTGTGAATTAGCGTCGGTTCCCGCGGACGCCGTAGCTTTTGTACGAGATCTATGAGCTACCACCATGTGATGTGACATTGGTCCTCCATCGGCCGGCCTGTCACGCAAAAGGCCTGTCGCCGGTACACGGGTGTCCGCGATCAGCTCACCCCGACATTTGCCGGGGAGTCTCCAGTGGCACCAACTAGGAGGAACGAACTCGCCACCGAATGCTCTTTTTAATGAATAAAATAAATAGCATTACTCGTATAATCTTTCCGATCCCTCGTCTTTCCACCGTAAACGTCGTTCGTGTCCAAGTGTAGAAAATACTTATGCGGACGAAGGTCACGCATAATGTATGTGTACCCCGTCGAAATTCACATCATTCGAGGCGCGAGCGGCGCGCGCGACGCCTCAGCCTCCGTCTGCCGCCCCGCTCTCTCGCTGTCTCTAACCTCCGCTCCGCACCAGCACGCGTAGGAACCATGTGAATTTCGCCGTTTTATAGCCTGTAAGCAGAGGGCAGCTTTCGTTAAACCGGCAACAAACCGTGGCACCTATGTCGCGGTTCGTAGCCGGCCAGGAGGTGGCAGTTTGTTCGTGTTAATTTGGCGGCTCTACTGCATTTATGTCGCGGTATGTTGGCGGTTTGGAGGTGGCGGTTTATTCGCTTTTAACACCCCATTTACTACCACCCCAGGTTTTAACTGGCCTCAATATCCCATAGGGGAACTTTAACAGGATATTTCCTGAGTGAGAATTTTGTGCCGGTGGCAAATTATCAACGTGTGAAATTTCGTCATCACTTTCCTCGCTTGCCTTCATGTGTTCATTGTTGTAATTCATTTCGAGAAAAAAAAAATTGAAGAAACTGCTCTCAGAAGCGGAAAACATAAAATCTTGTGGCTACGTTAGTGAGGATTTCTTGAAATTCTTGTGAGTATCAGTATTACCTTACAAAAAAAAAAGAAACTGTGATGAAATCAATTAGAGTGAATCGGAATAGATCACATAAAAAACCACGAATGAATGAAAAAGTGCTCAAGCGTTTACGGAAGTGTGCGATCAATATCTCAAATGTGAGTGAAAATAGGAAAAACGCATGGATGACTAAACAATGAAAAAAATCATTGAACGGATCAATGGCGGCACTCCACGCCGGCCGTAGAACTGGTCCAGACCATTCCTCGCCGCGCCCGCTGGCGGCGTCGCTGCGGGAACCGCTGCTGTCGCGGCGATGAAAACAATTTGCGAGGTACCCGCGTCGCCGCTCTTGCGCGGCATGTCGCCGCCCTCGCCCGCTGCGTGGCTCCCAACATTCTCCATCATTGCCCCGCCGCAGCGAAACTCGTGGCGGCGCACTGCTGCATAGCCCTTTTGTCATCGCAGGCTTGACGGTACCTCACTCTAGACTCCGCCAACAATTTGGGTTGACCAATGTGAAGAAAACGTAAGAAGGCTCAAGAAATTAGAGTCAGGTCCGTGGCTGTTTTCCTCAAGGGAAAACATTGAAATCTCATCCATGGCTGGCGAGGGCGGTCGCGCGCGCCGGCCCGCTAATCAATTCACGCCGAGAGAAGAGCACCGATGATCAGCTCACCATACCGCCAGCCACCGGGGAGATTTGAACGGTTTTTAAATTCTTCAAATAAGATGGATTCTTTGAGATAACACCAGCCGGGGAGGGGGACATTTTCAAGGGAAGTTTGTGTTCATAGAACGACGCCACTTCGGCTTCCCATATTAAAGGCAGGGTTTTGGATGAAAGTGATTTTTGAAATTTCTATACTAGAATGTAGGTTTGGTCTTCACAAAAATAAAAATAATTGAAAAAGTAAAAAATTGCCTGAAAAAAAGCACAAAACAAGGTAGAACGGCTAACTGCAGGTGTTCGCACGCCTCCCCCCCCCGCCCACTAATTACCCAGATTTCCACAAACAAATGTTTATTCGTAATTTATTTTGCTCTCAAAGTAGTCAATAGTCTCCAGAAGGGCTCAGAAAATACTTTCGAAATAAAATAAAAGATGGCAAACAGGCATTCATAGAAATCTCGATAATTGGGGCGGGCGGTCACCAAGCAATAACTTGTCCCTAAGCGTTTTTTTCCAACTTTTCACTTATTTTCACTTTTGTGATGGCCAGATCTACCTTCTCATGAGGAACTCAAAATCCTAAATTCGGAAAAGTCGTGCGTTCTATCCACATCACGTTTTCCAGATTTCCGGTAGATTTTTGATCCCCAAATTTTTGAAAACCTCTGTTTTTCAACTTTTCGCCAAATCTCAAAATCTCAGGCTTTCAGAAACAAGCTTTTTTTTCTGAAAAATTACGTTTTTTATAATCTCGGCATATTCAGAATCTTCAAGCTTCTGAGAAAACCGCGATTTCTTCACATTTCGTACAAAAATCTGAACCCCAAGTTTCCAAAATCGTGCTTTCTCTGTAAAACTATTTTAATTTTCGGCCAATCTTACCTTCCAAATTAATGAAAAAAAAATTATTTTCTCGGAAGGAATCCCCAATGAAAAATTCTCGAATCATTTTTCCTCTCGAAGCATAAGAACTACCTTTGATTAGAAGGAAATCGCGATTCTCTGAAGTTCAGGACTAGACCACTCCTGGTGCAATACGAACCCTCACAGGAATGAAAAAACGTGACATATTTCGGAAAGCACTATATCTGCATGATAAAAATAACAGAAATGGTAACAAAAGAGTAAAAAAGAAATAGAGTTGGACTGCCGGGTCAGTTACATGAAATGATCAACGAATCAATACTTTCGGCGGGTTTGAACCTGTGGGTGCAGTGTAGGGCGTTACGCGCGCCGAGACACATCTTGTGCGCGACAGATACACGTGAAAGACACTACAGTCGCTCTACGTGTACGTCCAGCCCCGCTCGGCGCCCTTGTGGGATCAATGTCGCGCCGACGGAAAAACGTGCAAAATAGGCCCCGCTCTCCAAGGCGAGACGCGCTTGAATGTCTGAGATAGTACCCGATTAGGTGACCGGCGCAGTGCACTAGTGGAGCAGTTGCTGTGCGCGCCACTATGAGGCGTGTGTCCGGGGTACCGTTTTTTGCGTAAAACTGTGGTTTTTGCAAGCAACTGCTCGTGTTCCATCACTTCATGGTGTCGAGTGGCGAAGTTGCCAAGGCCTGGATGGAGCAGTCGGCGTGCGCGCCGTGATTGGACGAGTGGTCCGAGTTCATATCCTATAAAAGATCGTTGTTTTCGTGCCAAAGGATGCGACCCTTCGTGACAAACACGAGACAAACACATGACATCGGTATTCGTTGTCATTACTTGTCACGAACTATTTCTCGTATTGTTGTGACAACGCGAGGGGGTTTACTACCAGCCCTGGCCAATCTGTTCTGCGGCATGGTTGGCCTGGATCTCACCTTTTCCACCCTAGACAATGAAAACCCTCGAAACGAGAAGCATGGTTGAGAAGGGTAAATGTTATGGCGGTTATTCTAGTTATTTGGGCCCATACAATGAAACTATTGAAAACTGAAGAAAAACTGCATGGAAAAAGACCCCAGGAAGGTGTCATTTCGAGAACAAGGGCTTATAGGTTTTCAAACACCCTGAATTCGCTCCGGATTGGGAGAGGTGTGGTGTAGTTAGGAATAATGGTTGATGTATACAATAGAAAACACTTCGATAGATTTTTGTAGTCCTTCTTAAAGGCAGTGTCCACGATGGAAAGATCTCTAGTTTTTTTCACAGAAACGTGAGCTTTGGGACCTAACGATAAAAACCGCAGTGGGTGGAAATCGTACGGGTCAGTCAACCCATCGGGTCACTCCGCCTCCCAAACTAATCCTTTCTAAAGAAGCTTGAACACTTAAACAGCCGGTCAGTAAAGGTAATGGTTTCGATAAGTGGATAAGGTGGATCACGTTATTACATGGAAAGACTTCATTCCTTCACAACGGTCATTCCTTACAATCTCAAAAAAAGGACGTCACACAAGATATCCTGCTTAGGCGGAAAAGAAAAAGTACTTTCTCGTCTTTCTCTGCAGTTTTTCCTGACGTTCCTGATAACTTGTAAGAAGCTGAACATCCAGAATTTGTCGTGAACACTGCCTTTAATAGAATTCTTTATTGGTTCGTCAATGGAAAACATAGACTCGCCTCATGTATCGCCAACATGCGATGACTATATTCATCAACCAAAGCTGTAGTAAAATGATAATGATGAAAGATGCGACAACCAGCCAGCTGATGTAGTCTGAAAAAAGAGAGAGAAAGAGAACTTGAAAAGGAGAGTTGATTCAAAATTTTCTTATTCAGGAAATTTTTCTTGTAATTTTTCCGCCACACGGCTTTTTTTTGGCTTGAAAATGCTCGCCAAAAGGCAGGGTCCGGGCGAGAGTTCGATTCTGGGAATTTCCTTGCTTTTCTTTGGTTATGCAAGTGAAGGATCTGAGCTTTTGTTATGCAAGTGATGCATGCGAAACGGCGTCAAAAAGTGTCGTTCTATGGTCCCTCCTGGGTCGCCCATAATCCCTCCCTGTCCCACTCCGACCGAAATTCAATCGAAAACTTCTAAAAGTTTAGCTTGCTGGCGAAACTAATGATTTGGCAATGTTATACTAACAAGAAATCTAGAAGTTGAAAATATAAAAAAACGTCTTGGAATATTTTTGAAAATGATTTGGCGCAAAATAACCAGTAATGAAAATCGGATTTGAATGTTACGTTCACCTACCTTGACCTATGCTGATTTCCGTGCTACAGCTTCAATGAAACGTTGTACGGTTTCCGTTGAGCGCTTGATTTTGCTTTGATAAGTTCAACGGATAAGCTTGTAAAACCCTATCCCTGAAAATTGTGACCCACAATCATAAAAAACGCCCCTTCCTTTCCTACTGAGGTCCTGCACACTTTCTACGGCGTTCTTTTCACTCGCATTGGGTCCTGCACACTTTCTGCGGCGTCCTGCGCACTCCCTCTGGGGCCCCGCACACTTTCTTCGGCGTCCTGCGCAATTCCACTGGGGCCCGCACACTTTCTGCGGCGTCCTGCGCACTCCCACTGGGGCACCGCACACTTTCTACGGCGTCCTGCGCACTTCCACCATGGTCTTGCACACTTTCTACGGAGTCCTTTTCACTCCCAATGGGTCCCTCACACTTTCTGCGGCGTCCTGCGCACTCCCACTGGGGCCCCGCACACTTTCTGCGGCGTTCTGCGCACTCCCACTGGGGCACCGCACACTTTCTACGGCGTCCTTTTCACTTGCACTATGGTCCCGCACACTTTCTGCGGCGTCCTACGCACTACTACTGGGGCCCCGCACACTTTCTACGGCGTCCCGCGCACTCCTACTGGGGCCCCGCACACTTTCTACGGCGTCCCGCGCACTTCTACTGTGGTCTCGCACAGTTTCTACGGCGTCCCGCGCACTCCTACTGGGGTCCCGCACACTTTCTAAGACGTCCTGCGCACACCCACTGGGTTACCACACACTTTCTACGGCGTTCTGCACAAACCCACTGGGGCCCCGCACACTTTCTACGGCGTCCCGCGCACTCCTACTGGGGTCCCGCACAGTTTCTACGGCGTCCCGCGCACTCCTTCTGGGGTCCCGCACACTTTCTACGACGTCCTGCGCACACCCACTGGGTTCCCACACACCTTCTACGGTCCTGCGCACTGCTCAATTCCTACTAACACCATGCGGCGTTGCGAAAAACAACTTCCAAGCAGGGTACAGCACCCTCGGTTTCAGTAACCAGGAGGGGGGGGGGCGCAACTCTGGGCTCCAGGAGGTGGGGGGAGGGGGGCGCAGGCCCCCGGCCGGTCGCCATGCGAAAGCTGTTGGGACTTAGTAGAACAGAAAAATAGCGAAGCTTTGAAATTATTTCCAAAATAACTCATAGAAAGTTGGGCAGGTTCTAAAAAAGATAATGAACAATTGATAATAACTTCAGTTATCCTCTATTTCCGTTCGTCGCGTGCGTCTGCGCTCGTACGCTGCGTCTCCTTCTCCGCCAAACTTTCTCGCTCTCTCTGCGCGCACTCCGCACAAGCGCGCGAGGGAACAGAGTAAATTATCGTAACAGGCCATCTTGTACTGCTGAGTGCCCTGCAATGTATCAGGTGCGTCCAAGCGAGGATGATAGTTTAGAAAGTAGTCAGGAATGAGTTTTTCTGCTCTTCCGCTACCTTTTAGTCACTTTAGAATGCCACTCTCCATCAAATAGGTATTTACTTATGTCCTCATTCCGCTCTCTTCGAATTCAGCATTGAGATGTCGCCAGCGAGAAACGAAGTCCACAAACAGGGCTGTGTTTCATGAACACATTGTGTCCCGGCAGGGTTTGGTTTGGTTAGCTGCCCCAGCTGGGACCAAACCAAACCAAACCCCCACCTCGGAGGTGAGGTTACATGGGAACCAGGCGTAGCCCAGTCCTGACCAAACCTAGCGATGATGAACCGCTGGTTTGCGAACGTTTCCAAAGAGACCCTGCTGGGACCCCCGGTTTAGCGTTCATGAATTCCAGCCCAGGCTCTCTTCGTTTTGGACAGCTTCAGAAACAGAGGCCAAATGATGAAGAGTAGCGTTCACATGTTGCAGTACGATGAATGTTCGAGCATCTGTCATCACCCATAATGTTTTTGCAATTTCGTAGTGGCATCAAGATTCAAATGAAGTCTTCTCAGATTTTCAAGTAGTACAGGATAGTTGCCGAAAGTATTCTGGACAGATGGCTGCAAACTAGCAGCCCAGCGTACACTGTGCAGCATCGTCATTTGGAGGATTCGAAAATTCATTTCCTTCGCAACAGATCGGTGGGTGGATCTTCCACGACTTCTCAGTGGAGAACCGAATAAGTAGTGCATTTCTATCACTAAAGGTTAAATGAGGTTCATGGCATACCCTTTTTGCGCGGTAATCACCAGGTTCAACTTGTGAGCTCCGCAAACTGAGAGAACGAGATCATTCCTTTGTATGTCCCCATACTCTGTTTCTGATTTGAGCCTTGATCAACCCATAGAAGCCTTGCATCCGACCCGTCAGCACTGAAGCTCAATCGCTTAAGAGTGAGACCAGGCGACTCATAAAGAAACTCCATGAGGTCATAGAGAGACCAGGCTGCTGTGCCCAGGGAGTCAATCCAATCAAATGCTTTCGTAAGGCATGCAATATGTCTTCTCCAGATTCACTTTCGACTTCTACGAGGGCGAAATGAAAGGTCATAGGACGATTGACGGGAGATACAGTTCTCAGCAGAAACACAATCCATTTCACTCCATTACCTGTGGTACCATGCGGTAGAAGTAAGATGGGCAAGTCGTTACCGATGGCATATTCTAGGAGATCGTATTTCATATTAATGGCGAACTGCTTGATCATACGTGCAGCACTTCTTGCGTCGTAGTGAGCTTCCGAAGCAATCGCTCCCGTCTTCGTTGTTGTTATAAGGAGTGGAAATTGTTTGGCAAAAGGAAAATCCTCCTTGGCTATTGTGTATGCTATAGCAGTTGATGTAATTGTAGCTCCTGTTGCTTTCTTCAGTTCGTTATTCTGGTGGTCCAAAAATCTATCGTGGATAACTTTGTGCTGGCCAAGCGAATTATGCCGCCTGAGAGTTTGTAGCCACATATTCATGCCTGCTTTCGGGTCGATGTAGTCATGAATTAGTCTTTTGAGACAATATACGACGTTATATCCGAGACAGTTTTTATCGACGTCCTTTGTTGGATGCTCTGCGATGATGCGACCGCTGTGAGTCCTTTTGCTACCTCTCAGTGATCTTTCTGATTGAGTTGTAGTTGAAGGATGTGGAGCCTCAGTTTGCACTTCAGTATTGTGCAAACAAACCGAAAATTGAAGAAGGGTCGTAAACCTCTTCTCCGCTTGAATCCATTTCAACATGAGCATCACTCTCGTCTGGTAAATCCATACGGTTTTTTTAGTACACTGTGACGATCATCGTAAAGCTTGCAGCGAAATAAGCCAGCCTTAGGGCGGCTCCGGTCCTCTCAGTACTCCGGCCATTTGTAGTGTTTAACCACGGCTTCTATGAACACATTCGAAAACGGAATGTCCCCAACACCTATGCGTTGTAGCCGCGATCGGAAGCGCAGGTCCTCGTTGTTATCGCGGTATATTCCGTAACGTTTTGCGACGTCCATTTTGATCATTTCGCTTTCCTCATCAACCATCTCGTATTTTTTCTCAATTTGATCTTAATATATTAACACCTTGTGTATCGACTTGTGAAATCCAGTCATCGAGAAGTTCCACGGTGTTAATGACGATCATGTTCAGCTGCTAATGGACTGTGGTAAGGTGATGAGGAAGTGGCGTGAACAATTCGAGAAAATCTTGACGGTAGAATTCCCCCATCCTCCTATCCCTGAACACCCACCCAGGGCTGGGCACGCGTCTCGATTGACCTTAGAGGGGTGCATATTGGATGCTGCGGAGAGGGCAAAGGGGAGTGCCTAAACTGAACACCCAGATAAAAACAAAGTGCCTGTTCTGCCGAATTTCAGGGAAAAAAATAGTACACGCTTTTCTTTTGATTGGTCAACTCTTCTTCTCCGCTTTTCAAAAAAAACACTAACAGAATTCAAATTATGGATAGATATGCAGGTTGCGTTCGCAAAAATTAATAGTTGCTGTCGAGGTATCTTTTTAATAACTCTGTGAATTAAGTATTATCTATAATTTGTTTGATTACTTTGATAAAGAAATAAACACTACTCCGTTATCTAGTAGCAAGTAAGGATTGGTGTGATGTCATGTTTCTCTGGTGCAGCGTTCATTTATTACACGGGTGGTAACCGATTCGAGGCAAAGATACAAAGAGAGCGCTCAGAAGCGCTATCGTTCACGTTCAAAAAAGAATCAGCGAACTGTTGTATTAATACGGATTTAAATTACTGGTAGCACATTTAGTATCACGACTAGCCAACTAATTTTCGCTCATGAGAATGTGACTTATGAAAAGATCCGATTGTAAAAATTGAGGACTTTGCAAGGTCTTGTGAGAGAAGTTAATGATCGTGTCCTCCTCCTTGAGAAGTACCACGTCTCTCATCATGGTAAAAAAAAACTGCTATCAGTACCCTGCAGAGCACAAGTGCACTGAATAGGGCTTTGGAACTATAAAAACCCGAGTTGGAGCCATCTGGAGTGCCGCAATCCCTTGAAATTCGGCTCGCCGTGCGATCTGGTGCTTGTCCGCAGCAACACAGCGCACACTGGAGTGGACGCGCACACAATATCAATTTAAAAATGTAATTTATTACAGAACGGGAAGGAGAAAAGGGCTGAAACTGGAGTAAATGGAAGAAGGCAGAGGAATAAGTTGGAGCGGGGTGAGTTTTTTGGATTAGACAAGGTTCATTCAAATGAACCTAGTAGAATGAAAACAGCATTGAACATAAAAAGTAAGAGCATTCAAAGAAAGAGGAGAATCTGGCAAACACCTTGGTTTCAATAAGTTTGATATTTGATGTGATATAAGGACCTTAAACCTCGTCCCGGTTTTGTCCCGGCTTTGTCCCGGTTTTCGGGGTAAAACCGGGACGAGATTTAAGGTCCTTAAATCACATTAAAAATCAGTCCTATTGAAACTAAAATGTTTGCCAGATTCTCCTCTTTCTAACAATATCCTTTGCTCTCAGTTTAATGCTAGTTTTGATCAACTAGGTTCGTTTGAATGAACCTTGTCACGGCTAAATATTTACACCTGCTCTAACTTTGTTTATTTACATTAAATTTCTAAAATGGGTACATCCAGAATAGACTTCCTTTATCATCTTCCATTTCCTTCAGTTTCAATCCTTTTCTCCTCCCCGTTCTGTAATAAAATACATTTTTTATTAATATTGTGTGCGCGTCCAATCCCGTGTGCCCTGTGTAGCTGCGTACAAACACCGTATCGCACGGCAAGCCGATTTTTTAAGGGAGAGCGGCATTCTAGGGTTTTTTTTTCATTCTAGGGTAAAACTCGGGTTTTCTACTCCCTACGAATCACATGAATCCTAACATTGTTCCACAACACAAAATAGTTCTGATTTCCACATCAGAACAATCAAAGACAGATTAACTACATAATCCTTTATAGGTATATGAAAACATTCGACAGGAAACATTAATAATTGCAATAGTAGTAGTTCTGTTGTTGGTAATTGTTCAATTGTTTTGTATTGAAAAATGTTTTATCTTTTGTCATAACTTACCGTCTTACTAACAAATTTTCCTCATGGGGTTGTTTTGAAGTTCAGAAATTACACTACCTTTTTTGTTGCCATTTTCGGAATATTCTCTATTCAGTGCTTTTTTATATTCTTGTTCATCAAAATCAGGAGGTCAAGATCATGGCTGTCCAACTATTCGGAAAACAGCCAATTTCGATTTCCCATAAGGGGGTGCCTAAAAATTACCGAGCTAAGGGGGGGGTGCATATTCAGATTCGCCAAGCCGGGACGTGTGCCCAGCCCTGCACCCACCTACAAGCGGTCCTGTCCAGCCTATCACAGCCGAAGGAGTGAAGATGGCGTTGGGACGTATGAGGCCGGGAAAGGTGACGGGGCCAGACGATCTGGCGGCAGAGATGTGGAACTCACGATGCTGGGATTCCACTGAATGGCTTGCACAGTTCTTCAATCGGGTCGTTGCAGAAAAGAAAGCGCTCAAGGGCTGGTGACGAAGCACGACCGTTCCGATTTGGAAGAAGAAAGGCAATCCAGCGGATTGTGCGAATTACCATCCAATACGGTTATTTTCTCACACCATGAAAGTGTTCGAGCGCATTATCGATTGTCGAATCCGTGAAATCGTCGAGATCACGAGCAATCAGTGTTTCTTTGTTACCAACTGTTTCACGACGGACGCCATCCACGCTGCACGACTTCTGGTTGAGAAACACCGCGAGAAACAGAGGCCGCTCCATCTTGCTTTTCTCAATCTAGAGGAGGAATTTGACCGAGTTCCGCATGAAGTAATCTGCTTTGCATTACGGCGGCACGATGTCCCAGAGGAGCTCATAGACTTGGTCAAGGTTCTCTACACTGATCCAAAAAGTCGGGTCCAAGCTGCTGCTGGAGCTTCGGCCGAATTTCCCATCTCCGTTGGCTTGCAATAGGGATCTGCTTTGTCTCCCGTTCTATTTATCATTGGGATGGATACTATCACAAGAGACCAGCGCCATGGACGCTTTTGTATCCGGATGATGTGATGCTCGCAGCTGAAGATAAGTTGGATCTCGAGCGACAGGTGCAAAACTGGAGTGACCGATTGGCTCGATTCGGGCTTCTCCTCAATATAAGGAAGACTGAGTATCTACGCAGTATCTACGCATAGAAGTGAGCGTGCCTCCATCAATATTGATGGTATCGAGCTCCCTCGCACTGACGGCTTCAAGTACCTTGGTTCGATGATTACATCTGACTGCAGTCTAGATAGTGAGGTCAACACTAGGGTCAGCGCTGCGTGGTTGAAATGGCGGTTAGCGAGTGGAGTGCTATGCGACAGGAAGACGCCCGATCGCCTAAAGTCGAAGGTTTACCGAAAGGTGGTCCGGCCTGTTGCGCTGTATGCAGCAGAGTGCTGGTCTGCTATCAAGGAAACAGATCGAAGGCTCGGTGTAATGGAGACGAAAATGCTACGTTGGACAGCGGGTGTCACCCGTTTGGACCACGTCACGAACGACGACATCAGGAAGCGTTTCGGTGTTGCTCCGATTGCCGAGAAGCTGCGTGAATCTCGATTGCGGTGGTATGGGCACGTTCTTTGCTCTGGAAGTGATACCGTATGCAAGACTCGCGGACTTTTTGCGGCCGAACCAAGGACGATGAGGTGATTAGGCGAGTTTTCCGGCTTGGGTTGTTGGAGCGCTTATTTGAAAGAGAATCACAAAAAAAAAGTTACTGCCCGAGTTGAGTGCCAGGTCGATTGGTCCCATTAAAGCCGAGAACGGGACGTCGGTTACCAGGGGTCAAAAAACGGCTCGGAAACCGAGGCGTTTCTCGGCGGCTATTGTCTCCAGACGGGTGGCCTCGGGTTGAAGGTGACCTATAATGAGCCTAGTTTCAATCGCGGACTTTTTGCGGCCGAACCAAGGACGATGAGTGTGTCTGCCGGGGCGTCAAATTTGCGAAAGAACGCAGTTTTGACTTAGTGCTTCTGAAAAAGGCGACTCGGCGAGTTTTCCGACTAGGGCTGGTGCAGTGCTTATTTGGAAGAAAATCACAAAAAAAAGTTACTGCCCGAGTTGAGTGCCAGGTCGATTGGTCCCGTTGAAGTTGAGAACGGGACTTCGTAAGTTCCATGTGCAAATCTTATGTATCGATCAGCCGGGTAGCCGTGGTATGCATGGTGCCGCAAAGCGTCAAATAATGAAAAAAACGTCTTTGATAAGTTGGGGTGGGGGCCACAAAATTTTCCAACTTGGGTAGGGGGGCCGCACCTCCAAAGTACCGGTAACCAGGGCATGCCTTACCCTGCTTCCAAGGTCGTATATTTAGCTTGAAGCGTATCACCATCTCAAAGAGGGAAAAGTCTTGGGAGGAAACCAATTGTGTTGATTTTCTTTAGATAATTTTTAGGGTTGAGTGAACGTCGAATGGTTTATAATAACACGTTTACATGTTTTGTCTGGTTTTGACCCCAATTCTAAGGTTCAACAAAAATTGAGCTTTCAACTTCAAAATTGAATAATAGTATTTAATATTTATTTCCAACCTCCTGTCGGAAAAAATGAGCTTCCTAGCTCAACGGGAAGTGCTCCTCCGAAATCGTGAACGCCAACTGAGAAAAAAGGAGATTAACAGTTTTTCGATCAAAATCACGTGGTTTTCTCCGCAGCTTTTCTGAACGTCGAGCGTGGCATAGGCTAGCTGATGGGCGACAGGCCCCCGTGGACAGAGCTGGTTCCATTGACTGAGTCCCATCCGGTCGATACGCAGCGAACTAGGGACAGACGGGTGAAGAAAATCCACCGAATAAGTCCGACTGCCACGGTCTGCTTGCGCAAGCAATACACCCAGTCGATGCTGGTGTTCTACGCACGCACACGAGCAGGGCCAAAGCACTCGAGGTTGATTTTTCTGCCCCGGACTCCGTCGAACTCAGTCGGTTTTTGAACCAAGTCTGACGTGGGCCACGCAGGAGGGACTAATCATGCCTTCGCAGTTGTGTTCCGCGAAACTAATGGCGTCTGCGTTTGTCCCTGGGCAAACGCGGAATGTTTTGGGTGGATCGGGGAATGCCTCGGACATTCCAGATGTTTGAGAAACTGTTAATGAATGATGTCGCGGGATATAAAGTGTGTCCGAATAAGACTGACCGTGGCAGGCGGCTGTTGCGTGCGCCTCTCTCGGACGAGCATGCAGAACGACAGCAAGCCATCCCTCGCAGGCATTCACTAGGAGCGGGTCCGGCAGCGGTTTTCAGAAAGCAATCAATCAGTTCTGCAGCCGAGGGGGGAGCCGTTTGGACACTCGTCCTAGAGCGGCACATGCGTCGGCCAGTCTCATTCGGACACACTTTACGGCCGACATTGCGGGGCAACGGATACAGTAGTTAAACGGCAGCGGTCTGGCAGAGCACAATTACGAGTGCGTGAGTGCGAACGGCCTAGGAGGGACTACGTCTGACTGTCGTCCAACCATGACGGGGGTCATAAGGCGCAATTGTACGTATCTTGATTAGGCCCAACATCGTCAGACAGTTCTTAATGACCGAGATCATACTTCCAGCCAACAGTGACGGCGACACTGCATATCGATTTCCGGTGGATACTATTGGCAAACATGGCGTCGCCCATCGCTGGAAGTATGGCCGCGGTCAATTACGAATATTACTCCTCACAGCGAGACGATGGAGTCCACGAGGAAGATTTTGGAGAGCTAAAAAATGAGGTCTAGAACGGGCCAGCGAGTGAAGGAGCGAGGGAACGTTAACGACTTCATAAATGCTATGGTAATTTTCCGTTTTGGCCGGAAGATACCCACACCAACAGAGGCTATTTGTGCTTAAAAATATTCGCCGAAAACCTAAACTGACACAGTTGTGCGTCATCTGGTGAGTCGATGAGGTAGCCCATGGAGCTCAAGAAGGAAACAACAGTAGAGCTGTCACCGAAGAGTGTAATGTAGAGAGAAGCGACAAAAAAGACCATTCCAGCTGCGAAACCTGCTCCCTGAAATGACGAGCTTCGGATCGAATTTATTCTTAGCTCCCCCAAAACATCATACAGAAAGCTTATAAAGCGGGTGGGTTTAAATGATGCAAACCTCCCATTTTGTCCTGCAAAAAAATAACAACTTATTCCCCATTTGTATTTGTTTGTAAAGTTCTACTCCATTTTGCAAAATTAAAACACTCCGGTGTGGTTACGTACAAGATGAGGAGAAGACAAGGATAGTCCGCCACGAGATTGATGAAGAGGCTTACCGGGGTAGGAAAATTTACCTGTAATAAGAGGTATGGGACGAGAAGTGCTGGCCTCTCGGTGAGCAACGAGACTAGGATAGTGCCCGTGAAGCCCGCACCGATCCCGAATCGAATACATACGATCACCATATCGTACTGAAAGAAAATCGAAATGAGAGCGTGTGGTCAGAAAACTCGTTCCATATATATAAAGGCATTGTATCTGGAATCGAACAAACGGTTGACTTTGAAGTAGCGGAGTGAACAAAACCCTTTGTGCCTCAATAGTAAAGCTGTGCAGTCTCCCGCCCCGAGCTGCAGGTTCCGAGAAATTGGAAGCATTTTTCCAGCTTTGCGAAAAGAGAAGGCATTTTTTGGGTGTTTCGAAAAAATTTCTTAGATTTTGCCCTAAACTTGTATGTAGGATTTAATTAGGGTGCTGAAAACGAATTTGGATTCCAGTTTCCGAACTTCTTAGGTTTACTGTAGGTCACGGTAGGTACAACGTCCTTTAGGGGGAAAATCCCACCTGAGCATTTCGAAAATTGACAAATAGACATGAAGCTCTTATTCAGCACCCCCCGAATAAACCCTGCATAGAAATTTTGAGTCAATTCTGAGAATTTGACCTAACTACCGCATACCTACCATAATCTGCCGTGAGCTGTTGAAAGTCGATAAACGGACTTTATATTCGTGTTTAGCACTCCGAATAACCTAGAGAAACATTTCAAGCCACTTCTATCGTAGCGTTCCGGAAACCGTAACAAGTCGCGTTTTGCCCTCAAATTTTCCCCCAATTGGAGGCCTTGAACAATTTTAGTCGGAAACTTAGGAAAATCGACAGATAAGCCCCGAATTCGTGATCAGCGCCCCCAAATAACCCACCTGGGAGGATTTTAGGTCAAATCTGGAGTACTTATTTTCAACGCTTTCACAGCCCTGGAATTGATATAAATAAGCACCCAACCGAAAACCCGTACAAGTCCAAAACGCTATCAGTCTGCGCAAAGTTCGGAAAATGTGCCTGCACCTAAACTTTGCTCAGTGGAGTAGTTTTAGGCGCTGAACACAATCATGAGGCCCGTTTCCGGATTTTTGAAAGACTAATGCGCTTTTAGGAAGGTACGAGAAACACGAGAAACGACCGTTATCACTTCTTGGAGCATGCAGCTCGGGGCGAGATACTGCGCAGTTATTATGAGGGCTTTAGAGATACTAATCATACAAGTCGTTTCTACAAATGTGTTTACCGCCATGAAAACGTCCCTTATAAGTTTTGTGAAAACGGGAGCGTTTGCAGAAGTTGGCGAAAAAAAAACGTCCAATGCTTGTAACCTTTTCAAACGGAGCCTTTTCTGGATTCTGAAAAAGCTGTCATATTCACAGCTCAAATCTACCTGACAGTGTGCTTTGTGGACTGAAGTTCTCTAAAATCGTTTTGTTTCTGAATCAAATTGTTTTTGAGGTCATTTTTCAATAACGTCGCGCGCGGCGAAATTTTCAGTAGTTGTACAAGTAATAAAAGAACAATCACCATGTTTTCTACGTGAAGCAGATGCAGGTGTGACAATTTCGAGATTTGTGCAAGTTGAATTCTCGAACTCCTTCATTTACGTTTTGAGATTTTCGCAACACAAGTTCGACATTTCAGAATGTTCCCAAGCGTGTTTAGTGAAAGATTCTCCAAGTTCTACCTCCACAAGTCTCGAGGTTGTCCCAGCTCCTTTTAATTAGTGAAGGAATATAGAGATTGCCCTTATATCATTTGCACAATTACTACTCAAAGTCTCGTCGCACTTTGCCGCGCGCGACAAATTTTGGAATCGACGGCAAAAGCAATTTCATTCGAAAACAAAGCGATTTTAGGGAACTTTGGTCCACAAAGCGCATTACTAGGTAGAAATTTGAGCTGTGAATATGGCCGCGTTTTCAGAATCCAAAAAAAACTTCGATTGAAAAAGTTAGAGGCATCGGACGTTTATTTTTGCCAAGTTTGACGAACGCTCCCCGTTTTTACAAATCTTAGCGAGGGTTTTTTCTATGAATCCGCAACATATTCTTATCTCGCATATGACTGAGAATCTGTGGCCGAGAAGAAGTTCTCTTTTGAAAGGCAGGGTTTGCGATAAAAACGAGTTTTAAGTTCTTCTCATGGAAATGTAGATCTGGCCATCACAAAAGTAAAAATAAGTGAAAAAAACCCGGAAATTTGAGGCGAAAACGTTCAAAAACAAGGTATAACGGCTAATTACAAGTGTCGACTGGCACCACTAGTCAACGAGATTTTCATTAATGCTTGTTTACACGCCTTTCAATTTGCTGTTGAACTAGTCATAAGTCTACAGAAATGCTCAGAAAATACTTTAGAAGCAAAATAAAAGTTGAGAAAAGAGGCATTTATAGGAATCTCAATAGTTGGGGGCGGAAGGACACGATGGCGGAAGGACAAGACTTTCCGTGAGGATAGCACAAAGACCGACTTTTTCGAGAGCCCTGCCTTTAAGTTGATCTGCGGCCTATGACAGTAATGCCAAACAATGAAAAGGGTGGGCAGTTTGGAGGGAAGGGCTAGTTACTCGGACAGAAAATAGGACTGACCGCGCGCAAGTTTTCGCTCTTAGTACCGACCGCGCGCAGGAACCGTTTCGACCGTGCGCAAAAATCAGAATAGGGCTGACCGCGCGCAAAGCACGCAGTCAGTACGATCTTGAATAGTTGCGAGCGTTCCGACCGCTTTTGCCGTTTTCACGACTCTCACCACTTTCCGTTCGGACCGCGCGCAACTTTGCAAAGCGGACAGGAACCGCGCAACTTAAGGGCCGACCGCGCGCAAACGTGAGAGAAAGTGTTTGGAGTGCAGGGGCCAAGGACGCATTTGACTCCACGCCTATTCTCTCAATTCTTTGCTAAAATGTTTACGTTATCTTGTTTGCTTGCTGTAAATCTTTTTCTTTTCTTATGCTACACTTTATGCTACATAGTCACAGTTGATTCTACGATGTTCTAACTTGTTTTTGTGTTTACCTGCAGCGTTCTAACAAAGTAATACAAAGCTATAGAATTATACATATCAAAAAAGGGTGCCGACCGTAGGGCTGTCGGAAACGTAGGTAGATTTTCGTGTAGGGCGTATGAGGGATTCAGATAAGTGAACAACATTGTGGAAAGCTTGTAGACATGAGTGGAAAGTGGTGAAAAGTGGGCGGGGTTTGAAAATGAGTGCGCACAACATCGAGAAAAGTGCGTAGGGATCCAAAAAATCGTGTGGATATCGTTGTTGGGGTTGTTTAACTGTTTTGAAGACGTGAATAAAATGCTTTTGAAAGTTGGCGGGGCTTCAGGAAAAGTGCTCATAACATCGAGAAAAGTGCATAGGGATCCAAAAAATCGTGTGGATATCGTTGTTTTTTTTTATTATTGCTCTTGCTCGCATCGGAACAATAAAGATTGAACTGTGTATGCGAAGAGATCAGCAGTTTTCTTTGCGTCTCCATCCATTAATGTCGTCCAGTCTGATGTGGCATCTCTTGTTCTTCTTCCTCTGAATTTCGCTAAGTCATCAAACCATCGTGTTCTCGGTCTGCCGTGGTTCCTTTTTCCATCTGGTATCCAGCCGATACATATACGAAGCAACGACCCTTCCGCTGTAGAGGAAAGTCTTTTGGCGAACAACCACTTCCTTCGAAGAGCTGAGTGGATCCAGTCTTTCAGCCCTGTCCGTTGTCGTATGACCTTGGAGTTTATCTTGTCCACGAGTCGAACACCAAGTACTGCTCGTTCTAATCGGCGTTGGGCTGATCGAAGAACTGAAGCCATTTCTTTTGTCCACACCCAGGTCTCGCAGCCATAGAGAACAGCTGGCCGAATGCAGGTATTAATAAACTTCCGTTTGAGTCCAATCTCAACGCTGGTAGAGGTCAGAAACAGACGATTTTTGAAGTATATTCTCCGACCGGCTTGGATTCTTCTCCGTATCTCATTCGCTGGATTCCGTGGACACGAAAGCTGTTGTCCCAGGTATACAAATTCGTCAACACGTTCTACCATTTCTCCATTTATCATTATACAGTCGCCAGTTGTATCAATCGTTCCACGCCATCGCCGCATCCATTTCGCTTTTTCTACATTCACCGAGAGTCCGATTCGAGCACACTCGCATACTAGTGCTTCAACCATTGATTGCAATTCGGCAGGGTCGTGAGCAATCAAAGCAATGTCGTCGGCGTAAGCGAGGTAGGGAAGAACCTTTTCTTTCAATCGAAATCCTTTACCATGCCAGACGACATTGTTAAGCGCATACAGTAGTGTAAGCACAAAAAGGAGTGGAGAGAGTGAATCACCTTGTCTGACACCTTTTTGAATGTTGAGTTTCGCCAAACGTTCTCCAATTCTGACAGCTGCACTTCCATTAGCGTATAACAGTTGAATGAGTTTGATAAGATCGTCGTTGATTCCAAACATTCTCAGGGATTCCCATACAGATTGTAGCTCCACACTGTCGAAGGCTTTTTTGAAATCAATGAAGATTATGCAGACATTGATGTTGAATTCATAGGATTTCTCTAGAATTAGATTTAACGTATGAATATGATCAATAGTGGAGAAATTCTTACGGAATCCGGCTTGTTCTGCAGGAAGTATGGAACGTTCTTCTACTATCTTCTCCAAACGTCGAGTGATAACCTTCGTCATAACCTTGTAGATAGTGGAGAGCAGCGATATCGGTCTGTAGTTCGAGACGTCATTGGGATCTCCTTTTTTGTACAGTAGAATGGTGTCGGCGAATGCTAGCTGTTTCGGAACAACTTTTGTAGCAATAATCGAATTGAGTAACTGACACAACGGGTTCGCAAGGATGTCCGAGAGAGGGCGTAGGGCGAATGACTGGACTCGGTCAGAGCCAGGGGCAGAACGAGCTCAGCTGAGTTTCAGCGCTTCTTCAACTTCATTGGGAAGGAGGCGGGTAGTGATGTGACCAGTGGGGGGAGATTGTGGGCCATGCGAAGAATGGTAGAGGCTGTCGTAGAACGACTTGACTGCTTCCACGGTTTCTGATAGTGGGTCACTGGAGGAGGCGGGACTTGGTGGGAAGGTGGCATGGGGATTTGGTCGTAGTACGGTCAAAGGTCGACGTGCGTAGCATAGAAACTCTCGTCCAGCACGGAAGCGGGAAGATTGAACGGCTTTTTGAAGAATGGTGATGTGGCGTATACGTAAATCCTCCTTGAGCGATCTTCGCACAAGCTTGCATACTTCAGCGTATTCCACTGCTCCTCTTACTGATCCTCCTCCGTACCGAAGTTGGTGTCGTACTGCAAAAAGTTGTCGTGTGCTTTGGGAAACTCGAGGGGGCAAAGGTTCAAAGGATGTGGCTTGATTAACTGCCGTGTTAATGATACATGCTAAGGTTTGAAACGAATGGTTTTGAAACAATTCTCGCATGCTCAGGTATTCTGGGTGTGTTTTGCGAACAAGTATCATTTCGGCACGTCTGATTCGCTGGAGGTGGAGACAAGATCGGAAAGGGGGGTGTATTTAGTTTGCTTGGCGGACAAAAGATGAACGTTTCCATAGGGGTCCAATTTTCGTGGGAGAAATCATTTCATTTTTTTCTTAACAAAACTTGCCTGTGAGCTCCCAAATATATTAAAACATTATTTAACTCGTGCTTCAGCCCTGTTGATTTCCTTCGGTGAGAATTTGGTATTGATGGTAGTTTATGTTCGTCTCGCGAAGGAACCTTGAGAATCTCGTATTGACAAAGTCTGTGCGCTATTGCAATGTTCCAATTGGCTCGAAGGAGGAATGTCCCATGAAAGTAAAATCTTTCACTCTCCTACTTGTCATAGATATTCGTGTTCTTCGCTCGCTGCGTCGGGTGCAGCGACCGACCGCAAATCTAGATTATCGAAGAGGATCAAACAAGGTTGGACCGAGGACATCTACAGCATCTCTAAAATATAAGGATGTTAATCTTTGTGAGTTTTCATTATTCCTAAAGTTGATTCTCATGGAAAAAACAACATTCGTGCGACTGTTTTTGTTCTTATTTACAAGGGAAGTATAAAAAGCGTAGGTCGGATCTTCCAAAACGACTAGTATGGTTAGTATCTCATCTGGCTCAATAGTAAAAATGCGCAGTATCCCGCCGCGAGCCGCAGGTTCAAAAAAGTTATGAGCATTTTTTAAGCCTGGAGAAAAGGCAAGGGTACCATCAGGCATTTCTTTTGGAGTTTCAAAAAATTTTCTCGGATTTAGCTCAAAAGTTGTATGTAGGGGTAATCTAGGGTGGTGAACACGATTCTGGAGTCCATTTGTCAAAATTTTGAGGTTTACTGTAGGTTACAGTAGGTAACATGTCATTTAGGGGTCGAAACCCACCTTAGTATTTTGAAAATCGGCAAACGGACGTTAAATTCGTATTCTCCACCCCGAATAACCACCGTATACGAATTTTGAGTAAAATCTGAGATTTTGACCAAACTACCGTATACCCACCGTAATCTACCGTAATCTGCAAAAAATCGATAAACGGACTCCAGATTCGTGTTTAGCACTCTAAATAACCCTCAGCAAATGATTGCGAGACATATCTATCGTAGGAAACCGGAAATCTCGAAAGTGGCGTTTTTCCCTCGAAATTTTCCCCGGTTGGGAAGCTTCAAACGAAATGAGCCGAAAACTTTCGAAAATCGACTAATAAATCACAGAATCGTGATCAGCGCCCCAAAAAACGCCCCTGGGAGAATTTTAAGTCAAATCTGGAACATTTTTCTAAAACGCTTCCAGAGCCCTCAATTGGTAGAATTAAGCGCCCAACCGAAAATCCGTACAAGTCCAAAACGCCGTCAGTCTGGACAAAGTACGGAAAAAGTTCGTTCACCCAAAATTTGCTCAGGGTGGTAGTTTTGGGTGCTGAACACATTTATGAGGTCCATTTCCGGATTTTCTGAAGAATGACGCGCTTTTTGGAAGGTACAAAAAGCACAAAAAATGAGCTTTTTAAGCTTGTAACTTCTTGGAACCTGCGGTTCGCGGCAAGATACTGCGCAATTTTACTAATGAGTCACAAGAGATACTAACGACACTAGTCGTTTTGGCAGATCAGACCTACGCTTTGTATACTTCCCTTGTCAGCTCGCAATTCTGGAAAGGACGGCTGAAGTTTTGGAAGGAAGCAGGTTTTTTCCAGCGTATAGCGGAGCTCTTATAAGAGTATTATAATAGTGTCAGCCGTATTTTTTGCTTAATTTCGACGGATCAGTGTTCATGTTATTCGATAAATACCAGCTGAGTGGACCTTTTTTATCGCTCTCTAAATTAACAACGTAAATTGACATTTGTTTCTAAATATTAGGGTTACCAAAAAAAACTATTCATCACCCTCAGGTGTGCAGCTTTTTTCAAGACCTGCTAGTCTTCTAAAATGTCACGCTGCTATCACTTTATTGAATGGTTTCAATTTCGCTTTGCTGTCGTGCATACTCTACCTTACTCTTAGCTTTAACTCTTTTTCCTTTCTCTCCAGATTCTCTCAGCAGCTGACTGCGCTCCACTCAGGCGAAAAAAGTTGTCGAGAATTCGGCGAGAAGTTGTCCAGAATTCGTACGAATTCAGGACAACTTCTCGCCTAATTCTCGACAACTTCTCGCCGGATTCTCGACAACTCCTCGGCTGACTCTCGACAACTTTTCGCCTAATTCTCGACAACTCCTCGTCTTATTCTCGACATATTTTCGCTTTATTCTCCACAGCAGCTTTTCGCCTGATTTCTCCTCTGGAGAGTCCGTCACATTTTCGCAAGGAAATAATTTAAAATAAATTAAGTAAATTAGAAAAAGAATATATATGAACACATGTATATCTAAACAAACGGTTTGATTACGAAAGGAGATATCTCACTACATCTGTAGGACTTAAATGAATCAAAAGCGTCAGTTTTTTTGATAACTTTGTAAGCACTAAATTCAGCAGCAGTAATTATTCTCTTATTTTTAGACCTTGTAATTTTGTCGAACGATTTTTTTCCAAATTTCGTTCGTTCGATGTTTCATCGGACAATTTTTTTTCGAATTTCTTTCGTTCGCAATTTCGTCAAAAGAATTCCCTTCTGGATTTTCATTCGTTCGTGATCTGATTTTTCGATTTTTTCTGAAAAATCGTTGGACTTTGAACACGCTTCTCGAATCCTAGGTTACGCTGTTTCTTTATTCCTCGGGCCGAGTTGACGTGAGCGTGAGCGAACGCGACTTGAGTAGAAATCGAATACTTGTGGAATATTCATTCTCTGACCGAGCGTTGTAAATAAATCGTTGAGACCGGTTTCGAAAAAAAAAGATCCGAAACTTTTGAGGAGTATCGAAAAAATCCTAAACTTCGAACAAATTCGAAAAGATCCAAAATTTCGAACGATTTTCGAAAAAAGTCAAAATTTCTATTAGATTCGAAATTCGTTCGTTCGACCTAGGAAATTTCGAAAAATTTTCGAGATTTGTTCGTTTGGAATTTTTTCGAACAAACTTCGAAAAAATCCGAAATTTCGCTTAGTTTCGAAATTCGCTCGCTCCAACTTCGAAATTTCGAAAGGTTTTTGAAATTTGTTCGTTCAAATTTTTTAAATTTTCCGTTGTTTCGAACTTTTTCGAACGATGTTTTTTCAGTTTTCGTTTGTTCGACATTTTTTTCGAAATTGTACAACTATAATGCTATTCAACATTCAAGGCATGGCCATTTTCTCACAGTATTCGACTTTCCTCGTTGAGACCTACGCTACGTATATAAGCAAAATGCGTTTTTGAAATTCCCGAATGTTTGAATTTTTCGAAGGAAGCCCTTCTCAAATTTTCGAATGAATGACTAAATCCGAGTAGGAATCCACAGTTTTTTTTTCTCGAAGGAATAAATAAATTTGTATACCCGTTAGGAATTCGATTGGAATGAATATTCGGAAAATCTATCTAACACATCATAAATATTTTGAACTTTTTCAGGCTGAATAATCAATTGTGGTGACCCGAACATGGTTTCAAATTCGAAAAATCAAATCTTTCGGTTCTCCTGTTGAACACAGTACTCGAAAAATAAAAGCAAAAAAATTGAATACGATTGGTTTAGTCTCTCGAATGAATGGAATATATTAGAAAACTAGTAATTAAATTGCTCGAAAACTCCGATTGAATTTCTTAAATAAATCTTATATTTGAAAAAAAAAACGAATAAGCGATAATTACAAAAGCCGGCATAGTTGGGCATACGAGGTTCGAGTAGCCAAGAGTGGGCGGACCCCAGGTAGCGGACGCCTCGTCAACGGTAACGGGTCAGCAGATCTCGAATGGTAAGTACCTGTGGTGATGTCTGTTAATACTCTAGGATGTGAAGACTGGCCTCGCTCATGTGCCAACACAAGGCTTGGGTCACACCTATCCATGCGGTGAAGGAGCAACTCAATTGGGATAGGACACTGTACACCAATAGAATGCTAAAGAATTATTGCAAGGTTGAGAGGTTCATATTTAAGCCAGAACTGAATCACTTAAGATTTTTTTCGATTAAATATTCCTAATTCTCAACGTCATTTTGATAAGTCTAGAACAACTTTTTGAATAATGATATTTAAAATCTCATTTTTCCAGTAACGAATCATAAAAAGAAAGTTCAGTACTTGGAATCGCGAAAACTTTGAAATTTAGTTACTTCAATTTACAATCTTCCGGTAAAAACGATATGTCAAAACTCGAAAACATGGAAAATCCCATAGAAATGTGATGTTCAAGAGTTCGGTGGAATAAATTATAAACAATAACCAGCTTGCTCAAGTTCGATGTGTCCTGAATTCTCGACAACTTTTCGACACATTCTCGTTTCGGAGAAAAGTTGTCCAGAATTCTTACGGAATTCTCATCAACTATGTCCTTCTCCTGAGTTCTCGACAACTTTTTCAGAATTCTGGACAACTTCTCCGAAATTCTCGACAACTTCCCCATCTGCCAGAATTCTCGACAACTTCTCTCCACTTTCTGAACAACTTCTCAATTCTCGACCGATTCTCGACAACTTCTCGATATATTCTGGACAACTAGTTTTACCTGAGCAGTAATCTCTGAGGCAACCGCAATGGGCTTAGAGAGACGAGCGTCGTCAGTCGCGTGCTGTTGCGCCGCGGGCTGAATAGTGCGAGGTGTCACAACTGATTTCGAAGGCATTCTGGTAGATATCCGTTCTTCCTCTATATTCGCTGACATTGTAATAATAATAATAATGATCGGTTACTGTGTCATGAAAACGAATCAGTAATCGATTTTGCCAAGATACACAAGTATTAAAGATATAGACTGCACACAAATATTCATACAGAGAAAAGAGTAATGGAAATGCAAAATTCAATTCAAAGTTAAAGGTTTTACGATTTTAAGACGACAGGTCAGTGATTATACAGTGCGTCGCATAAGTATACGAACACCCTCAAATTTCATAGTTGGGCAATCCGAACGAAGTTTCAAGCATTGGCACCGGTCTCTATGTTTTTCGCTATGCCGAAAACGGTAGGTCACATTGCAGGAAGGCAAATCGTACAGTTTTTTCTTTTTCACATACAGAAATTCATTTTTTAGCCGTCGCATAAGTATACGAACACTTCAGAGAAACGACATTTTTGTACAAGAGACATACGACAAAATCCTGTTTCAAGCGGGATAGTAAAGAATGTTGTTGTATGCGTAAATTATCATCATGCCACGCGGTTCACATCTCTGTTCCGAAGAACAGGCCCAGGCTCGAGCTCTCCACGCCGCCGGTCATGGAGTCCGACAAATTTCTCGGCAAATTGGACGTTCAACAAGCTGCATCTCTTCGTTTCTACGAAATCCGGACTCCTACGGAATGCGTGTTCGCTCTGGGAGGCCTCGGAAGCTCACTGGGCACGACGAACGATGCATCGCCAGAAGAGTCTCCAACACAATGGTGTCTAGCGCGATCGTCCGCTCAGAACTCTCGCTGAATGTGTCAAAGGATACCATCCTCCGTTAGATCCACCGCAACGAAAACATCGAAAGAGCCGTAATGAAAAAGGCTCCGCGCTTGGAGAACGCCACAAGTCGGCCAGGCTCCAGTTCGCCCGTTCAAACTTGGGTACAAATTGGAGGAAGGTGAGCTGAATCGCGTGCTATCCAATTTCATGGAAATTTTTTGAACCCGTTGCTTCAGGTTGTCTTCTCGGACGAGAAAAAGTTTAATTTGGATGGTCCGGATGGTTCGAGGCACTACTGGCGGGATCTCCGGAAGGAGCCGGCTTTCTTCAGCCGCAGGAGCTTTGGCGGAGGAAACGTGATGGTTTGGGCAGCCTTCACAGCAACTGGGAAGGTCGGAATCGCCTTCACAGCAACTGGGAAGGTCGGAATCGAATTCGTATCGAATCGTATGGATTCACTTGAGTACCAGGAAGTGTTGGCTTCGCATCTTCTTCCGTATTTTCGTCGTCGAAGACGTCAGGGCTTCCGTTATGTCCAAGATAAGGCCACTATACACGTGTGCCGATCTACTCTGGAGTGGCTCCGGTGCAACAACGTCGATACTCTGCCTTGGCCAGCGATCAGCCCGAATCTGAATCCTATCGAGAACGTTTGGGGAATCATTGTTCGCAAGATATGCAAGGATGGGAGGCAATACGGAACTGTGGAGTCACTCAAGGAGGTCATCGTAGACGCATGGAACGAAATTGACCAAGGGACCCTCCAGAACCTCAGTGATAGCATGACAGATAGACTGTTTGAACTTATTTCGCGTAACGGTGGTGTAACATCATACTGAAGACTTTTTCCATATGTATTGTTTGAAACCATCCCGAACCTCGTCGAAGCTAAACTCTGGCAAACCACTAGTGTATTGAACCACTAGTGTATGTGGATTTCGACTATCACCACCAGCGGAGCGGTGAGCCTCGGTGAAATATAGCTAGTGATAAGGAGGTTCCGACGAAAAAGCCACCGCTCCGCGCTGTGATAACCAAAATCAGGAGTTCACTTGAAATGAACCAGAATCTAACTACGTCCCCTTCCCTCTTGGTGACCAACATTTTCGAAAAAAAAAACGCTTCAATCTTTTACGTTCTCTTCTAAGTGAACTTTTTTCTTTCTTTTTTTTGAGACTGAATTTTTCTGAACAAGGAAACTTTTGTAATTTTTGCTACACTTTTTCCTTTTTTTGAAAACTACTACCCTCTTTACTCTATTGACGAGCCTTGGATAGTGTTTTCCATTTTTTCCCAGAACTGCGAACCGAGCAAGGTAATATACGGCTCCGGGTACCAACTTCGTAGACTCGCCAACAACACCAAGACCCATGTGTCTTCTCTGAAGCTAGAAAGTTGGTTTTCCTCCTAACCATTTCTTCGAAAATTGGTGGATTTCGATTTCATGGATGTTTTGTAAATTTTCGTTTTGATGCGCAGTAGTTTTTTTTCCCGCAAGTTATCGAGTAGGCCACTATTTTTTTCATTTTGATTGTCACTTTCCGGGGGGGGGTAGGGGGCTTTTCTTTTTTTTTGATTTCCATTAACATCTAATTTTTATATCAAAATAATGAGCATTAACGTGATTGATTCCTTGTTCTGATCTGGAAATGAAAAGATTGGGACGTCGCAACTTGAAAAAAAACCCACTGCAAGAAAATCGAAATGTACCAATTTTTTAAAGAGGATTTGAAGGGAAAACCAACCTGCTGCCTTCGAAATATCGTAGAGTATGGTAGCAAAATTGATTTTTCACAGATAAACACCTTCGAGATCAGCTGTATCACCTAGCACAATTCAGCACGCTGCGCGATCACACGCAGCTGACGGCGCGCGTCTTTCCTAGCCCAGTACGGTTGCACAGATATTACCTCAAAAATGTATTGCTCCATTACAAACTTGTGTTCTTTGTACACATTGATTTAAAATTTCTAAGCATCACTTAGAATTTTTCAAAACCTGATTTGAAATATTTGAAAAGAAAACTTACAAAAAATATGGAATATTTTTCATATTGTGATACTAAAACATCTGATATTCCGATTATATAGTTTCGCAGATATTCGAACAAATGAAGTTGAGGGTGAAGCAGAGGATTTACAAAAGACAATGTAATGGAATTATGACTTACTTTCCATGACGTAAGATGAAAATAATCAGTAATATGTATTTGTATAGAAATATTTTGGATGTTGATGTTTCTATCAATATACTTCATTATTTCAAAAACTGAAGAATTGCGGAATGATTCCTTTTCGCTCTGTAGCGTGAGATTTAGTGCATACTTTTAATAAGTTTTTTCACAGAAAAAAAAGAAAAACTTCAAGTAGGATATGTTCTCTTGAATTTGTTGCATATTTCTGTATGTCTTTGTTTCTATGAAGAAAAAAAAAACAATCTGTTGTATAATTATCGTCTAATTTCTTATTCATATACTATCAAGCGATTAATCTGACAATAAACCTATGTGTCGTGAAATTTGTGCTTTGTTATGCTATTGCATAAATTTGATATATAACCGTTAGTCATTACTAAAGAAAATAATTTGTTGCATAATTATTGCCTCACTCATTGCTGTACCATTGCGTGATTAATTTGGAAATAAACTTGTATATAATCATTTTCGTGTTATGTTATTATGCAATACGCTAGCATCGAGTCCCCCAATCGTGATCTCCACTAAGGGTAAGGGACTAAGGGAGTTTCATAAGGTAATAGCCAGTAGTGGGCACCACGATTGTTGGATCCCCTGCTGGCATAATGCGCTGTTATGAGCCCCTCTCATCGGAAGGGCGTCGTGATATTATTTTTGCCCATGGTCCGAACGCAAAGTGCCGTGATGCAAATTTGCGTTCGGAACGCGCACACTTTCGTGCTGACCGCGGCGGTATACCGGTCGGAACGCTCGCAATGGTGCGGTCGGAACGTCGCCGATCCCGCGGTCGGTCCTATTGTTGCGCGCGGTCAGCCCTATTTTCTGTCCGAGTACTGCTATTTGTCGATGCCACTTCGATAAGCGATAGCGTTGCTTAGTCCTTCCCTCTGATCCGCCCAATCTTCTCACTGTTTGGCACCACAAGACGACCACCCTAGTAATGCGAATGCAAACATGCTTGAGAATGTGATGCCTGATGTCAACAAGCACGCTCGTGCCGATCAAAATGGACGCGAGGCAAATTAAATAGCGCCGGCTGCGGACTTTGTCAAATATCTTAATAGCGATCCCCATATATTATGGCCAGCATTACGCTGTTCAGAAAGTTTTTGAGTTATGGAACACCTGCTCGCAAAAGGATGATTTCGGCCCCATGACATTGCTCACCTGCTTGGGTACGGCTTGCGATCCGGTGAGTGTTGCGCGAGCGGCAAACACTAAAATTCCACCACAGTATAGAGTAGTCCCCAGAGCTCTATACGAGGAAACGGCTTTCGTTGTGACAGGATTTGAACGCAGGAAAGTAAATTAGGCCCCAGGACCTGTCAAGTTATTTGATTTCACCTAAAAGCGGGTATGTCGCGTCGCCGCACATCTCGTCGCGCGCAGCGCTCACCAACCGCGACGCAGCACGCACGGGCGAGCAATCTCCGCCCCCGTAAGATTTGTGACAAAGTCCGCAGCCATGCAGCCGGCACTATTTAATTTACGCGCAGCGTTACGGTAGCCCGGCGTCCATTTTGATCGGTACGAGCGTGCTTGTTTTATGACAGAAGTAAGAAAGTTCAGAAGATCATTTCCAAGTGCAAGTTTGAGGCGATTGTTTCCATCTGGTCGCCACCGCGATTCGTGGTTCAGCACCAGTTGCGATTATCGCGGAAAGAGAGTCGTAGGAGTTCTAGACACATTAAAGGGGAGGTAAACAGAGTTATTGCTCAGCTAAAGCTTTCTGTTCCTGCCAGGAAAAGGCATTTCAAGCTGTGGTCGCCTCAAAAATACTTGTCGAGAAAAGCAACAAGCGAAAGTTGATAGCGGCGCCGCAAATGGCTGGTGGCTATGGTGGCCAACGTACGCAACGTTCGACCCTCGACTAGAATTAAGGATGCGACTGTAGGCATGATGCTATGTACGCGGAAGCGTTTACACTTTTATGCCGCCAAACGTCGGCCGAGCTATGGTACGCCTTACTTTGCATGATTTACTCATGTCCTTCGTCTGCCAGTGTTTGCGTAATCGCACATGGCATCAAGTGCAAGACCGTTTCGAATGAATGTTACATTCAACTTTGTTTTTTTAAATATAGGAGAAAAAGCCAACCCGATCAAGTTGAGCTGAAGCGGCTAATCCTCCGATCACCTGCCACATATCGAAGAATACCGTGATGCTGAGAAGGGCGACAATGATCTGCATTCCAGTCTTAAAACCTGAATTTCTCATGGAAAAAACACGGGCATTGGGCCTTGCCCTTACAATCCGCTCGCTGCATGACGTTGGGAATTCAATCCTGCCTCTGCACAAAGCTTCGTTGATACTCTCGCCGCCGAGCGGCGGGTCACTCCGCTCATAGAATCGCGCCTCGTGGCTCTACAAACCCACTGCAATACCTGCAGCACCACTGTCTAGAGCTGGAGGTACAGGTCAACACAAGGCATGGTTTACCATTGCCTACTTGGGTCTGGGTCTTACCCCTAAGCTTCAAAAGAGATGAAAGAGGTACCTCCACTGACCCACTCCAGAATAGCCTCGGCTAGTTTAGTTGCCCAGGCTGACCTTATCCTCTCTGTTCTACGTGTACTTATTTTTCTTCTAAAATCAGTTGAAGCGATTACAAGTTTTTTGACAAACTCCTTCGGTCGTGGTGTGATTGTTTTCCTTTTTGGCAAGCACGTGGCCTGCCCTTTGTTTCTCGGTTTTCGTTCTCTCATACTGCACATTTTTGCCCTGATATCGATCTATGGGAAGTTCTGTTCATTGCTTGATTCGCGATTCTGCTCATTTTGTGGTTGAGTCAGTATTCGACTGTTTGTTTTGATGCTTTTCCTATGTCGATTGTGCACCATGCGTGCAAAATAAATATACCAGGTTGTTCAATAAGTTTTGTCGTTCGATAAGAGAGGGCGTTGCTACTAGCCCTTATTTTTTTTGTTGGTACACTCTTCATATGAACGTACAGTTCACTTCCGCACAGCCGTTCAGTCCGCAAAGTGCGCGCTGTAAGCGAAAGCGTGCTGCGGCGCGGTTGCGAGTATCCTCAGACAGGGAGGTGGGATCACCCGGGCGGTTTTTGCCTTTGGTGCCGGGGTGATCCCACCGCCCAGCGATCCCACATCCTGTCTGAGGATACTCGCAACCGCGCCGCAGCACAATTTCGCAATCAGCGTGCACTTTGCGGACTGAACGGCAGTGCGGAGGTGAACTGTATGTGAAGTTTCATTTCAATCTGTCTATTCATTCTTTGTTTACAAGCCATTTAGTGTAGCCGTGTCACAACATTGGAAAAATTGAATATCGTGCAGTGATGAAATTCTCATTTTTGGAAGGTGTAGCACCAAAAGAAATTCACGAACGAATGTTAAAAGTGTATAATGATTGTTCACCTACAATTAGAACAGTAGAAAGATGGGTTGCTGAATTTAAACGTGGTCGTACAAGCCTTGAAGACGATCCACGTGAAGGACGTTCAAAAAGCGCATCAACACCAGAAATCATAGCCAAAGTACAGGATATGGTTTTGGAAGATCGTCGATTGACTGAGAGAGATTTAGTAGAGGCTCTACACATCTCATTAGGCAGTGTGAGCCATATTTTAAGTGAACTTTGGGTTTTAGAAAGCTGTGTGCACAATGGGTGCCGCATTCGCTAACAATGGAACAAAAACACGACTTGCGACTTTCTCAGCAACATTTGGAGCGTTTTAAAAAGGATAGAGTGGATTTTATGCGTCGATTCATACCCATGGATGAGACTTGCGTCTATCACCATGATTCTGAATCAAAACAAGAGGCTAAAGAGTGGTGTGAACTTGGTTGTTCGGCTTCGAAACGAGTTCGTGTCCGGAAATCGGCCAACAAGGTTATCGCATCAGTTTTTTTGGAATGGGAAAGGAATTTTGTTTGTGGATTACTTGCAAACTGGTGAAACAATTAATTCTGAAGATTATTGCAATCTTTTGGACCAGTTGAAGGAAAAAATTGGTGGAAAAAGACCCGGTTTGCAGAAGAGAAAAATCCTTTTTCATCAGGACGATGCACCGTGTCACAAGAGCATTTTGACAATGGCTAAAATCCATGAATTGAAGTTCGAATTGTTGGAGCATCTACCGTATTCACCAGATATGGCCCCCAGCGACTTCCATTTGTTTCGAGAACTCAAAAAATTTATGCGTGGCAAGCGTTTTTCATCAGATGAAGACATCATAACGGCTGTAGAACCTTCCGGATTCTCACTTCAGAGATGGGATCAGGGATGAGCGGAGTTCCGCGTTCCGAATCCCGCAGTTTCGCGCATTTTTGGCATTCCGAAAACCGCAGAAAACGCTGCGGAATGCCAAAATATCGGGTCATCTGGGGCGGGAGGAAACATCAGATGAATTCTGAATTATTCCCCGTTTCGCGTTCCGAAAACCTTTCCGCGCATTTTCAGGCGTTTCGCGCACGATTGCCGAAAACCCAGAAAAAAATTTCTGTTCCGAAACCCGAAAACCAAATTCCGAAATTTCATATTTTTATTCCGCTCATCCCTGGATGGGATCCACAGATTGGAGGATCGTTGGAGCAAGTGTAATAATGTTCAGGGAGACTATACTGAAAAATAAAGTGTATTTTAAGCCATACCTGGTAAATATAAATGGGCCGCATCAAGTCAAAGCGGTGGGGCGCGATTGTATACTTGTTCATGCTGACTTCGAAAAACTGATCCTCCGCCTACTTTTTCATGTACCCCTGACATCGCGACCACCCACACTTTCCATCTCCCCCCTCCCCAACGCAAGTTGAAGAAAAAAGTAGCGATGTTTAGCACACCATTGGATGGTACATAGATTGTCAACTTGGTCGTTATCCATCCGAATAACTCTTTCGTTTCAGTCTTTATGATTATTCATGTTTATATTCCTTGCCAAATATTTCATCTGGTCAGGAGAAGAATTTTATCATGTTTCTCGAATGCATGACGGTCTCTTCAGATTCAGCTGTTGTTTCATGAATATTTGATGCATTTGGATAACTAGACATTCGATTTTTCGAACACTGAGTCAAAATTAGATGACAGTGTCTGAGTAACTTTGGGTAATTCTCTGAAGAGTCAATACTTTACCTAATAATAAACCATTAATCGAGTGAATTCTTTCATTCGGGGACCTACGAACTCGAACAGAGTCACCCACTCAAAAAATTAAAAGAACGTTCAAAAACTCATCGGCAAGGGGTTTTTCAGAAGCGATAACTAATTCACCCGACATTGTCAAAATTCTTTATTTGAGTTCTTCATTCATTATATACTATAATATCGGGGCACGATCGATGTTATAGAGTTGCACTTCGCCTCGTCGCTCGGTGCTGCAACTATAAAGGCCACCTAAGGGACTGATTAGAGTCCCACCGCTGAAAGGAGTGGCAGCATGCAATGAAGCAGTATCGATCGTGCGAGATATCACGATAGTTTCCCCTCGATTGCATGCTGCCGCACCATTGAGCGGCGTGACTCTTCATAATCAGCCCCTAATTCAAGCGACAACATTTTGAAGACACAGTCCAAACTCAGAATCTTTTCTCAATTTATGTGCCTAACTTGGAAAGATTTTATCGTTGATCGCAATGGTGTCTTTTCAATCGCTTATAACATCGTACGAACGCAATTATAGCCCCTCAAACTTCGCGAATTTAAATAGCTAAAATTTCGTGGACGAGCAGTCTTGGATTGACGGATTTCTGAGCTTCATGATGGCTTCTTCTCAAACAAATAAATAATTGAAGCTCCACTGAAGAGATTGATGTTGTTAACCTCCTTTATTGCGACGTTTCGGGTCTTAGACCCTTCCTCAGGCTGTAAATCATTACAGTAAACAACACAGAGCACAACCATGAGGTTTTCGGAAACTGATAATGAGGTTTAAACAACGGAATATTAGCCTGACCGGGTTGGATGTTGTTTCTTCCCAAAACGGTACTGGTGTTAGTGGACCGGTTCTAACCCGAGGCAGACGGCAAATAACCGGCTGAGAGACCATTATTTTGAGAGGCGATCATTCTTGGAACTGCATCGTTCAAGTGGCGGTGTGTTCGATGTCTGGAGAAAGCACTGCTAGGATATGAGCTCGGTGAACGTAATGCCCTCATATGGATTTACGAGGAACGCTGGATCAAATTCTGTCGGATCTGAATTCACAACACGACTCCATCCGACTTACGGCGGAGAGGCCTGGACATAACGGATACCTTCCGTTTTTGAACACTCAAGTAAGGATATCCAATCAACAGGTGCACAGTGTGTGGTACACAAAATCTGCTTCAAAGAATATAACACGCACGCAGCTGTCATCCAACGTTTATGAAGAGCAATGTAGTACGCAATTTTGTGCAGACGGCGAGGAAGTTCACATCTGATAATGAAGAGTTGATGGAAGGACAGATAAGGAAAATCCTGTACGAGAATGGCTATATGGATACCAGTTGCAACACTAGGCGACCATATCGACAGTCTTTGTCAAATGCCACTCTAGTCCTTCCGTACGTTAGTGATGCATTCGCTAAAGATGTGAATACTGCTGTGCGAAACTCGTCTCTCCCACTCCGCTTAGTGTTTCGCCCTCCTCCCACACTCCGTCAGCTCTTAACTTCATCTAGACCTTATGAAGATCGGTGTGTTAGAAACGCTTGCACCTATTGCACAGGAAGTGAAGAAATTTGCCACCTACGCGATGTGGTGTACAGAGTGGAATGTGGGACCTGCGGAGAGTTTTGCATTGGAGAGACCGGAAGACCCCTTCGAGTTCGACTAGATGAACATATGAGGGCATTACGTTCACCGAGCTCATATCCTAGCAGTGCTTTCTCCAGACATCGAACACACCGCCACTTGAACGATGCAGTTCCAAGAATGATCGCCACCACTCTGCACAAAAACATCTCGGATACAGTGGAGAGAAAAATAAGAGAGGCGATCGAGATCAAGAGATGGGCACCGCCCATGAATACCCGAGAGGAAATGAGGGAGGCGTTGAGACTACTCACCACGCATCGGGATTAGACACTGATAATCAACTTCGGACCACTCTCAAAATAATGGTCTCTCAGCCGGTTATTTGCCGTCTGCCTCGGGTTAGAACCGGTCCACTAACACCAGTACCGTTTTGGGAAGAAACAACACCCAACCCGGTCAGGCTAATATTCCGTTGTTTAAACCTCATTATCAGTTTCCGAAAACCTCATGGTTGTGCTCTGTGTTGTTTACTGTAATGATTCACAGCCTGAGGAAGGGTCTAAGACCCGAAACGTCGCAATAAAGGAGGTTAACAACATCAATCTCTTCAGTGGAGCTTCAATTATTTATTTGTTTGAGAAGGAGCAGTCTTGGCCCTGTTTTTTTTCGTCATTAGCAATTATCGTTTCGGAGTAAACCTAAGTACAAAGCTAGACCGATAACAAATGGAAGAACATAGATTTTGAGTAAAATCCATCGCGCGTCTTGTCCCTATTAAACTCAGAAAACCGCCGCTTTTAATGCGTGTCGAATGTGCATTCAACTCGAGTGACCGCACCCATCGCAAGGCTTCATCACAGGGGCACGTGCTCCAAGCAGCAGCACGTGCTGCAAAATTTTATAGCAGGAGCATGTGCCGCAAGATTCAATTGCAGGAGTACGTGCTGTAAGGTAGTCCAGCGCTATCGTAGCAGCACACAGACGCGACGCGGCTGGCACACCGACGTGCGACGCGGCCAGCTCGCCGAGCACCATCTGGGGCCGTCAGCGATTGGACTAGGCTTTCAGCGGCCGATCGGGTAAAGCACCGCAAACTTGGGTAATTGAACCGGCGAAGCTGCCGACCTCTTAGTTCCGCTCAGAAAATCGCCGCATTCAAAGCGTGTTCAACATGCATTCAACTCGAGTGACCACACCCATCGAAAGCCTCTGTCGCAGGAGCACGTGCTCCAAACAGCAGCACGTGCTGCAATTTTTTAACGCAGGGGCACGTGCTGCAAAATTTAATTCCGGGAGCACGTGCTGCAAGGTAGTCCAGCGCTATCTTACCAGAACACCGACACGCGACGCGGCCATACACCCACCACCATACGACTCTGCCGGCTCGCCGAGTAACATCTGGGGCCGCCAGCGGTTGAACGAAGCCTCCAGCGGCCGGGTAGGTCAAGTACTGAAAACTTGGGTAATTGAACCGGTGGTGCTACCGACTTCTTGGTCCCGTCTCAAGAGTGCGTCGTAGGCTTTCCTTTTTTTGAAAATCGTTTCGTCATCGAGTTCGATTTGTATCATGCACGCATTGAACGTTTTATTTGTTGGCGCACGATCTGCATTTTGAAGCACAATAGGAGCACGTGCTCCTAGGACAGCACGTTCCCTGACAGTGCTCGGAACCGCCTTGTCTGCGAGTTAAATGCGTATTCCACACGCATTGAATGCGGCGATTGTCTGAGCGTCTCAGGAGTACATCGTAAACTCTCCTTTTTTGTATAATCGTTTTGTCATCGAGTTGAATGTGTATCATGCACGCATTGAACGTTTTATTTGTTGGCGCACGATCTGCATTTTGAAGCACAATAGGAGCACGTGCTCCTAGGACAGCACGTTTCCTGACAGTGCTCGGAACCGCCTTGTCTGCGAGTTAAATGCGTATTCCACACGCATTGAATGCGGCGATTGTCTGAGCGTCTCAGGAGTACATCGTAAACTCTCCTTTTTTGTATAATCGTTTTGTCATCGAGTTGAATGTGTATCATGCACGCATTGGACGGCTTATTTGTTGGGGCACGTGCTGTAATTTGAAACACAATAGGAGTACGTGCTTTCCTAGCAGCACGTTCCCTGACTGTGCTCGAAACCACCTTGTCTTCGAGTTGAATGCATATTCGACACGCATTGAATGCGGCGATTGCCTGAGAAAGGCAGCAGACACGCTCAAAAAAGGTATCGATTTTATGTCATAAATCGAAGGTTTAAAGCTACAATACCCGCGCTAAGTTTTGTAAAAACGGGGAGCATCTGGCAAATTTGGCAAAAAAGCGTCCGATGCATGCAACTTTTTTGAATGAAGACTTTTTTGAATTCTGAAAACGCTATCATATTCACAGAATGAATTGTTACCTTATCATGTCACTTGTGTGCCGAAATTCCTTAAAGGCAGCAGACACGCTCAAAAATGGTATCAATTTTATGAGATAAATCAAAGGTTTGGAGCCGTTTGTATTGGGATCCGAAGTAAAAACGAACGAAAACTGTGTGCAAATAGAGGAATAACGGTTATTTTGTTCTCGGGTGAAAGTGGACGAGTTTTATCGCGCGTGGTTGAAACCGCAAATATTGGCAACAAAACGGTTGAGATAGAGAAGCCGAACTCAATAGGGTACTGGAGACGTGCAAATGATTGGAAGCGTTCAAAATCTATTAGTTCTTCCAATTTTGTATTTTGGTCTGGCTTTATTTTGATGCACCTGCTTTATGGGAAATCGATGGCTGCGAATAACGAGAAAACACAGGGCTCGAGACAGCTCGTCCGCGAACTTCTACCAGTTCAATAATTCAAAGTTTTTGAGCCGTGAACTCAGTTCGTAGTTTGAGTTCTGGAGCGATTCTGGAGATACCATGGTGATTCGTAGCGTAGTAAATTTTACCCTCCTAGAATAGGAGAAATCCCTTAAAAGTCGATTCCGTGTGACCTTGTACGCAGCTTTAAAGCGCAGCAGAATGGACGCTCAAAAATGGTATCAATTTTATGAGATAAATCAAAGGTTTGGAGCGTGGTTTGTATTGGGATCGAAGTAAAAACGAACGAAAACTGTGTGATCAAATAGAGGAATAACAGTTATTTTGTTCTCGGGTGAAAGTGGACGAGTTTTGATCGCGCGTGGTTGAAACCGCAAATATTGGCAACAAAACGGTTGAGATAGAGAAGCCGATATACTCTTACCAGCCGTGTACTAAATGAACGTTTACCTGGTTGGAAGCATGAAAAACCAGCCAAAGTGACCGTATTAGTACTACCAATCTGGACGAGTTTGTATTTTGGGGCGGGGTTGCAGAAGCTCAGGGGTGGGGTTGCAGAAATTTTTTGATTTGCATGGCAGACATTTAGTAGTATTGACTGGTTTTTGACGCTTCCAACGGCATGAGCAGTCTAATAGGAGCCATGCGACTCCAGAAACGTACTTATCTCAAAAACTTTTTCGAGCGTGTCTGCTTTCTTTAAGAGCGCTTTGTTTTTGAACGAAATAGTTTTTGCAATCGTTTTTCAAAAACGTCGCGCGCGGCGAATGCGGCGAAATTTTGAGCAGTATTTGTACAAGTAATAGAAGAACAATCTGTATGCTTTCTTCATAAATTAGGGGCAGGTGGGAGAATCTCAAGGTTTGTTCATGTTAAATTTTCGAAATCCTTCATTTATGAGTCCGGGGATTTCGCAACAAAACTCCGACTTTTGAGGTAGTTCTCAAGCGTGTTTAATGAAGGATTTCGAAAATTCAACCTGCACAAACCTTGAGATTCTCTAATCAGCACCTAATTTTTGAAGAAAGGATACCGATTGATCCTAAATTACTTGTACAAATACTGCTCAAAGTTTCGCCGCACTTCGCCGCGCGCGACGTTTTTGAAAAACCATTGCAAAAACTATTTCTTAAAAAAAACAAAGCGATTTTAGGGAACTTCGGCACACAAGTCACATAATTAGGTAGCAATTTGATCTGTGAATATGATAGCGTGTCCAGAATTTAAAAAAGTCTTTATTCACAAAGTTACATGCATCGGACGCTTTTTTGGCAAGTTTGCCAGATGCTCCCCGTTTTTACAAAACTTAGCGCGGGTATAGTAGTAGTATGGGGAACTAACTAAAAAACCGACGAAAACTGCATGCAAATACAGGAATAACGGCTGTTATTGTCATGGGGTAAAATTGGACGAGTTATGCCCGAGCGGTTGAAATAGCTAATACTAACGATAAAACGGTTGAGATAGCGAAGCCGATAGACTCTTACAGCCTGTACTAGAACGCTCTCCTCGTTGGAAGCTTCTCGGACAAACAGAAAACCTGACCGCGTGCAAATAGCGGACCGCTACCGGACGGACGTTGGTCGAACAGGTTTCTGCTGGCGGTCAATCCGCAAGCTCCCGCGGTTAGTCCGCGAGCTCCCGCGGCCAGTCCGCGAGTTCCTGTGGTCAGTCCGCGAGCTCCCGCGGTCAGTCCGCGAGCTCCCGCGGTCAGTCCGCGAGCTCCCGCCGTCAGTCCGCAAACTCCCGCGGTCGGTCCAGAAAGCAACGCTGTCAGTCCGGAATGCCTCGCGGTGGGTCCGAATTTAACCACGGTCAGCCCGCTAGCTCCCGCGGTCGGTCGAGAAAACCCCACCGTCAGTGCTGAAGGTCACGCGGTTGGCGCACAAGTTCGTGCGGTTGATCAAGGTTTCTCCACGGTAGGTCCGCACTTTCCCGCAATTTTATTGATTGATACACTGTCAGATCAGAAGCTCCCCCACGTTTCCGTGATTATTCCTGTCGTTTCCGCGTTTGGCTTACAAACAGACGTATCCCCGAGAAGTCCGGGTCTCTGCGTGTCTCTGCATGTGGCGTGCGGTCTGCGGCAGAAAATACCTATATGACGGACCACTCCGCGTCAACCACCATATGTACACAGCCATGCAGACAAGAAAAAAGAAAGATGGAGAGAAAGAATTTAGTCATGATAATGGCATGGTGTGATAATGCAGACTACAGATGGGGGCTGGTTCATCTTCAATAAATCAATGGTGTCTCACGACTTCAAGTCCACCGTGACAACACCCATGAAAAGTCAAAATGACGCAACCGTGTTGGATTTCAACTTGAGGGGGAGGGGAGGATGAGAGTCAAGAGATTATGTACATGACATCAAAACTCACCTAGATCTTAACGAGTAAACATGCCGTATTTACTCTAATAGAAGTACACCTCTATTTGAAGTACACCTCTAATAGAAGTACACCTAAAAGGGAAGGCTGAGTATTAGAAGTACACCCTCTATTTGAAGTACACCTCTATTAGAAGTACATATAAAATAGAGGTCTGAGTATTAGAAGTACACCCTCTATTTGAAGTACACCTCTTTTAGAAGTACACCTCCTTTCGGAGGGGACCCCCGGTACTTGGGTAAGTGATTGGCAATTCGAATGTGGCATTTGAGAGAAACCAGTTTGCCCAAGATTTTTTTCACTAATGTGAGGTTTGAATATTAACAAAAAAAACTATCGGCCATCCCTTTCTTGGTCAAAGATTGCTTGTATGGGAAAACTTACGATGAAACCTCAGCGAGCTTCAAATGACCAGGAAAAAACGCAGAGCTAAAGTTCGACATTGGTGTTATTCGCGGCGAATGCATGGAGTTTATTTAGGTTCTTCACAAATATTTTTGTTTGATTGGGTTTTAGTCAATCAAAGTCGACTTGTTTTGGACCTAGACGTTGACTTTAGCGGTGCTTGAAAAACCAAGATTCCTCAGCGTTACGAAGATTCTATCATTCATTTATGTACAGAAATTGCTTATACGACGGGAAATTAGAAACCACCAATTGTAGTCTTTACCTATAGTGGATTGTGGACGCAAAGAACTCGCTTCTGGAAAAGCTGTTGTCAGGTCGTTCAAGAACCGCGCTTTTCAATCGCTCTGGACGGCTCGAAAGGCGATCAGTCAAAGGCAGTGTTCACGATTAACTTCACTTCCGATATCACCACGGTTTAGGGAAGGTCTGGTGCCCTGTATAGCAAGGCATGCTTAAAAAGCACGCGAAAGACGCGTTTTTGAGCCAAAATAGGCCCTCCCTTTTTTACGCCGATTTTTGAGAGTGGAGGAATTGACCGCTATGAAGGATGATGCTTATCAGTGCAATGAAGCGACCAGCTCACTTATCAGCACTTCCTTGACTTGATCGTTCCTGTAATCTGAGTCTTCATTTGTTCTCATCGAGGGGCGGAAGTGGAGCACCGGGCGGTTCTGGGACACCAAAACGCTTGTGTGCAGCTGTTATTTTGCCACTCCTGGCTCGTTTTATACCGTTTTTTTTCGACACTGGGAGCATAGGATCCTTCTCGCCGATCATTTCACTGTGGAAAGTCACCAATGATGTTCATCGTGAACGCTGCCTTTTTAAATTGTTTTTAAGACTAACAAGTCGATAAAGCACGTGTCAACAAAATCGAAAACGAACTTATACGTTTTGAAAGAAATTAACTTGGGAAAGGTGTGAATACATGATATCAGATATTGTGGAAGCATCAATTCGATTGAGCCTAGTCTAAAATTTGATTAAATACAAGTTTTTGGTGTTATACTGGAAATCAAGAAATGTGAAGAGTCTACCATCGGAAATTCAAAAAAATTGCCCCGAATAATAGAAGTACACCCTCTATTAGAAGTACACCTCTAATAGAAGTACACCAAAAAGAGAGGGCTGAGAATTAGAAGTACAGCCTCTATTTGAAGTACACCTCTAATAGAAGTACATATAAAATAGGGGTCTGAATATTAGAAGTACATGTATTTCTAAAAGAGAAAATAGGGTAATTATGTACATCACGGCTAGTCAAAAAAAAATTCAACAGTTTCTATTGTGATAGAAAGCGCTCTGTTTCAAAATGCACAGATTTCTGGCCAATGTGCGGACTTCATTGTGATAAGGACTGTAAGCTTAAAGTTATCGAAAGCAAAGCGAAAAAAACAGAAGAAGTCTTGCCAACGTCTCAAAAAGTTCATTCAAGCAACGATTCAGGGTCCATATAGAGTTCTGAGGGCTGCGAGTTCCAGCGATAATAGGGAATAAAGTGCAGCTAAAAGCTTCGTAGTTGCTCTTTATACCCTATCATTGTCGCAACTCGGCTCCCAGAACTTTATATGAGCATTTATACTTTGTAACGCGTAGAAAAGCTATTTCGTAGCCCAGCATGGGTTTTTATTTTTATTTTTTTGTAGCTTTTTTCAACAGCGTTCGAAATATAATGTTTTGGCGTCAAGTTGCAGTTTGCTCGAAATGGAGATTTTTGTTCTAGATGATTTTTGATCGATTCATTCTTCATCTATTTCAGGTCCATAAAATTAGCATCGAAAAGAAACTTCATTGACCCGAAAATGAATAAAATATGAAGTTCATAAAAAAACAATCGCGCTAACTAAAGGAGAAAATTACTTCCTTCTGAGCGACCGGGACGATGAAATTTTAGGAACACTGCGCAACTTCAAAAAATGCGGATGTTGTAAGAAGACCACGGGCATTTCGAATATCAACAAATAATGGAAAAAAATTAGTGCTATTATTAAGGGCTCTGCAGAGTTGCAGCGACAGGCGGCACGCCGCCAAGAGAGAGGTTTGGGGTGGGAACAAAACTTGAAGCAGCGTTGGGCACCAAGACCTCGCAGAATTGCCGCGATGCCGCCGCCGCCGGCCACGTTGTTCTTCCATTGCGTACAACCTCCCTTATTCGACGTCGAAATTTCCTGTAACCTGTTTTATTGCATTTTGGGTGTTACAAGTGTTTCAGGAATGGCACTCTACTTTTCGTGAAAAGTAAACAAAAAGAGAGGAAAACAGAGAACTGAACGTAAGTAAACAAAATGTGCTGTTCAGCATATTTTTCCCCGTGACACCGCAAACAGACTTCAATTTGTTACGTTTGCAAAGATGTACAGCTATGTAGAAAGATCACATTAAAATAAATTATGGCGAACCCTACCTTTAGCAGCCATCGCACCATTGAACACAAGTAGTACAGGCCATAAAACGGCCAATGTCTCACCATCGACTGCGTACCACGCGCTGCGCGACCGCACGCGCGTCGGAAGCGAACGAGTTTTGGCCGCCGCGCATCCTTCCGAAACGTCGCGCGGCGGCCAAAACTCGTTCGCTTCCGACGCGCGTGCGGTCGCGCAGCGCGTGGTACGCAGTCGACGGTGAGACATTGGCCGTTTTATGGCCTGTACCTCGTAAAGGACTAGATAAGCTGCGCTGTTCCACAGATCCGGACTTCGTTGACTTTTTCTGATTTTTTTCTGTTTTTCGCAGATTTTTCAGAAAACAGAAATCAGAAAACAGAAAGGCCAAAACGGCCAGAAAACAGAAATCAGAAAACAGAAATTTCCGCACACCCCTGGTCCTGACCATTTCTTGCCGCTGTTCGCTGGCGGCGTCGCTGCGGGCGTCGCTAGTGTTGCGGCGGCGAAGACACTTTGCGAGGTCACCACGTCGCCAGCCTGGCCCGACACGTCGCCGGTGTCGCCCGCTGCGTGGAGCCCCCATTGCTCATCATTGCCCTGTCGCAGCGAATCTCGCCGCGGTGCCACTCTGCAGAGCCCTTTATTTGGTAGAATACTGATATCGCGGAGCCTCATTGTAGATTGAAATTCTTTCGTCAAAAGAGGCTACAAGATCTGCAAAAGTTCGCAAAACGTGCTATGCACCAAAAGCTTACCAGATTAAAAGTCCAAGAAGGAATTTTCACGATTTTTTGGGATCATTTTCGCGGAAACTTCCGTGAACTTTTGCAGATTTCGGAGCCTCGTTTGACAATAAAAATTTCAAGCTATTATTATTGTATTGTAACAATTGTTGCAATAAAGTATCAAACGATTACATAATCTCCATTTTATTTCACGACCCGCTTTCCCTCTATCATTTTTTCTATCCTAAACTCCCGAAAGTGAGCTGTCAGACGTCAAAATATTAGTACGCGAAATTTGGAAATTTTTGAAGAAAATTTTCAAAATCTTGACGTCGGTTTATTTGTCTGCCAAATCTGAATTTCCCACTTTTCATTTTCACGATAGTGTGGTACTTCTTTCCGATTCGATTCATTTTATTTGTTTCTTAGGGAAATGAAATGGAGGGCCTCTCCGACCCCATTTTTCTTATACCCAAAATCGGTACAAACCCGTCGTTCAAAATAACTACTCACACTATCTGTTAGAACAGACATTTCCCTTTCGAAAAACTGAGATGCGGACCAAAGACGAAAAGTTCTAACACTTGATGCGCAACTTCCAATAAAAAAACGCTACGTTCTTACGTCAGGCAAAAAAGCAAATGCTTCTCGTAAATGTATCAAAACTAGCGTAACTGTAAAAAATTGAACATTTCGTGTAGGGAAGAAACATCACTTAAAAGGAATAGTTGAATAGTTGGAAGATAGAAGAAGGAATAAAGATGGAGTTGTGCTCAGCGTTGCAAATAATTTCGGCCGCTGCTGGCCACAAGCCAACAGCAGCGGGGCGCTGATTAGCAATGGGGCGAGACATCTCGGTTTCAGGCGGTTTTTTACGTGCCTTGACCTGAATCTGATTTTTCTCCCTAGTTCTTATGATCCTTTTCCTAAGGTGGAGGAACTATTCACTTTTTTCACACATAAGAAGCATTCGGAAACGCAAATTACTGGCCTTTTCGGGAATTCATCCCATTCATTCGGGAATTAAGATCACTTGTACTATTCCAAAGGTGTAAAAATTTCCCGAGCAAACGTCCAGTCTCAGATGAGGATACTCAATTTCTCTCGCAAATAATGCCTGATTTCTCTTGAGTATTACTCGAAAACTTTCAATAATAACTTTCAAAGTATTTTCACGGATCGAATTGAAAACGAATGAAAGATAAAATTAATAAATAAATAATAATAATAATAATAATAATAATAATAATAATAATAATAATAATAATAATAATAATAATAATGTGTTTTGTTATACTTATGGCTTGCGCGGTTTTTACGATGGAACTTTATGGAGCGGCCTGACGTTTCGACGTTACCGTCGTCTTCAGAGGCCTGAGCGTGACGCAAGATTAGAACATGAACTACCCGATCAAGTGCCCAATTCGCCGAGGCATTTTCGATGTGCCCTTAGAGCCACGCCGGAAAAACCTCTCAATCTGTAAGAGGCACTCACTCTTTGTTCCACCGGCGATACAGGAAAACCACTCTCGACTGAGCAAGTAAGGAATGAACTTGACTAAGTGCAGGGCGCGTAATATGAAATCGCGCTCAACACTCAGATAAATGGTCGGTCTACAGCTCGCATAGTGGAATATAAGGCAAAAAGTCATTGGTTATAGATGGGCATTCTTTGCGATTGTTTATGCGTGGATTTCTTTCGAAAATCCGGAACGCCTCCAACGCTCTTCTTGATGATATGTTCGCCTCAACTGATAAGATCGTGCACTTCACTTCATAATCAGCTCCGTGATGGGGACCATTTCTGTGCCTGCCTAGCGGTGTTGAGAGGTTCACTCTCCTCTTCCCTGCCAGATGTTCTTTAACTCGTATTGATAGCATCCTCCCAGTCTCTACGATGTAGGTGGAATTGCAGGCAAGGCATTCTAGTTGGTAGATAACACCTGTTGTTGAACAATCCCCGATCTTTCCATATGGGCAGATGATGCAGTCATTTGATGAGCAACGTTTGTCGTAGAGTCTATTCCGCACGAGTTGTCGTTTAAAGTTTTCATTAGGGATGTTGACAAGAATGACGTCATTTTGTAACTGTGCCCTCACGATACTTCGTTGAATCGCTGCGCTGAGTTCATCAGAAACAAATGGGACACAGAGAGACAACTTCCCTTGACGCGATCGTTGTTCCCGACTCCTGTGGGGTCGACGATTCCTTTGTACTCAGAAAAATGAAAACATATTACATGTAATAAAAAGGCCTGAATTAATATGCATGTAATATAAATTGGCCAATGTATATTACTTGCAAATTATCTCGACCGATGTATGTTACATGTAATATATCGGTCTCTCGCACGCAGGCCAAATGTCGCAAGTAATATGTTTTCGATGGTGAAAACATAATACTTGTAACATAAGGGACGATTGCAATATACTTGTAATACATCTCCGTCAATGTATGTAAGTTACATGTGAATTATCTCTACTCAAGTAAATTACATGTAGTATAAGTGTAACATACTTCAAATATCTCCAGCAACTGAGGGCCAATGCTGAACTCAGAAAAATGAAAACATGTTACATGTAATATAAAGTGTAATATACTTGAGACATTCAAGTATATTACCTTTATATCGCATGTAACCTACACTTATATTACATGTAACATACACTTATATTACATGTAACATACACTTATATTGCATGTAACATACACTTATATTTCATGTAACTTAATTAGAGCTGCAAGTTGAAGCTCGATGCTTTGAGGGTTGGAGCTGCAAGTTCCAGGCCATCGCTTCAGGTACGAATCAGCGAGCTTTAAGCTCTTTTGGACATCCCAGGAGCTTAAAGCTTGCTGCTTCATGATTGAAGCAGCAAGCTTGGATCCCACAGCTTCATACAAGAAGCAGTGGGCTTAAGCTTGCTCAAAAATTATTGTATGTCGCTCCCTCTAATCCTCCACACGATTAAAACGGATCATGAGGAGCGAGAGATCAACGACTCGGCCAGGGCGTGTGACCACCCTGTCGAAAGTCAATGCAATGGGCCTGCGCTCATGGCTAAGGTATGAGGCGGCCCGTATGCTGTGCGGGTTTGCAGAAGGTGTTCAGCATGGGCCCTCAGTTGCTGGAGATATTTGAATTATGTTACACTTATACTACATGTAATTTACTTGAGTAGAGATAATTCACATGTAACTTACATTGACGGAGATGTATTACAAGTATATTGTAATCGTCTCTTATGTTACAGGCCATAAAACGCCCAATGTCTCACCGTCGACTGCGTACCACGCGCTGCGCGACCGCACGCGCGTCGGAAGCGAACAAGTTTTGGCCGCCGCGCGGCGGCCGAAACGTCGCGCGGCAGCCAAAACTCGTCGCGCGGCGGCCAAAACTCGTTCGCTTCCGACGCGCGTGCGGTCGCGCAGCGCGTGGTACGCAGTCGACGGTGAGACATTGGTCGTTTTATGGCCTGTACAATTATTATGTTTTCACCATCGAAAACATATTACGTGTGACTTTTGGCCTGCGAGCGAGAGACCGATATATTACATGTAACATACATCGGTGGAGATAATTTGCAAGTAATATACATTGGCCAATTTATATTGCATGTATATTAATTCAGGCCTATTATATTACATGTAATCTTTTTTCATTTTTCTGAGAACACCTTCTGCAAACCTGCACAGCATACGGGCCGCCTCATAGCTTACCGATGAGCGCAGGCCCATTGGATCGACATTTGACAGGGTGGTCACTCGCTCTGGCCGAGTCGTTAATCTCTCGCTCCTCATGGTTCGTTTTTCCGTGAGGGAGGATTAGAGGGAGCGACAAGCGATGTTTTTGAAGCAAGCTTAAGCCCATTGCTTCTTGAATGAAGCTGTGGGATCCAAGCCTGCTGCTTCAGTCATGAAGCAGCGAGCTTTAAGCTCCTGGGATGCCCAAGAGAGCTTAAAGCTTACTGACTTGTACCTGAAGCAGTAGCCTGGAACTTGCAGCTCCAACCCTTAAAGCATCGAGCTTCAACTTGCAGCTCTAATTAAGTTACATGAAATATAAGTGTATTTTACATGTAATATAAGTGTAGGTTACATGCGATATAAAGGTAATATACTCGAATGTCTCAAGTATCTTACACTTTAAATTACATGTAACATGTTTTCATTTTTCTGAGTAGAGCAGGATAGCCATTCAAGGCTGCAACCTCTGATGCCAACCGTAGTGACTCTTGGAGTTCATCTCCATCCGTGCATATCCGCCTTACCGTTCGGAACATATTTCCTACCACCGCCCGTTTTACTGCGATTGGATGAGCCGATTGAGAATGGACGATGATGTTTTTCGAGCTCGGCTTCCGATACCATTTAACAAGAACTATTCCGTCAGACAGTTTGATCTGTGCATTCAGGAAAGGGAGCCAACCGTCGTGCGGAGTTTCCCTTGTGAATGTGATGAACGGTGATTGTTCATTCAATAGGTGGAAGCATTCGTCCATCTCGGACTGCGTCGATGTCACAATGTAGCAGTCGTCTATATATCTACAGTACAACAGCGGTCGACGTTCAAGCACGGGCTCTTCTACTTTGCTCATGAAACATATCGCAAGCACGGGTGCTAAGCGTTGACCAATTGCTCGGCCTCTCAGTTGTGATAAATATTCGCCTGACCACACAAATATGTTACAGCGCAAACATTCTTTGATCAGGGTCAAAATCTGAGCTTTGCTGAGGCCAAAGGTGTTCACACGGTCAGCATGCTGATCCAGCATTTCGGACAAGGCGTGAAGGGCTTGCTTGTTCTTATGTCAGTTGGACCTCCTACGCCGCTGATTATTGGTCTTATTTTGTATCTGTCTGGATCCATGGACCGCATGTGGTCGTGAGAGAGCTTGTGAGTTTTTATAAGACTGTAGAAAACCGGACAGGATGGATTATCCAGCTTGAGTCTACTGAGCATCCTCTCACTAATACCAGCAGATTTCCCAATCGACATCCAAACGTGGTTCAGCTTTTTGCATTGCGATAAATACTCTCTTTCACTTGAATGACGATAGATTGAGCCATCCCGTAGGTGTTGCTCCGTTATTGCCCGGTCTAGGGTATGTGGCATTATCACGAATTCCCCGCCTTTATCGCTGACAGAGATTCGCAACGTTCCATTCGCTCTTAAATCATGTAATTCCTTTATTCCATGCCATTGATCGGTTGTTAAGTTAGACCGAAAACGCCGTCTATTGTTTTCGAGAGCAGATAGGATATCAGATGATAAAATTCTGATCTTGATGTCGACTTCTGGCACTGGGTTAGGTTCACTGTAGATGGTACGCGGGAATGGAATCGGTGGTAGCGAGCGGCGATCACCCCCTGCATTTTAACAATAATAATAATAATAATAATAATAATAATAATAATAATAATAATAATAATAATAATAATAATAATAATAATAATAATAATATTAATAATAATAATAATAATAATAATAATAATAATAATAATAATAATAATAATAATAATAATAATAATAATAATCATCATCATCATAATAATAATAAGGGTAATAATAATAATAATAATAATAATAATAATAATAATAATAATAATAATAATAATAATAATAATAATAATAATAATCATAATAATAATAATAATAATAATAATAATAATGATAATAATAATAAGGATAATAATAATAACAATAATAATCACTATAAAAAAAGAATCGCATGGCCAAGAAAAATAATTATGACTATGGGGCTACGAAGCCATCACCATGCAGGCGCTGTGCTTAGCGGGTGCCACGAAGGAGAGGATGAGCGTTCAGCACAGCGCCTGCATGGTGGTGGGGCAGCTTCGAAGACGAGCCGATTGGGGCGCGTTATTCAGCGCCTTCACCACTGCTTCGTCTTCGTTTTTTTTGCTTAATGCTTTCTTTTTTTTTGATTTTGGTATTTAAGAGCATTTTCATTGTGAACGCTGTCGTTTCAAGAGCTATTGGGAGAAGATTCTACCCTCCGTCGTACTTTACTACTTCCCTTACAATATTCGTTTTTTTATAACATTCGAACACGAAACATTTTATTACTGGCGCTGTTCTTTCGGAGCAATAATTCTACCTTCCGAAACGCGCATTAGTCTTTGGAAAATTCGGAAACGGACCTCATAATTGTGTTCAGCGCCCAAATCTACCCTACTGAGCAAATTTTGGGTGAAGGCACATTTTCCGCACTTATCACAGACTGATAGCTAGGGTGAGGATTTTCTGAAAAAGGACCGAACGAACGAATTTCTAATAAATTCGTTCATTTTTTATTTCGAACGAACGAATTTCGAATAAATTCGTTCATTTTTTATTCCGAACGAACGAATTTCTAATAAATTCGTTCATTGTTTATTCCGAACGAACGAATATTCAAAATTCGAATATTCGAATGACGAATAATCTAAGCATTCATAGCAATATCACGCAACTATGTAATGAGCGGCAATAAAAAGTTTATTTCTTCTTCTGAAGCTTCATCACCACTAGCAAACGAAATTAATAAGGCACTACTCAACCTTAAATCTGGATGGGCTTCAACTCAAAAAAGGCTACAAAATCAACTTTAGCCTAGCCTAAGGGGGCTAATCGAGATGCTGAACACGAATACGAGGTCCACTTTCGGTGCTTCGAAAGATTACGGTAAGGATAGGGTTATTATGTCGTCAAAATCTTAGAAATGATTGAAAATTCGCCTAAAAGGTTCTTTGGTATGCTTATCACAAACCCGTTGTCCGCTTTCCGAAAGATTAAAGTGGGTTATAGTAGCCGAATGGCAAAGAACCTACCCTTAAACCTCATTAATCCTTAAAAAATCGCGAAAAGGATGAGAGATTTTTGATACACAGCTCAAAAAGGTCTCTTGGCGGAGTTTTAGCCAAGTTGGTGCTATCACCACACCAGAAGGGCGGGGGGGCCATTGCCATTCCACTAGGACACACCCATTTTTCCGTGCCGGCGCGCAGTCATAACACCAATCCGGTGTTTCCTCCCCTTCCAAAATCGTTGCGGCGCGGATAAATGGGCGTGGCCATATGCAATGGCCAAGTGGCCCCGACTGCCGAGATAACATGGCGTAATCTAAAACGTCGACAAACCACGGCACTGTGCCGCGATATCCAGAGGAGGGGCCTGAGCTGCGAAGGGGTGGAGGGGGGGTCTGAGACCCACCGGGAGATCAACTGGAACATTCTGAGTTTTTGAAGGTTCCCCTTTTTCAAACTTTACATCTTCTTAAGTTAATTGTTCATCTTCTCTGAATTTCCAACAAAAAACAGACCGAATAGCGCTCCCGGCGAGGGTACGAGAAAATCGGCGAAAGTTTGACCTAATTATGCTTTGGGGGGGTCTGAGAAAATCGCCAAAAAAATTGCTCTGGAGGGGGGTCTGAGTAAAATTAGCCTTTTCCACAGCTCGTGCCGTACCCTGTAGGCCACGCCCAACTTTCCGTGCCGCCGCTCAATTAGGGCACCAAGCTGGGGTTTCTCTACCCCACTCTGGTCGGTCACTCTTTGAAGTTGGTATCACCTAAGAAGATGTAGAAAAAGAGAAACCTCCAAAAACTTTCAGAAGGTTCAAAAAATTGGGGGGACTATTCTGGTCACACTTCGAAGTTGGTATCACTTAATAAGATGTAAAGCTTGAAAAAGAGGAACCTTCAAAAACTTTCAGAATGTTCCAGATGAACTCCCGGCGGAGCTCAGATCCCTCCCCCTCCACCCCTTCGCAGCTCAGGCCCCTCTGGATATCCACACCCCGCGCGGTACTCTGGTGGCCTAGTGTGGTGGTCAATCGCACCCCCCCCCCCCCCCCTGCTGCGTTTTCACTATTCTGGTCACAGCAAGGTTTTCGCATAGTCACGTCGTTACGTGGGGGGGATAAATGGCGGTTTCGCGGCGCGAAAAATGGGGGGGGGACTATTCTGGTCACAGCAAACTTTTCGCATAGTCACGTGGTTACATGGGGGGATAAATGGCGATTTCGCGGCTCGAAAATTTTGCTCCTGAGGGGGGTCTGAGTGAAATTAGCCTTTTCCACAGCTCGTGCCGTACCGTGTAGGCCACTCCCAACCTTCCGTGCCGCCTCTCAATTAGGACACCGCCGGGAGCACTACTCGGCCTGTTCTTTGTTGGAAGTTTAGAGAAGATGAACAATTCACTTTAAAATATGTAAAGTTTGAAAAAGGTGGAGGGTGGCCGGCCAAGCCGGTCCATCGTTCAGCGAAGCCGAACGAATACTACACTGAGGGTGGCGGGTGAAGCCGGCCCATCGTTCAGCGAAGCCGAACGAATACTACACTGAGGGTGGCCGGTGAAGCCGCCCCATCGTTCGGCGAAGCCGAATGAATACTACGCGTGGTGAATGGAGGTGGGTCGGCAAAGCCGGCCTATCGTTCGGCGAAGCCGAACAAATACTACACTGAGGGTGGCCGGTGAAGCCGCCCCATCGTTCGGCGGAGCCGAATGAATACTACGCGTGGTGAATGGAGGTGGGTCGGTGAAGCCGGCCCATCGTTCGGCGAATTCGAACGAATACTACGTGTGGTGAATGGAGGTGGGTCGGCGAAGCGGGCCCATCGTTCACGTACCGATCTTGCGTGTCGCCACCTTTGAACGCAGCATTATTGGAGAATTGAAAACATTGAGCAGTTAAAAGGCTTTTTGACGTCATGTTTATTTGCTTGCTTGACCACCACGGCTCAAAAATTTTGCTCCTGAGGGGGGTCTGAGTAAAATCAGCCTTTTAAACAGCTCGTGCCGTACCCTGTAGGCCACGCCCAACCTTCCGTGCCGCCGCTCAATTAGAACACCGCCGGGAGCACTACTCGGTCTGTTTTTTGTTGGAAGTTTAGAGAAGATGAACAATTCACTTTAAAATATGTAAAGTTTGAAAAAGGTTGAGGGTGGCCGGCCAAGCCGGCCCATCGTTCGGCGGAGCCGAACGAATACTACGCGTCGTGAATGGAGGTGGGCCTGCGAAGCCGGCCCATCGTCCGGCAAAGCCGAACGAATACTACACTGAGAGGGGCCGGCCAAGCCGGTCCATCGTTCGGCGGAGCCGAACGAATACTACGCGTGGTGAATGGAGGTGGGTCGGCGAAGCCGGCCCATCGTTCGGCAAAGCCTAACGATTACTACACAAAAGGTGGCCGGCGAAGCCGCCCCATCGTTTGGCGAAGCCGAACAAATACTACACGGAGGGTGGCCGGCAAAGCCGGCCCATCGTTTGGTGGAGCCGAATGAATACTACGTGTGTTGAATGGAGGTGGGTCGGCGAAGCCGGATCGTTCGGCGGAGCCGAATGAATACTAAGCGTGGTGAATGGAGGTGGGTCGGCGAAGCCGGCCCATCGTTCGGCGGAGCCGAATGAATACTACGCGTGGTGAATGGAGGTGGGTCGGCGAAGCCGGCCCATCGTTCGGCAAAGCCAAACGAATACTACACGGAGGGTGGCCGGCGAAGCCGGCCCATCGTTCGGCGAAGCCGAACAAATATTACACGGAGGGTGGCCGGCGAAGCCGGCCCATCGTTTGGCGGAGCCGAATGAATACTACGCGTGGTGAATGGAGGTGGGTCGGCGAAGCCGGCCCATCGTTCGGTGAAGCCGAATGAATACTACGCGTGGTGAATGGAAGTGGGTCGGCGAAGCCGGCCCATCGTTCGGCAAAGCCTAACGAATACTACACAAAAGGTGGCCGGCGAAGCCGCCCCATCGTTCGGCGAAGCCGAACGAATATTACACGGAGGGTGGCCGGCAAAGCCGGCCCATCGTTCGGCGGAGCCGAGTGAATACTACGAGTGGTGAATTGAGGTGGGTCGGCGAAGCCGGCCCATCGTTCGGCGAAGCCGAATGAATACTACGCGTGGTGAATGGAAGTGGGTCGGCGAAGCCGGCCCATCGTTCGGCGAAGCCGAACGAATACTATGCGTGGTGAATGGAGGTGGGTCGGCGAAGCCGGCTCATCGTTCGGCCGAGCCGAATGAATACTAGGCGTGGTGAATGGAGGTGGGTCGGCGAAGCCGGCTCATCGTTCGGCGGAGCCGAATGAATACTAGGCGTGGTGAATGGAGGTGGGTCGGCGAAGCCGGCCCATCGTTCGGCGGAGCCGAATGAATACTACGCGTGGTGAAAGGAGGTGGGTCGCCGAAGCCGGCCCATAGTTCGGCGAAGCCGAACGAATACTACGTGTGTTGAATGGAGGTGGGTCGGCGAAGATGTAAAGTTTGAAAATGAGGAACCTTCAAAAACTTTCAGAATGTTCCAGTTGATCTCTCGGTGGAGCTCAGACCCCCCCCTCCACCCCTTTGCAGCTCAGGCCCCTCCTCTGGATATCCACACCCCGCGCGGTACTCTGGTGGCCTAGTGTGATGGTCCATCGCACCCCCGCCCCTTGCTGCGATAGCACCATTTTCACTATTCTGGTCACAGCAAGGTTTTCGCATAGTCACGTCGTTACATGGGGGGGATAAATGGCGGTTTCGCGGCGCAAAAAATGGGGGGACTATTCTGGTCACAGTAAACTTTTCGCATAGTCACGTCGTTACATGGAGGAGGGATAAATGGCGGTTTCTGCGGCTCAAAAAGTTTGCTCCTGAGGGGGGTCTGAGTAAAATTAGCCTTTTTCACAGCTCGTGCCGTACCCTGTACGCCACGCCCAACCTTCCGTTCCATCGCTCAATTAGGACACCGCCGGGAGCACTACTCGGTCTGCTTTTTTGTTGGAAGGTTAGAGAAGATGAACAATTCACTTTAAAAGATGTAAAGTTTGAAAAAGGTGGAAGGTGGCCGGCACATCGTTCGGCGAAGCCGAACAAATACTACACGGAGTGTTGCCGGCCAAGCTTGTCCATGGTTCGGCGGAGCCGAACGAATACTACGCGTGGTGAATGGAGGTAGGTCGGCGAAGCCTGCCCATCGTTCGGCGAAGCCGAACGAATACTATATGTAGGATGACCGACGAAGCCGGAAGAATACTACATAGATGGTGGCCAGCAAAGCCGGCACATTGTTTGGAGAAGCCGAACGAATACTACTTGTGTTGAATGGAGGTGGGTCGGCGAAGCGGGCCCATCGTTCGGCGAAGCCGATCGAATACTACGCGCGATGAATGAAGGTGGGTCGGCGAAATCGGCCCATCGTTCGGCGGAGCCGAACGAATACTACGTGTGGTGAATGGAGTGTGGCCGGTATAGCCGACCCATCGTTTGGCGAAGCCAAACGAATATTATATGGGGGTGGCCGACGAAGCCTGCTCGATGCGAGGATGCAAATGATACGTACCGATCTTGCGTGTCGCCACCTATGAGCGCAGCATGATTGGAGAATTGAAAACATTGAGCAGTTAAAAGGCTTTTTGACGTCATGTTTATTTGCTTGCTTGACCATTTTTCAAAAAGGACAACTATACTACTGCCATAGTGGTATTCGGTCTTTGGAACGGCGCTGGCCACATGGTTGTAGACGTACTGGTCTATTCACGTTGCTTTCACAAGCATGTTTAGGAGCTTGTACCCTACATTAGGGACTGAAATTTATTGTTCCTTCGCGTGCGTATGTGGAGCTGGGATACAGACAGTGTAAGTGTGGGATAGTTGAGTAGCAGCATACGCGCACACGCGCGCGATGCACCTTAGTGAATTTGACTCTGAAACAGAGGGTTTGCTGCCTTCAAGTCAAGTGGCTGCCCCTGTCTAGGGACCCGAAGGGTCACTAGTCTTTACATAAAATGAATTCTGTGAACAAAATACGGGCGAAGGAAAAGCCGATTCACTATGCGGGAATGGTGCGCAGTATCAGTAATCATATTTCTGTGATATAATAAAATTAATATATGTAAGGATAGTGCTATACGATCTGACCACTACTAGAAGTAGGGATTGTTTCTCGAGTAATGGGAAAAATAAAAAATTCGCCATTAATTGCTTGTAAAAATGCGATGTTTACTCAAGTTTGCGATTTTTGACCTCGCTGCATTCGAAGGGTCAGATATATTGTAATGGTGAAGCTGCCGGCGGACCACGAAGGTTATAGTCGACTCTCTAATAGGTTAATACATTGACCTTAAGTAGGTTTAGAAATTCCTTCATGCGGTGGAGAAATCGATTTTTGAAAACAGTGTCCAACCTGTGGGACACGCGGTCCGAAGTGGTAGTCAACGCGTGTCCCACCGGTGGGACACGCGGTCGTGAATGGGTTAAATGCTTCGTCAGCTGAACTAAGCCGGCTCCTCCCGGAGATTTCTCCGGTTACTTCTTGCGTAACCAGTACCATCCGAAATGGATCTCGCCTCGACAGTGAAGAGAACTCAAAACGCTAAACTATGATCTGAGGTTTGGAAAGCGGAGCGCAAAAAGCGACTCAAGTTTCATTTTTTTTGTTCAGGAAATTTCTCCATAACGAAGCGCAACAATGTTTCCGTGGCGCTCGATGGAATGTCTGATGGAATATCTCTGTACACTCAGCGTCATTTCGGAACGAAACCTTGAGATCGACACCATAACCTTGAGCCAACTGTCATTCATCGTGAACAGGGGTGTGCGACAAAGGATTTTGAAATTTCGGCAAACGGCAACGGCAAACCCCAAAAATGACCGGCAAACGGCAAAATCTGGGGTGGTATTAAATGGGGTGTTAAACCTATCAAATCGCCACCTCCAAGCCGCCAACATACCGCGACAAAGATGCCGCAGAGCCGCCAGTTCAACGCGAGCTGCCCCACGTAAGAAATGTCAGATTCACACGAGCCGTCAAGTTTACGCGACCTGCCTGACGTGAGAAGATGAATTGGACGCTTTCCGGATAATAAAAATACAGTAGATTTCCGACTTAAAGGATAGCAAGGGATAGAGCAGATAGTAAGTTGAGAAAATTTGAAACCGGAGGTTCAGCACTAGAGCTCTTTTTCAGGTATTATGGTAAGTTAATATCTTTCAAATACATTGCACCGCATATTGAAAACGGTCGAAATTTCGAGTTTTTTTTTCAGAATTTCGAGCTTAGAAAAATTATATTACGGCAGTATTCACCAAATTTATTCATGAGGAAGAGCCTTCCAAGCGAACTTCTTGAAATTTCTATTGTTCGAAACACTGCTAGGTTAATTAATAGCTTAAATCACCAGATGTGTGTGATCTTACAAGATCTCACATTTGCAGTAACTTTTTTTGAACGTTACCTGAACAAATATCCTTTCTAAACAGAATTTCGAGCGAACAAAAATTTTAAAATCCCTGGATGAATTAATCAAAAGGCGCACCTGGGAAGGTAACACTAGGTGCGACAAATACCTTCCGAAAATCGTCGAGTAATGAGTAGATAGGGTGACCTACATTCAACTGAAATGGATAATCAAAAACCTATAAGAATGATTGAGTAAATAGTCAATTTTCGTTTTTGGAAAGATTTCAAGTGTTTTTTTGGAAACGTGCAACTGAAGTCTTACGTTCGAGATTGGGGCGATTGTGCGGTTTCGGTCATTGGTGAAATTGAAGAAATGAAGTGTTTGCAGTCTTCTCAAATTGAAACTCATCACCAGCCCCCGGTTGATGTTGAAAATATATAGAAAAGACTGTTATACGCTCATATGTGCATCATGCAAGGAAGAGATTCCGTGCAAATATTGCAAGGTAAGAATTGAAACACTTCGAGTGGTTCCATCAATGCACCAAAGCAAGTGCGTCGCGGATCCTCAATAAAAATAAGGGACCAACGATGGCACTGATCTGGCAATGAATAGGGAGTTTTCCAATCTTGCAGTAAAAGGAGAACAAAAATAGTTGGCTTTGAAAACAAGTTCACATTGGTTTGCCACAAAACTCGCCCGATACGCCCCGACTAATACAGAAACATTACTAGAGCACCAATATACAGATAAAACACGGAAACATCACTAAAGTAGCAAATCACTTGAAAATCAGTCGCTTTGGTAATATTCATTTTTGGCACTTAAAAGTTTTGGTTTTCCTTCCGAAAAGCGAGCAAGCAATTAATTCTCTTCACACCCATTATAGCCTAGGACAAGCAATGAATCATGAAGAGGAAAATAACCTGAAAATAGCAATGCGGAATATTTTCAGAAGGAAATTAGCAAAAAGGAGAGACGTGTCAGCGCTTGCCGAAAAATTAACAGCTGATTGGGAGGGATGGATTGGTGCCACCATAGAAGACGGCCAACGTGTTTCAGCAATGATCCCTGTTTTGTTTTTGATCCCTCATCGCCCGTCTCCCTGGCGGAAGCCGTTAAAAGACTATCCCTTGAAACACCTTTCAGTTTCAAAGATAGGCTGACGTCCTGAATCAAAATGGCTGACAGTGCTATCAAATTTCCTTAACCCTCTGCATTAATTAAACTCGTACTTGCCCTCAGTATAGATGGTCAAAATTGTTTCTACTGTATCTTGCTAGCCGCGAGAAAAAACTCCTCGGGAGGAGTTTTTCGTTAGCCGCGAGCTCCTCTCGCATTTCAGCACTATTTTCGTGCTCTCTGCGAGAGGATGTTAAACCCGAACTTACCGCAAGGATGCCACATGTCGGAATTTTAGAGAAAAAACAGCCCTGAAAACGTTTTGAAATCGCTATTTTTCGTAACAACGGTTACAATTGTCGCTTTTTCGAGGCGTTTTCATTGAAAGTGTATCAAATGCCTACCACTGAGGGATGTTAGGGTGAAACTAGAGCGAATTCTCTCCCAACTATTAGGAGTCCTGCTCAGATTCTAGTGTGGTTAAACTCGCGCTCAAAGGCAGAGTTCACGATAAATCTCGTTCTTGAAGTCTCGGTGTAACACACTAAGTTGGCAGATGCTGGAGAGGATAGGGTCGAAGAAAGCAACGAAAACTGGCCAGAAATCAATAAAAACGGCTTTGAAAGCTATCCCGGTGCGCCTAACTATCCCGGTCCGCCCCCTAATCGGACGACCTTGTGGCGCCGCACACTTTTCGATGGCAAGTTGCTATGCAACTCTGCCGCGTTTAGCATGATCGATTCGCGCAGATTTCGCGATTAGCGCGCGCTTGCCGAAATCAGCAGGGCCCATGATTCTCGTCCAGCCCCGAATTTAGAAACCGTTCTTTTGACTTATTCTGGACGTTTTTCATCGCTGTTTCTTCACTATTAGTTACCTCAAGACCAAACAGTCCCATTTTTGGTTCGAACTCGAGTGCGATATTCATCGTGAACACTGCCTTTAACGCGAACTTAAAGGCAGTGTTCACGACGATTTTCGTCCCCGAGTTTTTCACATAAAACAATGCATTGGCCCCCAAGTGTTACCACAATTACGAAGAAACGGCGAGAAACGCATAAAAACGTCGTATTTCAGTGGCATTACTCTATAACATGGACTAATTGTCCGGTTGGATGAACATGTTCATGGTGGTTGTCACCGGTGGAAAATTGGGTCAATCGAAAATAGAAGAATATTTTATGCAAAGCAGGATTAGTTAGGACCCTAAAGAAAGAACAGAACAATAGAGAGCGGAGAACCGCAAAGGACGGGTCCGCAGAAGATTTCATTGTCACAACAAACATTTCCTGTGATACTTAAGAGGCGGGGTGATACTTAAGGATTTCGTGTGCTTCTGGTGCGTTTTTCTCAATTTCTACGTCATTTTAGTTCTACCCGGGGGCCACTGAATCTATGTAGCGAATAATCTCGAAATTGAAGATTATCGTGAACACTGCCTTTAACGCCTGTTAATTCGCGTTTAACACCCCAATTACTACCACCCCTTTGTTGTGCTATAATACACCAACACTTGCTTAGTCATGTCGTATTCCATGCAATATCTACCAGTTACTATGTGCCTCACTATCAAGGTCAACAAGGTTGTAAGCTTCAGATAATTCTGTTAAATCCTCCCCACTAATTGAAATTCCCATTGAAATCATTGCTAGAGATCCAAAAGATGGGCGTCTTTTTGAGCAGTGCAAAGTGTGACAGACCTGCAAATGATTTTTTCTGAAGTGGGCTTGCGGTCAGCGCGATCCAGCGTAGTCGATCCGGGGACGATCAGCGAACCGTAAGCAAGCTTGGTGCGATGGGTTTGTGAGCCGATCCAAAGACTGTGGCCGATACCGGTACGACATTCAGGTGAGAATGCGCGATGATTGGTCCACTGATGGCGATTGACAATCCACAGCGCGATCAGCAGCTCGCGGTTTAGGTTGTGACCGGAGTCACTCACAGTTTTGTTAGTAGCAAGGAGTAGGCTTAAGGTTTTCAATTTCGCTCACTTCAAACTACGTATGAATGGTTTTCCTTGTGATGCTGCAGGAGTGGAGTCAAACTAGTCTAGTTGAATGCAGTGCTGACGATAGAAACAGCCTTCGAGTTCCCACCGGAAATCAAGAGCTCCGAGGGGCATGCTGATCGAAAACAGATTGAGAGGCACCTAAAGACGGTTCGACTGGTACATGCGAGGGATGGCCGCTGCGCTCACATCGTCGCTGGAGCTCCGCGTGCAGTGCGTTTAGCCAGCCGGACTGCTCTTGGGCACGTCCCTTTCTGTGTAATCGGCCTACAAGCCGGCACGAGGCCAATTACAACAACAATGTCGGCAAAAAGTAAAGGCAATTGGCAAACGGCAATTGCCGCACACCCCTGATCGTGAACCGTGAATTCGCTGGGGAGGCCCGAGCGACAACCAATGTCATACAAATACGGAATTCTGCATTCGGAAAAGCGGGCAGCTGAGCGTCCAGAACGACGGGAAAACCGTGAAAAAGGCGCTCAGAACCACATCCTAATCTTCTTCTTCTTCAGATGAATGGTTTAAACCAAACGGCGTTTTGATAAGTGTTGTCAAACTATATCTTATTTATGAAATAAACTTTATATCTGGAAGATTCTAGGTGGGAGTTGCGAGATAATTGCATGTTTTCAAGGTGTTCTTATACATATGTGTGCAACAAGACGCAATTATTCAGACATCGGTATAGAAATATGTAATTCATGATAGAATACACGCAAAATTTTATAACAAGACAGATGATTCTAGTTTCAGGGTCAAAAGATTTCCACTGCTCATTCCTGCTCATTCTGATATCTCCATCAAAGTTAAAGTGTAAACAATTCGCAAGGAGACCTTGAGATTAGCTAATATCTGGTTAAGTTCAGATTTCTTCACGGAAAAACTTTAAAAAATAAAAAATAGATTGGAAACCTTATATACACTCGAATTTGAAGATATCTTTAAAGGCAGTGTTCACGAAGAAAAAGTTTCCCCTTTTTTGGCTAAAACGTAAGCTTTGGGTCCCTATAAGAGGATTAAGAACGGAAGTGCGACGAAAAACGGCCGGTAAGTAGGTGAAAATCTCGTGGGCCAGTCAACCCATTGGGCCACTCCGCCCACGTCTTATAACAGTTTCCCTGAATTTGTGGTTAAATGAGCGGTGGTTTCCGATCAAAAGCCCCGTTCGTCCCTTCATTCTCAACGTCTCTCTTTACTCAGGTCGGCTCGCACACATCGGCTGCAAAAAACGGGAGTTACAAGCCTCGGACAACTCGTCCAACTCGTCCACAATTTTCCCTTGCTGAATTTTGAGAGGCCATAACCCGTTTCCAGGGGGTCTTGTACTATTCCAGGGACATCATTGGAATCAGCATGGGACCGTTTTCAAGATAGGCGGAAAAACAGAAAAACGACTTTTATCGTGAACACTGCCTTTAAAGACTCTAAAGACAGTGTCCACGGTAAGTTGCGTTCTCGTGTTTACAGTGCGAAACATCAGGCTGGCAGATGCTGGAGGGGCAGAAGCCAGGAATAACGGCCGCAAAGTTGCGCTTGCGCTAGCCCGTCATACTGGGTTCTCATTTCGATTGAGGGCGCGACTGGATGACATGATATCGCTGGATTGGAAACGAGATCGTGTTGGAAGCATGCCATCACGTTGCTCCGCGACTGGAGAATAAACGCGGTCTCACGCTCAGTATGCCCGTCCTGCCCTGCTTTCTGACGAGTCTGTGAACCCGAGGAGCCCTTCGGTACCGACGAAAATTGCCAAACAACCCCACCGCACTCACTAGTCAATGCCGGGCGCGATGGATAAATGTCGGTTGCGATGCAACTCGTCCTTGTCCCAGATTTAGAGCAGGGGTAGAAGCTGCTTGTGAACGCTAAGACAATCTTTCAGACCTTCGAAGGCAAAAGGATTCTCATGCAAAGGCTCATATTAGTGTAGAGATACCTCTTTTCTCAAAAGGCAAAAACGAAACTGTGAAGGGGATTTTCCTCCTTTTTTTAAGCGAAAAGTTTTGTTTCTGTTCTTGATCAGCCTCAAAGTAGATCCATATTAAGTTTTTTCTCAGGGGTCTATTCGCTTTCGGTGGTTAACCTTGGTTGAAACTAAGAAACGTCGAAAACGGTGTCAAAAACGTTTATACTCCCGTCCAGGGTCAGGCGTGGCAATGGGATCGGTCGGTGGAGAGTGCGGCCTCTCTCCCAGCGGGTGGCTCGTCACTGCGGAACAAAGTTCGAATTTTTTTCCCATTCATTCTCTACTTTTTTTTAGATTTTTTATAATTTACCAACATTTTCCTTGTTTGATGACTAGCTCTCGGTTTAAACGAGAGCTAGTGGTCTCAGACTCGGGCTGTGAATAGTACTAGTGAGATGTTTCTGAATAAATCCCACAAGCACAGGATCTACGAGAGAAAGTTTTTTCTCATAGCTGACAGCTCCAAGTCCAGAAGAGATTTTGGGCATTTTTGACTCGAAAAATGACGCCTTGATCTGCTCCTTTTCGGCTAAAATGGGGTGGCAAGTTGTTCTCCACAAAAAGTTGTACTAGAAAATTTGGCGCGGTCCCTTCCAGCAGGGTTTCCCGATAATTTTTCTAAATGGGATAGTAGCGGTTTTAGGGGGCCAAATCCCATTGAAAGAATTTAGGTATCCCAGCGGCTCGTTCTCGGTTCAATAAAGAGCTAGGGGTCTCAAACTCGGGCTGCGAATAGTACTAGTAGTAAGCTTCAAAATAAACCCCATATGGACAGGATCTACAAAAAAAATTCCCTCTCACTTTACTATTACAACTCTGACGAAAAAACTCGGTGAAAATTTTTTTTGGTATCCGTGCACCAAAAAAAGTAGGTCCCAAAATGTTGCAAACGTTTCTAAAATATTTTTTGTATAGGTGGAAAAACGATATTTTCTTTGATCTTCACCACCTCTGGACTCTGATCCTGAGAAAAAAATTTAGTACCCATAAAGTATGTCCCAAAATCCTGCAAAAGTTTCAAAAACCATTTCTGTATAGGTAAGCATACGACTTCTTACGACCGTGACCACCTCCAGACTTGGTACATTTTTGGATTCTGGTAGGAAGCATCTCCACACAATACTGTGGGATTGCGATTTTGCGAGCAGCCAGACAGTAGGAAATGAAACCGTTTCATCTTAATCGCACATGTCACACCTTTACTTCACGCTCACCTTGTTTTCCACCAGGGAGGTGGAATACGTGAATTTTCACGAAGAGTCACCTTACCAATACATTTTGTAAAATCTTTCAAGGGGTTTTTAGATGTAAGTACATTGCCGACTTCACGAATAGCCAGTCTATAAGCGGAATCGTTCGCTAAGTGTACTCACAATAGAAACAAAATGACTTCAGAAACATTGGGAGAAACTCTTGTCTGGGGATGCGTGATTTCTCCTGTTTGCACTTCTTGTTGTTGATATCAATCCATGTTGCATCACTTCAGTATTCAAACAATCATATGGAAAAAACATGATTATTTACACTTGAAGGCACTGTTCGCGATAAAAATCGCTTTTCTGTTTTTTTGCTTATCTTGAAACCGGTCCCATTCTGATTCCAGTGATGCTTCTGGAATCGTACAAGACCTTCTGGGAATGTAGTTACGGTCCCTCAAAAATTGAGCTAGTGAAGCATGGTGCACGAGTTGTCCGAGGCTTGTAACTTCCGTCTTTTACAGCCAATGTACGCAAGCTGACCTGAGTAAAAAGAGAAGTTGAGAATGAAGGGAAGAACGGGGCTTTTGATTGGAAACCATCGCTCATCTCACGATCTCGAGTGTTCCATTGCCCACATCGAGGGTCGGAAAGGGGCCGGACTTGCCCAAAGACTTTGCCCGGGGTTTGCCCACTTTTCTAAGCCGTTTCGCGGCTCTATCGTAGCTTTTCGTCCCGGTTCTTCGACGCTGTTCTGCTTCTGAGAGCCACGAGAAGCGTTTGTCATGAAAAATTCGAGGATGAAGTTTATCGCGAACAGTGCCTTTAAAGGCAGCGTTCACGATGATCATCCTCGTTGACTTTCCACAGTGAAATGATAGGCGAGAAGGATCCTAGGCTCCCAGTGTCGAAAGAACGGCAGAAAACGAGCCAGGAGTGGCAGAATAACGGCTGCAAACAAGCGTTTTGGTGCCCCAGACACGCCCCGTGCCCCAGATCCGCCCCTCGAAAGGAACAAATGAAGACTCAGATTATAGGAATGATCAAGTCAAGGAAGTGCTGATAAGTGGGCTGATCTTTTCATTGCACTGATAGGTATCATCCTTCATAGCTGTCAACTCCTCCACGCTCAAAAATCAGCGTAAACAAGGGAGGGCCTATTTTTGCTCAAAAACGCGTCTTTCGTGTCCTTTTTAAGCATGCCTTGCTATATAGGGCACCAGACCTTCCGTAAGCCGTGGAGATATCGGAAGTGAAATTTATCGTGAACACTGCCTTTAGCTACAATTTTTTGATAAAAACTTTAATTGGTATGTTCACATTTCGGGGGCCAAAAATGAAAACAATTGAAACTTGAGATGAAGACAAATTGAAATTCGAAAGTCTTTTAAAAACGAGGGAAACCAAACATTCTGCTGAGCTGAGCGATCATGACTTCCACTCGTACACGGCCCAATTCTGCGGCCCCCTCCCCCTCCGCGGCCTTCCAAACTGCGACCCCCTCCTTCCCACACTGGGATTATCCCAGTGTAGGCTTGACACTGCTCCCGCCACCGAGCTGCGCGGCGAAATGCGATCCTAAATTGGGCTTAATAATAAAGCTCAGGAGGCTGAAACCGTCTGATGGTTTCCTGCACGAAGGAGAAAAGATTTTTAGAGGCACGTTAAAATTCAAATGATTAGAATGAGAAAAACTTACAGTGGCATGTATATGGCCGCAACAGCATTTATACTTAGGGTGATCGCCATCGAATGTACCGAAACTGCTTCCATAATGTCTCCAAGGAGCACTGTCCTGATCGGCGAGTTCAATCGACTCCTCACATGAGCCCGAGCTCCTTGTACACTTTCTTTCAGTTCTCGGCATTCAACGAGATTTCCTTAAAAGACGAAAATAGAAAGGGATTGAGTCTTATTTCATACAAAGAGATTGACGAGCAACCACTAGCACTCTATAAAACAATTCAATGAGTGACGAAAGCGCTTCTGATTAGGCTGTAGAAGGGATGTCTCTAATGAGCTCAGTAGAAATCCAATTATAGTGCTGCTGGCAAACGTCCTCATTTAGAGATCAATAGCTGTTTTTCACGTTTTGTTTTATGTATGTAATTGTTCGTATATGTTCATAGGCCCACTCGTTAAAAACTTGGGATCCCTAAATTTCCAGAACATTTGAGAACAAAATTTTTCGAAATTTCGGATGAAATTTTTTCGGAAAAAAATTGAATCTTAAAGGCAGGGTCCACGATAAATTTCGTCCTTGGTTTTTGGCCGGAAATCGAAAGTTCAGAGTCTCATTGGAGCACTGGGGTTCGAAAGAACAAACGAAAACGAGCCAGAAAGAGCTCCATACGGCTCTGAAGTCCGCTCGCGCTAGCCCTTCCGCTCGCGGTCGAGTTTCTCGATGTGAACGAAGGAACACGCGAAATAGCGAAATGAGCGATGGTTTCCGATCAAAAGCCCCGTTCTTCCCTTCATTCTCGACTTCTCTCTTTACTCAGGTCAGCTCGCATACATCGGCTGCAAAAGACGGAAGTTACAAGCCTCGGAACACTCGTCCACAATGCTTCTCTAGCTCAATTTTTGAAGGACCATAACTCTGATCCCAGAAGGTCGTGTACGATTTCAGACACATCTTTTGATCGTGAACAGTGCCTTTAAAGGCAGTGCTAACGATCAAAAGGTTATCAAGTTTTCGTTGGAATTCCAATGTGCCGAGCTCCATTGACACAGTAATGGCGGAAGAAAGGCTCGAAACGGGCCATAGATAGCCCTAAACGGCTCTTGAACTTGGGGGTGATATGCCTGCCCGCCCACTTCCTTGCTGGTCCTTGAGGGAGTGCGCGGGACGACCATAGCAAAATCATGCATGAGGGCCGTATAGCGTGTCAATGGCTTGTTTTTAACCGTTTCTTTGCCACTATTTTTGCATTGAACTTCGGTGCATTCGATTTCCGGTGAGAAACCGAAGACAGTTTTTATCGCGACCACTGCCTTTAATAAACGATTCCGGGAAATACGACTACAAGCGCATTAGAGCTGCATTAACAGCCACCTATTAGAAAGGCATGCTTCAAGGCTGATAGTATGTGAAATCAACTGCGAATGAAAAACAGTAACGTCCTCGCAGAATAAATTTGATTGTGACTAATTCTTCCTCATCAAACCCATTAAGTTTTGAAAAATACTGTACTCTTTCCAGTATCTTCCTTCCCTTCCTAATCAGGTTCACCGGGTCCACTATATTACCGAAGTTCCCTGTGGCAACCTTGAGATCATCACTTCCGATTTCATGTTCCATTTTAGACGGTTTTCTCTATCTTTTTACCCTTTACGACCCTTTCTTTGTTCTCTATCGAAAATTATCCCCTGCAGTGTACCGTGTGTTCTCGATAACTATGAATTACTCAGACATTCGTGGGGGAGTTCCCGAGGACAATAAACCTGATTTGGTTGTTATAACTCGGTCGAGGGGAGAGGCCCACGATGCAACAGGTACCGGTAACTGAAAGATCGTACCCTCAAATAAAAACTCTGAGAGGGACGTCGCGCCGTCCTACCCTTCCGTTGTCAAAGTACATGATAAAACGTGGATACCAGAGGTGATTTTGATACTCAGTAGCGGATGCACCTCAACCGGTGGTACAACGAGACGACGGAGAAGGTTCGTGAATTCAACGGGATCGGGTCATGTGCATGTCAACGCACTGTTTGGTTTAGATTGAAACCACAAACTGAACGGATCGAGATTGGGAGATCAAGGTGGGTTTTCGCATCAGCTCAGGCACATATCGCCCCAAATCACAACTGGCAGGTGGCGGACTGAACGCGATGCGATGTAGAGAGATGTTCCCACTGGAGCTATTGCAAACCCAAACGAAAGGGAGCAGGGATGAGCGGAATTCCGATTTCCAATGGTTTTTGACCGTCCGATTTTCAAAATTCAGAACTTCTTTCCGAAATCCAATTTCGGAAATTCAAAATAAAATCTGCTAATTCTTGGGTGGTAGGCACTAGGGTATCGCATTCCACCTCACCCAGTTTTCCCCCGCAACGATTCTGAAGTTTACACGTGCGATTTGAACACTGACCCAGGGTTTTCTTCCCCTTCTAAGATCAGAAGTTGTTGCGGCGCGGAACAATGAGCGTGACCGATTGCGATGGCCAGGTGCCTCCCCCTCGTTCGCGATAGCACTTTTGCAGCAAGAACGATTTCTTCGCAGCAGATTGTGCAGACGATGACCGCGATTACTTTGAGCTCGCGCGCTACTCGAACCCTGGCCGTGAAAGCATGTGCCTATTCTGCTAGAACATGGTATTCCCACGAGCTTATCCACTTTTTTCAAACGACGTTTTTTTCTTAAATATTCATTTTCAGAATGCTGGAATCAGGCGAAAAATGCCCCTGATGAACAAACTTCATACTTCATCTGAACTTATCAAAGAAACTGCTCTCCATCGACCTTGTTTATTTGGAATATCTAAAAGTGGAACGTGGTAAGCCTTCATGTGGTCTAGGCATGGTGTAGGTGAATGAACCTAATTGGGTTGGATTTCTAGAATGGTTGGTAGCAGCTGATGAATCGTTGTTCGAGATCGATACATCTGTGTACAGTACACTTCGGACCGAATTATATTATTCGAAAAATATTCGAATGATTTTTCGAATTTCGAATCATTCAGAATTCGAAATTCGAAAATTTTGGTTTTCGAATATACTCGACAAATTGAAATTCGAGAAATCAGTTTTTCGAATATATTCGAAAATCCGAAATTCGAAAAATACCATTTTCGAGTTTATTCAAAAATTTGAAATTCGATAAATTTGATTTTCGAATATATTCGAAAACTTGAAATTCGAAATAAAACGATTTTCGAAAATATTCGAATTTTTAGTTTTGCCCAAGTATAGTGTACAGCCCTATGTTGAACTCTTCGAGAGTTCTCGGCCCAGCCTTATCCAACGCAGGTTAGTCGCAGACTCTCACTTCTTTCGTTCCGTGAACGTTGTGAAAAGAATGTTTCAGGATCTCGAGTAATCTTGTAAGCCGATTACAGTCTCAGTTTTTGAAGCGTTGTATGCTGGAAAGAAGTGCTCAGGGAAGAAACGTCTAATTATTGTTATAATGATGATGTTGATGATATGATGACAATAAATCTGTTGTGAATTCTTGAAATCGCAATCGTTGAGTTTGAAAATAAGGGAAAACCTGCAATCGGTAGGTCGAGGTAAGACCAGCTGTCGGAAGTTCTCTGGAAGAGCCGCAGTAGGTAGGTCGAGGTAAGACCAGCTGTCGAGAGGTCGAGGAAAAACTGCAGTCGGGAGGTTGAGGGAGGACCTGCAGTCGGGAGAATAAGAGAACTGCTATGAGAAGTACTCCCAAAACTCGACTGTCGAGATGTCCCCTTTGCCTCTCCCCGATTCGGGGGAAGCTCCGCAGTCGTTTCGAGGGAAGTTCTGCCGTCGTCCTCGGGAATTTCCACACCAATGTCTGGTGGGATCTGCCAAAACGACTAGTAACGTTAGTATCTCTTGTGGCTTGAAGGCAGCGTTCACGATAATCTTCAATTTTGAGATTATTCGCTATATAGATTAAGTGGCCCCCGGGTATAACTAAAATGACGTAGAAATTGAGAAAAACGCTGCGGAAGTACACGAAATCCTTAAGTATCACCCCGCCTCTTACCCTTTATAAAACGTCGTAATTCACATCATTCGAGGCGCGAGCGGCGCGCGCGACGCCTCGGCCTCCGTCTGCCCTACGCTCTCTCACTGTCTCTAACTTCCGCTCCGCACCAGCACGCGTAGGAACCAAGTGAATTTCGCCGTTTTATAGCCTGTAAATATCACTGGAAGGGCTTGTTGTGACAATGAAATCTTTGATGGACCCGTCCTTCGCAATTCTCTACTCTCTATTGCTCAGTTCTTTCCTTAGGGCCCTAACTAATCCTGCTTTGAATAAAATATTCTCCTTTTTTCGATTGACCCAATTTTCCACCGGTGACAATCACCATGAACATGTTCATCACACCGGACAACTAGTCCATGTTATAGAAAATGTAACTGAAATATGACCTTTTAACGCGCTTCACGCCGTTTCTTCGTAATTTTGGTAACACTTGCAGGCCAACGCATTGTTTTATGTGAAAAAACTCGGGGACAAGCCGAGCTGCAGGTTCCGGGAAGTTACAAGCTTAAGAAGATCGTTTTTTGTGCTTTTTGTACCTTCCAAAAAGCGCATTAGTCTTCGGAAAATCCGGAAATGGACCTCATAAATGTGTTCAGCGACCAAAACTACCCACCTAAGCAAAGTTTGGTTGAAGGCTTATTTTCCACACTTTGTCCAGACTGACAGCGTTTTGGACTTGTACGGATTTTCGGTTGGGCTCTTCTTTATACAACTAACAAAATTTCAGGAGATCTCCTCGTGGATATAAGTGAGAGGGTATAGAAGACACCTGCTGACTAAATTTGAGCCAAATCGGGTCACAAATAACGAAGTTGTGAGCCAGGAGGCTTATTTTTATTTCATGGTGTGGGCCGTGGGCCGTGGGCCGTGGGCCGTGGGCCGTGGGCCGTGGGCCGTGGGCCGTGGGCCGTGGGCCGCGGGCCGTGGGCCGCGGGCCGTGGGCCGCGGGCCGTGAACCGTGGGCCGGGGGCCGTGGGCGGGGCCGTGGGCCGTGGGCAGGGCCGTGGGTCAGCCGTGGGCCGTGGGCCGTGGGCCGTGGGCCGTGGGCCGTGGGCCGTGGGCCGCGGGTCAGGGCCGTGGGCCGTCAGGGCCGGAGCCGTGGGCCGTGGTCAGCCGGGCCGTGGGCCGTTGGCCGAAGGCCGGGGGCCGTGAACCGGGGGCCGTGGGCCGTGGGCCGGGGGCCGGGGGCCGGGGGCCGTGGGCCGTGGGCCGGGGGCCGTTGGGGCTGGAGCCGTGGGCCGGGCCGTGGGCCGGGCCGTGGGCCGGGGCCGTGGCCGTGGGCCGTGGGCCGTGGGCCGTGGGCCAGAAGTGGGCCGTGGGCCGTGAGCCGTGGGCCGTGGCCGGGGGCCGTGGGCCGTGGGCCGTGGGCCGTGGGCCGTGGGCCGTGGGCCGTGGGCCGTGGGCCGTCACGCTTCTCATTCGTCACTGCCTCAGTAACAGCCACTGCCGATGGTTCTGATGACGTCATCCGGACGTAGAGAAAAGTGCATAGGGCTTCTGATGACGTCATCGGGACACAGTGAAAAGCCTAGAACCCAAATAGAAGTGCGCCAATCGCCGCGGAAGTGCGCGGGACACCACTTGGTAGGCGGCAAGTGCCGGGCAAAGTGCGGAGGACTCAACTAGGAGTGCGCCGAGCGCCGAAAAAAGGAGTGCGGGATCAAACTGGCAGAGCGCCGAGCGCCGGGGAAAGTGTGTGGGACCCAACTGGGAGTGCGCCGAGCGCCGGGGAAGGTGTGTGGGACCCAACTGGGAGTACTGCAGGCGCCGGCGCAAGTGTGTAGGACCCAACTGGGAGTGCGCCGAGCGCCAAAAAACGAGTGCGGGACCCAACTTATAGGGCGCCGAGCGGTGGGGGAAGTGTGTGTGGCCCACCTGGGAAAACGCCGAGCGCCGAAAAACGAGCTCGGGACCCAACTGACAGGGCGCCGAGCGCCGACAAGAGCGTGTGGTACCCAACTGGGAGTGCACCTAGCGCCGAAAAACGAGTGCGGGACCCAACTGACAGGGCGCCGAGCGCCGGGGAAAATGTGCGGGCCCAACTGACAGGGCGCTTATCGCAGAAAAAAAGGTGCAAAACCCAACTGAGAGGGCGTCGAGCGCCGGGGAAAATCTGTGGAGCCCAACTAGGAGTGCGCCAAGCGCCGCGAGAAGTATGCGGGACTCCACAGACGAAGATAAATTGCCAACGGCACAAAATTCTCACGGTAAACAAAGTTGATGATACCCAATTGATAAAGGGCAAGGTATGAAAGAAGTGAGGAGCGGTGCGTTACAATCACACACAGTTTTTCTCCAGAGGTACGCGGCTGAAGCTCTGAACAAACTAGGGAGTAGGGAAGCAGCCTCACCGGTGATAAAGTTATCACAATATCAGGTCCTAAACAAGGAAAACTCTGGAAAGAAAAACTTCTACATTTCCGTAAGAATTTTGTGCCGTTGGCAAATTATAAACTTGTGAACTCCACTGGGTGTGCAGCATGTGCCGGGGAAAGTGTGTGGGACCCACCTGATCTGAGAGTGCGCCGAGCGCCGGGGAAACTGCGTGGGACCCAACTTGGAGTGTGCCAAGGGCAGGGGAGAGTTGGAGGGAACCTACTGTGATGCAGGACCCAAATGATTTTGCAATGATTCGATTATTCTATGCCTCACAGTACACGCCTACAAGTACGCGGCGAAGCCGCGTAGGTGTGCACCTAGTGCATGAAACATGTGGAATGAAATCAGTTGTATCATTCACTTCTTGAACGCACGCTCATACCGATCAGTGGATAAAGAGCTACAGAAACCCTCTTCCAAAAATTTCCAAGTGTCAGCTTGGATATGTGCACATCGTACTAGCCAGCTAACATATTTGCACAGTTTCGACATCCTCAGCCACTTCCCATGCTCTTCTCGAATAGAGCGGTGTGTGAGTGAATGCATACCGCCCCTGGGCCCTTTTATACCCCCCATGATCTTGTGTTATCGTTCGTTGCCATGTTTTGTTCAAGAATGGTTACGGTAACCCTTCGTCCACTGATCGGTATGAGCGTGCTTGTATCTTATATCATATGAATACCGGTCGGGTTAGCCAAAACGAGTGTTGTTTTTCCACCCCCATACCATTCTTGTCTTTCATAATTGGCGACCGGGCTGGCTACGTTCGATCGACCAACTATGACTGGGGCCTAATATGTTACAGTCACTAACTTTCACGCAAGAATTCTCACTGACAGCCTAAGTCACAATATAATGATGAACTCGCACTTAATTTGGTTTCTACACATGTATAGAGGCAAAGATAGGGTTATAACTGGTTGGGTCATTGATTCTTGTGACTACAGAAAGAGAACTGATGTAGTGGGGAGACGGAGAGTTCTATGCTCGATATTCCTACGTAGGATATTACTGGGTAATATCAAGAAAAAGTGAAAAATTCTGTAAAAAAGGGGTCTTCCATGCAAAAGTGGTTTGGTTCGAGTCAGAAACATCCGAAAAAGGGAACAATAAGAAAGTGGAGTGAGGAGAGTTAAAGGCATCGTACGCGCTGAAAACCACTCACCGTTTTTTCGGTTCAAATGATTCACTGGGCCCACCTAAGAACGTAGGGAGAGTTTGTTTGGTTGAAAACGCCTTATTGTGAGGGTAAATGAGCTTGCATGTCTCAAATTCCGTCAAAAGAGACCGGCCCTCCGTCAGTCATCTGACACAATTTGCTGTCAGCCATCATAAAAGTAAATTTTCAACATTTGATACGGCGCAACAGAGGGGAAGTCGATGGAATATACCAAACGATTACGTGAAGAATGACTTTTCTACACACATCGATTAACTTTTCCTTCTCAACAAATCACTTGAAAGAAAGATAAACATCATTTGATCGTGAGATCGTCGGTCAAAACAGCTATCTCTAAGGCAGCGTCCATACGTGGCGAGAGCGGGCGTTCCCGCTGTTGTGCGCCTCTCGACACTCCTCAACGCTGGAGCAGCCCGTGCCCGCAAATTAACACTGGCAAACACTCCCTACCTCGTGTTGATTCGATTGAAAATGTTTCATCGGGTGATCAATCTCTCGAGTCGGCGCAACGGCTGATGATTTCCCTCGGTTTTCGACTTCCGTGATGGGACCATTGAAGACAAGGGCAGTAGTTTAGCAACAGGTTTAATGCCATCTGCTTTAGTGATGGAGCAGTAAGCTTGAAACTTGCTGCCTGCTTCGTGGTGCTGGCGTAAGCGCGCGAGAGCGAGCGGGCGAGGGCGCCCGAGAAGGAGCGCCTGTGAGCGGCTAGCGAATCGTGTACCCACTATGACCATGGATTTTGCGCAATCGCACGCTCTCGCCACGTATGGACGGAGCCTAACGATCGACTCTTCCTTTGCCAAAAGTCGATTGAGATATTTTCGGTCTAAAAAGGGGGTTTCCAGTGGGTTTTCGCGGTTTTTTCAACGTATATGTTATATAGGAAACTATAGCTCTCATTATATATGGAAAACTCAAAAACGAAATCCATCGTGAACGATGCCTTTAAGAAAAAATGTACAATATTTTGCAAAAAGGATTTTCCTGTTCAACACTTCTGAAAAAGTGAATTTTGCGATCTCTTAGCTAAAGTGTGTCCGAAGGAGAATGGCGGCCCACGCGTCCGGCGTGCTTGGCAGGCACCCGTCGCATGTGCCGCTTTCGGACGAGTGTTGAATTCCAACGGTGGCCATTCCCCCTCCCCCTTGATGCAGAGCTGATTGATCGGCGCAGTGTTTGCTGCCAGCCGGTGCCGGCCCCGTTCGTAGTCGATGGCTGTGGGGACGTTTCGCATGCTCGCCCGAGAGCGGCCAACGCGACGGCCGCCTGCCATGCACGCCGGCCGCGTGGGCCGCCATTCGCATTCGGACACACTTTAATTGGGGCACTTTTTCTTACCCGAAGGACTTTCTGACTTAATCACTATTCTCATATCGCATCTGTTCCAGTGACAAAAGATGCTCTAATTGGTGCTACTCTGGTTGGTCTACACGAATGGTCGACCAATTTGATGAATGAGCCCGTTGGACCACACCGGTAACCTTTGGCGCGTCAAAAACGTAGGGTTATGAGGTTGGAAGGGGTTAAAGATGAGGAACCGCCAACAGTTCTCACCAGCTATCCAGCACAAGGAACAAAAGCGCCATGTCAGGGGCAAGAGATACTGTATTCCACACTCTTATCTCGAAAAATCTTTCCATCCAAACTTCCACAGTGAAAGCTTCTTATTCTTAAGTGATTTCGGTGGAAGGAAATCAAAAGAAATCTTTTCACATATGAAGTTTAAAGCGTAAAACCACTTCAGACGTTCAGAAAAACTTCAAACGTATTGCACTGGACCTACCGAATTCGACGGAGGGGGCGAAAAATCAGTTTTTCAAAAGGTTTTCAAACGCATTTATTTTTCAAAAGCTGGAGTTTTTTGGGGTTTCTCGCTTACATCAAGAGCTTGCCTACTCAAAAACATAGAGAAATAAGACATCGCTTTTTTGCGAGTACGATTCCTTTAAAGGAAATCAAAAGAAATCTTTTCACATATGAAGTTTAAAGCGTAAAACCACTTCAGACGTTCAGAAAAACTTCGAACGTATTGCGTAGTGCCCACGATAAAAACCATGTCTGTTTTTTTGGTGGAGATCGGCAGCTGCGGGGCCTAGCTCAACCCTAACGTTGGAAAAACTAAGAAAAATGAGCTCGGAACGGTCCCCTACGGGCCCAAAGTTGGACACTCGTCAGCTCGTCACCCCCAGATGCACTTTCCACGCCCACCGACCTGAACAAATGAAAGCTCGAGATCGTGAGATGAGCGATGATTTCCAGTCATTAGCCCCGTTCTTCCCTTTATTCCCAATTTCTCTCTTTACTCAGGTCAGCTGGCATACATCGGCTGCAAGAGACGGAAGTTATAAGCCTTGGACAACTCGTCCACCATGCTTCCTTAGCTCAACTTTTGAGGGACCATAACTCCGTTCCCAGAAGGTCTTGTACGATTCCAAAAACACCATTGGAATCAGCATGGGACCGTCTTAAAGATAGGTGGAAAAGCAGAAAAACGATTCTTATCGTGAACACTGCCTTTAAAGGCAGTGTTCACGATAAAAAAAGTGTTTGAAATTCCACTAGGACTGGGTAGTGGAGGGACACTCTGTAATGTTGACGTCGAAAGAACGCATGAAAGCCAGGAAGAGCCCCAAAAGAGCCCGAAGTTGTCACTTTGAGCGCAATGCAAACCCCTAAAGCGCATTGCCCGCCACCGACGTGAAGAAATGAAAGCTTGAAATCGTGAGATAAGCGATGGATTCCGATCAATAGCCCCGTTCCTCCCTTCATTCTCAACTTCTCTCTTTACTGAGGTAAGCTCGCATACATCGGCTGCAAAAGACGGAATTTACAAGCCTCGGAAAAGTCGTCCACCATGCTTCTCTAGCTCAATTTTCGAGGGACCATTACTCCGTTCCCAGAAGGTCGTGTACGATTTCAGCGATATCGATGGAATCAGCATGGGACCGTTTTCAAGATAGGCGAAAAAACAGAAAAACGATTTTTATCGTGAACACTGACTTCGAAGGCAGTGTTCACGATAATCTTCGATATTGAGATTATTCGCTAAATCGATTGTTTGGCCTCCGAGTAGAACTGAAATGACGAAGAAACCGCGAAAAACGCACCAGAAGGGCACGAAATCCTTTACTCTCGCCCCGCTTCTTTACTATCAGTGGAACTGTTTGTTGTGACAATGAACTCCCTTGTGGACCCGCCTTTTCCGATTCTCGATTTTTTGTTGCTCCGTTCTTTCCTTCGGACCGTAACTAATACTAATTCGCTTGAAATATTCTTCCGTTTTTAGTTAGCCCAATTTTTAACCGGTGACAACAACCGTTAACATGTTCATCCGATCGGACAACTAGTCCAGGTCAGAGAATAATGTCACTAAAATAAGACGATTCAATGCGTTTCTCGCCGTTTCTTCGTAATTTTGGTGACACTTAGTAGCCAAGGCATTGTTTTGAGTGGAAAACTCGGGAACGAAAATCATCGTGAACAGTGCCTTTGTGTTAATTGAATAGCTAGACAGGGTAGCAAAGCTACAAAAAACAGGTCTGGAGCATAGTAACAAAAATAGCTCTCTGATTTGATTGTCAGCCAGTTACGGGCGTCTCATATGACGAAAATAGCTGCCGAAAACCATTTTTAGACACGAAACACCTCGTGGCAAACAACAAGAAGCAGGGCTCTTCAAGAATGCCCAAGACCTATATAAGACAGCCTTTGATGAGAACATACAAAATCAAAATTTGAGGGCAGAGAACTCAGTACTTGAATAATTGGATGCCCTCTACGGTGAAGACAGCATAACGTTGGAGAAATAATCATGATTACATGGTGGACGAGCTGAAGCTGATGTTGTTAAAGGCAGGGTCCACGATAAATTTCGTCCTCGGTTTTTGGCCGGAAATCGAAAGTTCAGAGTCTCATTGGAGCACTGGGGTCGAAAGAACAAACGAAAACGAGCCAGAAAGAGCTCCATACGGCTCCGAAGTCCGCTCGCGCTAGCCCTTCCGCTCGCGGTCGAGTTTCTCGACGTGAACGAAGGAACACTCGAAATCGCGAAATGAGCTATGGTTTTCGATCAAAAGCCCCGTTCTTCCCTTCATTCTCGACTTCTCTCTTTACTCAGGTCAGCTCGCATACATCGGCTGCAAAAGACGGAAGTTACAAGCCTCGGAAAACTCGTCCACAATGCTTCTCTAGCTCAATTTTTGAGGGACCATAACTCTCCTCCCAGAAGGTCGTGTACGATTTCAGAAACAACGTTGGAATCAGCATGGGACCGTTTTCAAGATAGGCGAAAAAACAGAAGAACGATTTTCATCGTGGACGCTGCCTTTAAGCCCTCAAGTAGATGCGAGTAGGTCTTGGATAAAAAATTCAACTATGGATCAACAAATATTTGATGCAAAACGATACGAAACAGAAGGAAATGAAATTGCTACGATGAAGGAGGAGCATGAGAGGTATTGTCATTAGTAACGGAAATCGAGAGCGCATCCGCTATGGTAAACAATCAGACGAGAAGACAAAAACACCTGCGGACCATGGTGGAACTGTGCTCGGCACAGATTAAGGAACAGTATCCATCATTGTGGCGCTCAGATGTGTACAGGATTGTCTTCAAATTAGAGTATATCAAACGAATAATATCGATTTTTCCGAATAAATCTAGTTGTCTCTTCATGATCGGAATGGTTTCAACAGCACTTGCTATCACACATTAGGGTAAGTGAAAGGTCCTCATATTTGATAAAAGAGTGGGGTTTCGTCCACTCATTAACTCGCCACAGACAATTACTTGAGTTTTTATTCGAATATTCGAAAAATCGAATAAATGGTTATGGCGATTCTGCGATTGGACAGAAATTTACTTTTTCATCAATTATGGAAACCTTGCCCCTCACGTAAAGTTTGATACTAAGGGCATTTAAAACCATCTCGTCTCTGAGAAAATATAAGAGATAATTGGAAAACCGATATTATTCGGTGAAACACTCTACTTCAAATAAGGTGACATTCTTAAATCTCATCTCGCCGAGATATTCGCGTGTCTTCTATGATCTGTTATCTTCAATGAGCCTCTTTCTCAAGTTGTTGCGTCTCTTGTACGGAACGATTCGCTGAGTGAGCGCCTTTGAAAACCGAAAAATAGCTCACCAGAGGCCGCTGCGGAGCCTAGTGTGTCACTTCAGGGCCATTTCTCAACCAAAGCTCTCAGGGTTGGCCATCAAACTTGGCCACACCCATTTTTCCGCTCCGTGACGACTCTCCTGATTTTTTTAGGAAAGGGTAGCCCCAGATTCGCGCTCGAATTGCGCGACCGCGCCTGAAAGTTTACGTGGTCAGAAATTGTTAGCGTAGTGATTTAAATTTGAAGTATTGGATGTGAATAAAGTGGTTCAATTTTGAAGTAGATAATTTCAGCACAAAAAAACGGCTACAACAGCACAAGAACATACGCGTGCGCGTGTCTTCTATGATCTGATAGATAACTAATGAAATGACGAATTGAGAAGATCCCGTTCTCCCTTTCGGACAGGCTACGGCGCGAGGTGTGATACAACCCAACATTGGTCCGACCCCCCACCCAAGTCAAGCGATTTGCTCAGCCCCCCTGTTGTTAGAAACAACCATTCTAGTCAAATTAGAGTATTCTCATGGGCAGTAATGGCGATACCCATTGTGTAACCTGTGGAGACATTTCACAGGCCATTTGATGTAATTATAGTCATACCATAATAATAATTAATTAGCAGCGGCGCTGCTTTGAAGAGGGCGGTACCAGCCTTTGCCTTGTCAATCCCTGCCATAATTGGCAGCTCAAAACCTTAATAGGTTGGTACCGCCCCTGAGATGTTGTATAAATAGGAAATTATTTGTAGTATAACCATCGTCTATATTGTTGCTATAAGCAATAAATATTCGTACTACACGACTCTACGCAGCCGTATACTTCCAAACCCCCCCCCCTGGGAAAAATGATGGCGACGGGCGCTCAGAAGTTTTAGATAAGATTACGAGCAGCTTAGTATGCTAAAATCATGTTTCGACGGGCCTTATGAGCGCGAGGAAACTTGCAGTTTAGTTTTCGTTAGTTACAAATAGCGCTATTCGTCAGGCAACCTAGTTGACGTCGGAAGCGTGACAAATATGTGCAGGAACAACTAACCGAAAGGCTTTCGCAACCTTTCCCTTATTGATCAGTTTCATCATTTCCACCCTTCACTTTGCTCGTGTGTTTCACGTCCGTTCCCAAATCTGTTTTTTTTTCGACTGCTTATCAAATTTCCTGTTAGAAACCTGTTATTGTTTGCATTATTTCGAGACGAGGAAGCAAGCACGAGTAAAAAAAAAACTAAAGCAGCTTGTTTAGAAGTCAGGTTTCGACCGCTTTGTGACATTCGATTAACAGAAGTCTCAAATACTTCAAAACTATTAGCAATAAAGTCTTATATGACTGCCTCGCTGGACTTGTGGCCACGTAATCTGCAACATCCCGTTTATATTTCTTTCGTTCAGGTGAACGTGAAAAAGTGGAAGAAACCCAGGACAGAAAAGTTAACAAAATAGGAATCCCCTCTGGAGATAGCCAGTTTGCACTTTGGCTGGCCGAGAGAGTGCCAGTCAAACTGGTAGTGCCTTTCTTTTCGTCCTCTGCGCTCATCATACTGACTCGAACACCCCGCGCGCCGGGTTGTCAATGCTCCGGAGACCATAGATGCACATGCAAGTAACTAACACGCGGGCTGAGCCCATGCCCCGATCGCCCGTTGTCGCAACACGAACCCCGTGGCGCCGCGACCTAATGGCCGCGGCGGGGGGTTCGCGTCGCGATCATGCGATCGCGGCACGACACGAATAGTTGAAATCAACATTTTAGAGAGTTACAAAACAGTTTCGAAAATGTTGCGAACACATTTGGGCATGAGGCTGCGCAACTTACGATCACGATTTCAACAACTTACGGAAGACTTCGGTAAGTTGTTGAAATTAGTGTTCGCAACATTTCTGAAATCTTCAGAGCGGGGGGGAGGTCCTCATTTCGTAATTTTTTATTTTATAGTGAACGAATTTTTAATTTTTTTTTTCAAAAAAGAAAATTCAAGACTAAATCAAGACCTAATAATGCAATAAATAAATGTTTGCCACGAAAGCAGCCAAAAACAACCCTCCTACGACAATGGCACCAAATGTTTGTTCAATGGCTGAACGTTCATTAGTGCCCTGAGGGCACATAGGTGCGGTTTCGGGAATGAAAACCACATCTAGTAATTGACTATCCGGATGTGAAAACGCACCCGAAATTTCATGGACACAGCTTCAATCCGAACAGCGCTACATAGGGTGGGCGAAGCCTGTTTTCAATCCCTGAGGGCACATAGGTGCGGTTTCGGGAATGAAAACCACATTATGTAATTGGCGGTTTAGATGTAAAAACGCACACTCAATTTCATGGAGACAGCTTCAATCCGAACAGCGCTACATAGGGTGGGCGGAGTCTGTTTTCATGCCCTGAGGGCACATTGGTGCGGTTTCGGGAATGAAAACCACATATAGTAATTGACTATCCGGATGTGAAAACGCACCCGAAATTTCATGGATACAGCTTCAATCCGAACAGCGCTACATAGGGTGGGCGGAGCCGTTTTTCATGCCCTGGGGGCACATAGGTGCGGTTTCGGGAATGAAAACCACATTATGTAATTGGCGGTTTAGATGTAAAAACGCACACTCAATTTCATGGACACAGCTTCAATCCGAACAGCGCTACATAGGGTGGGCGAATCCTGTTTTCAATCCCTGAGGGCACATAGGTGCGGTTTCGGGAATGAAAACCACATTATGTAATTGGCGGTTTAGATGTAAAAACGCACACTCAATTTCATGGAGACAGCTTCAATCCGAACAGCGCTACATAGGGTGGGCGGAGTCTGTTTTCATGCCCTGAGGGCACATAGGTGCGGTTTCGGGAATGAAAACCACATCTAGTAATTGACTATCCGGATGTGAAAACGCACCCAAAATTTCATGGATACAGCTTCAATCCGAACAGCGCTACATAGGGTGGGCGGAGCCTGTTTTCGTGCCCTGAGGGCACGTAGGTGCGGTTTCCGGAATGAAAACCACATTAAGTAATTGGCGGTTCAGATTTAAAAACGCACCCTGAATTTCATGGATACAGCTTCAATCCGAACAGCGCTACATAGGCTGGGCGGAGCCGTTTTTCATGCCCTGAGGGCACATATGTGCGGTTTCGGGAATGAAAACCACAGCTAGTATTTGACTATCCGGATGTGAAAACGCACCCAAAATTTCATGGACGCAGCTTCAAGCCGAACAGCGCTACATAGGTTGGGGTCCGTGAAAAAATCGATAGCTGAATTATTTACAAGTATTTATCGAATTTTGAAATAGGGAGTTTCGCGTTGCTACAACGTGCGGAAAACCTAGTCACGGACCCAAGTAATCAATTTCATTCTTTTACCCGGTTAAAAACGGTCTTTGAAGACCCATTTTTAGGTGTGATACAATCGATTGTCTCATTTTTAGGTGTGATACAATCGATTGTATCACACCTAAAAATGGGTCTTCAAAGACCGTTTTCAACCGGTTAAAAGAATGAAATCGATTGCTTGGGTCCGTAACTGGGTTTTCCATACGTTGTAGCAGCGCGGGACCTCCTAATTCAAAATTCGATAAATACTTCAAAATATTTTACAACAATTCCGGACTTTTTCATGGACCCCGCCCTATGTAGCGCTGTTCGGCTTGAAGCTGCATCCATGAAACTTTGGGAGCGTTTTCACCTGCGGATAGCCATTTACCGTATGTGGTTTTGATGCCTGAACCGCACCTATGTGCCCTCAGGGCATGAAAACAGACTCCGCCCACCCTATGTAGCGCTGTTCGGATTGAAGCTGCCTCCATGAAACTTTGGGAGCGTTTTCACATGCGGACATTCGTATTCAAAATGTGGGTTCCGCGCCCGCAACCGCTTCTATGTGCCCTGAGGGCGTAAAAATCTATAGGCGATTTCATTAAAATCCCTGTTCGCGATAAACTTCATCCTCGAATTTTTAATGACAAACGCTTCTCGTGGCTCTCAGAAGCAGAACAGCGTCGAAAAAACGGGACGAAAAGCTACCCAGGAGCCGCAAAACGGCTTAGAAAAGTGCTCGGACAGAAAATAGGCTTGACCGCGCGCAAGTTTTCGCCTTTAGTACCGACCGCGCGCAGGAACCGTTTCGACCGACCACAAATACAGAATAGGGCTGACCGCGCGCAAAGAACGCGGTCAGTACGATCTTGAAAAGTTGGGAGCGTTCCGACCGCTTTTGCCGTTTTCACGGCTCTCACCTCTTTCCGTTCGAACCGCGCGCAACTTTGCAAAGCGGGCAGAAACCGCGCAACTTTAGGACCAACCGCGCGCAGACGTGGAAGAAAATGTGTGGTGTGTAGCGGCGAGGACACATTCAACTTCACGCCTGAATCGTCGATTATTTCTGCTGCAGTTTCCGTGTGATCTCGCTTTTTTAATGATTTTCTTTATTTTTCTTTCTTTCCACTGCATGGTTCTGTGTTCCCCTTGCGCCTCCTGTGTGTACACCCCTTTTTATGATTACCTGCGCTGTTTACGCTAGGTTATTAGCAAGAATAACAATATTACTTGAAGGCAGTGTCCACGGTAAAAACCATGTCTGTTTTTTGGTGTAGATCGGCAGCTGCAGGACCTAGCGCAACCCTAACGTTGAAAAAACTAAGAAAAATGAGCTCGGAACGGTCCCCTACGGGCCCAAAGTTGGACACCCGTCAGCTCGTCACCCCCAGATGCACTTTCCACGCCCACCGACGTGAACAAATGAAAGCTCGAGATCGTGAGATGGGCTATGATTTCCAGTCATTAGCCCCGTTCTTCCCTTTATTCTCAAGTTCTCTCCTTACTCAGGTCAGCTCGCATACATCGGCTGCAAAAGACGCAAGTTACAAGCCTCGGACAACTCGTCCACCATGTTTCCTTAGCTCAATTTTTGAGGGACCATAAGTCCGTTCCTAGAAGGTCTTGTACGATTCCAAAAACATCATTCGAATCAGCATGGGATCGTCTTCAAGATAGACGAAAAAGCAGAAAAACGATTCTCGTCGTGAACACTGCCTTTAATGAAAACGGGTGTTGACCGTCGGTTGATGAAGGCATGTGCGAAATGTTGTGGAAGGTGTGTAGGGATCCAGTTGGGTGGGGAGCTTTGAGGGAAACAAGTAGGAAGCTTTAAAGGCGTGAAAGGAAAGGCATGGGAAGTGGGCGGGGCTTCGACAGGAGTGCGCACAGCGTCAAAAGAAGTACTTTGAAATTCGAAAAAAGTGTGGGGAGTCAGGCTGGAAGTCTAAAAGGCCTTCGAGGGCAAGTTTTCAATGTTCCGGAAAGTGGGCGGGGCTTCGACAGGAGTGCGCACAGCGTCAAAAAAAGTACTTTGAAATTCGAAAAAAGTGTGGGGAGTCAGGCTGGAAGTCTAAAAGGCCTTCGAGGGCAAGTTTTCAATGCTCCGGAAAGTGGGCGGGGCTTCGGCAGGAGTGCGCACAGCGGCAAAAAAGTACTTTGAAATTCAAAAAAAGTGTTGGGATCAGCGCTGGAGGTATGCAAGGGTTTCGAAAGCAAGTTTTCAATAATCCGGAAAGTGGGCGGGGCTTCGGCAGGAGTGCGCACAGCGTCAAAAGAAGTACTTTGAAATTCGAAAAAAGTGTGGGGAGTCAGGCTGGAAGTCTAAAAGGCCTTCGAGGGCAAGTTTTCAATGTTCCGGAAAATGGGCGAAGCTTCGGCAGTAGTGCGCACAGCGGCAAAAAAAGTACTTTGAAATTCGGAAAAAGTATGGGGAGTCAGGCTGGAAGTCTAAAAGGCCTTCGAGGGCAAGTTTTCAATGTTTCGAAAAGTGGGAGGAGCTTAGCCAGGAGTACGCTGAACAGCAAAGAAGTGATTTGGGATTTGAGGAAAAATTTGGAGCGACGTTGTAGGTGTGCATAGTTTCGAAGAGGTGTTTTAGATGCGCCGAAAAGTGGGCGGGCCTTTAGAAGGAATGCGCGCAAGGGCAAAATGAGTGCTTGGGAAATTGAATTCTGAATACGTTTTTTCGATGTTCCTCAAAATGGGCTTGGCTCCTGGAGTGCTTCGCACAATTGCAAAAAGTGCTTAGGTTGCAAAAGGTTTTGACGAGGCATATGGGAAAATTTTAGAATTTTGGGTCTGATTTGAAATGTTCCGTGTAGAGAAAGGGGCGCAGAGCTTGCGAGATCGAACTAAATACGATCCAGGCAATGCACTGCCTGGGCCAAGTCGATGATCAAAATTGTATTGTTTCGACTGCATTTCCGACTAGTGCGCGAGCTTCACCTAATAGCGAATAGGGACCATTAGTGATTTTTTTTCGCTGTATTCAGAAAAGTGTTTTAAAGGCAGCAGACACGCTCGAAAATGGTATCGATTTTATGACATAAATCAACTGTTTGGAGCAGGTGGTAATAGGAGCTAACGAAAAAAAAACAAACGAAAACTCTATTCAAATATAGGAATAATGGTTGCTTCTGATATCGGGTAAAAATGGACGAGTAACACTGCCCGCGGAGGAAACAATGAACATTAGCGATAAAGCGGTTGAGATGGCTGAGCCGATAGACTCCTGCAGCCTGTGCTAGAACGCTCACCTAACTGTAAGCATCAAAAACCAGCCACAGTGACTGTATTCGAAGAATCAATCTGGATGAGTTCGTATTTGGAGGCGGGGTTTGTTGAAGCTCATGGGCTGGGTTGACAAAATCTTTCGACTTCCATTGCTCAAATTTAGTAGTTTAGACTAGTTTTTGACGCTTCCAACGGTGCGAGCGTTCTACTAAGGGCCATACGACCCCAGTAGTTATCCCAACAACGTTTTCGAGCGTGTCTGCTGCCTTTAAAGGCACAGGACACCCAAAAAAATAATTTTTCAGATTCCATGCTTATCTTGGAGAGAGCCACTCTCTGATCACAACGGTATCTCTGAAATCGTCCAAGACCCTCTACGAACGGACATATGGCTCCTTTAAAATGCCTGCATTTTGAGGGCAAAAATTTCGCGGACGAGTTGTCTCAGGCCTGTATTTCTCTTCATTCGCAATCGCTGCACGCGTACAAAACAGGATGAGGAGATAGACCGGAAATGGACTGAAGAACGACGACTTGTTGGAATTCATCCATCTATCAAGCCGCTATCGAGTTCGAAAATCTGGTAGGGGCCGGGCCTGTGGTGGTGAGCGAGGGGGGTCGGGCCTGTGGTGGTCGCTTATATCTCGCTTATTTGAAGGATCTGAGATCTTGCATTTGGCACGTGTTGTACAGGAGGGGTCTCCTACACAATCAAACAAAAATCACAAAATTTATGTCTGAGAGTGTACTGTGCCTTTAAGTTGAGAAGTAGCTTTTGCATCTTAATGTATGCATAAAATGTGCATAGTGTGTACACTTGACAGGGAATTCACAAAACAGCTTTTTTCAATAATAAGCTACTCTCATACTTGTTGCTACAGTTTAAACACAGCCAACTTATAAATCTGCGTTTGCAATATAGGCTCACGACGTTTGCGACTTGAATAAGTTCTATTTTCCAGAAATTTTTGAGAGATTTCGCATGGGAAGGCTCGAAGCGACGACGCGGAAAACCAGATGGAACAGGTCGAAGCCTACAAGGCGAGGTATGCGTTTTCTGTTACAGTTTAGCAGTGGAATCCAGAGAGATTATTGTTCTAGGAAAGAGATGAAAAGATAGATGCAGAGGAAATAGAAGTTGATAAAATTCGTTTCGCCTCTACCCGCAGACGAATTTTACCAAACAATTCTGCCGAGGCTCCTCAGTGAGGAACAGAATTGTCGATGAGAAAGCATATTGAGAAGAAAAAATTGAGCGAGAACTGTTGGTAAAGAGATGTATGGTATATTACTATTAAAAAGAGGCAAGAAAATGGTGGAAAAAGAGGAAAAAGGGTCCAAGAGTGGGGGGAGGGGGAAGAATTAATGAGTCCAATCAAAATGGGATCGATAAAGTCAAAACATGTCGACATTCAAGCAAATGGTGGTATGGGGGAGGAATCGGAATCCAGATTAGAGTGTAGCTATCTCAAACGTTCATGAAATAGCAGAAAGAACTTTTTGAATGTTATTGTGATCATCTGGCAGAAGAAATTTATATGAAACTTTTTTGTTGCGATAGATACATTTGACTATGTTCACAGTAATGAATTCTGACGAGTACCCATTATGCAAAAGTGAATTTTTCAACTCTTTTAATTTATCAAGGAAAAATCCCACCTCAGAACAGACATTGGCTATCCTCAAGGTCTCCGTGTATATTGTTGAGGCCTTGATGATGACAGAAACTGCTGAATCTGACTGCGGAAATTTCTTAACGAGAAAATCGAAGTCGTCCGTTTTATTGTATAAACTAGTCGAAATTCCGTTACTATCTATTTTTATATTGATATCTAAGTAGTTGGTGTGAAAATTGTCCCTATGGGTTCTTTTAATCTCTAACAAATTATTGTAAACAACAGCTAACATGTCTTCTATATAATTGTCCGTTTTGTTATGGATGATTAATAGGTCATCCATATATCTATAAGGCTCAAACAAAACATTACGATCAAAAGACAAAGTTTTTGAAAATTTGAACTCCATCACTGATAAAACCAAGTCTGCTAGTATGGGGCTAAAATTACCGCCTTGTGGAACCCCTTGTTTCTGTTTGAAAACGACGCTACCGAATAAACAGTAGCTATTATTGAGAAGGTAGTCAATGTAATAAATTAAGTCATGTTTAGAATAATATCTGTAACTATTGGTTTTCGATTGGTCGTCCGTGTAGAAAGATTTGAAACCATTACTTGCGATGAACTTTTTATTAGCATTTTTAAAGCATATGTTGACCAAATAACCCATACAGCCAATAATACTAGTATGAGGTAGGTTGGTGAACATATCTGTTGTGGATACACAACCTCGTGAATGTATATCTAATGTAAAATATATGTTATAGGGCAAAAGGTATTATATTGCATTCTGCTCAGAATCAGACCGGTCATATAAAGTTGTATAGTTCATCCATAGCCCAGACATCATTTACAACCCTGCCGGTAGGCATTGTATCCAGAGGTGGTGTCTGGTGACTTTCAGACTTACGGGTGTACCTCTAACGCGCCGCAATAGGTAATAGACGCGACGGTGCTCGAGGCGCGGTGCACCCTTTGTACATATCTATAATTACAGATACGAATGCTATTTGTTTGTGGGACCGCCTCCCAAATCTGTATAAAAGGCGGATTTGTAGTATATTAAGTTGGTTCGTCTGTTCACTGAGCAGGTACTTGTTAATAAATCTATATATTGCAAGTGTCTGTAACCATTGGTAATCCACCAGATTGGTGCATCGGCCAGTGAACGATCCCTCGCTTCAACTCTCAGCTAGTGTGTTCCTCCCTGAGGAAACGAGAGAAAAGTGAGCCTCACCTACCCAATCTTCTCACCTAGTGTTCCTCATTGGAGGAACGAGAAGAAAGAGCGTAACCTCTGTCTTGTGCGTCTCCGCAAGGGGAACCGGCAGAGTTTTACCTCAACCGAGTATCTGTCTTGTGCGTCTCCGCAAGGGGAACCGGCAGAGTAAAACTCGAGAGTATCTGTCTTGTGCGTCTCCGCAAGGGGAACCGGCAGAGTAAACCTCAAAAGGGCCTGTCTTGTGCGTCTCCGCAAGGGAACCTGCAGTGCTTAACTTCCAATCTCTACCAAGAGCGTGAACTCTGTCTTGTGCGTCTCCGCAAGGGGAACCGGCAGTGTTTCACCTCTAACCTTCCACTTCAAGAGCGTAAACTCTGTCTTGTGCGTCTCCGCAAGGGGAACCGGCAGTGTTTTACCTCTAAACTTTCAAAAAAGAGCGTGAACTCTGTCTTGTGCGTCTCCGCAAGGGAACCGGCAGAGTCGAACCTCGAAATCGTCTTGTCTTGTGAGTCTCCAGAAGGGGAACCGGCAAGGCGTACTTCAAAACCTTCATCTTGTGCGTCCTCTCACGAGGAACCGGTGAAGTAATAAGCTTTTTCCTGCAATCAGGAAAAAGTTCCGCAGCAAGTTCTCAATTTGAGCTTTCTCAGCAAGAAGCCAAGAGGACTGTGTCAGAGCTTTCGGCTCCTCACGTGAGAAAATCAGAAAGAGAAGCAGTTTCCTAATAAACCGGGAAAATCTGACAGGCGAAGCAAATCCTCCTGAGGTAAACAAAAAAAGTCCCGCGTGGCAGGAAGTTACCTACTGCGGAATCAACTGATGCAGTAAAACCAAGGAACCTTGAGACTTGAAACAAACCAAAAATGGCTGGAATTCAAGTCTTCAAAACAAAGATCACAAACGCTTGTGCGCTAATCAAATCCAACGAAGACGGTATGAAGAAATTGGAAACACCATTCATATTCCCTACTGAAAAAAACAGAATGTGAAGCCTTCATACGGGAACGCACTGTGGAGTTAAACCATCTGGCAAGATCCATTACCAAATCCAAGGAATTCCTGGACAAATGCGTTCAAGACGTCATCGAAAGGATTGAATCACGGTCGGAACAGAAAGAAAGTGATAAGCTAATGCTCGATCTCAACAAGCATCTGGAATCTGAGGCGAACAACCTGGATATAGAAGTCATCCTATGGCTAAACAAAATTGAGTTTAGAAAAGAGGAATTGGCCCAACAGTCGGAGCTCCTAACAGATACGAGTAATTACGGCAACCAGCAAGCTGGCAGCAGCACTAGCAACCGCGATACAGATGAATATGAGTGTGGACGATCAGGAAACAGCGATCGCAATGTGCGAGTGAGGCGACCGCAGCTCGAAGTGCCTATCTTTTCCGGCAACTTCCGCGAATTCAACACGTTCTGGTCAGTGTTCGAATCTCTTATTCACAACGACGGTGATCTGAGCAACCAGGAGAAATTCCTCTTCCTGAAGCAAGCACTCAAAGGAAAAGCTGCAGCATCAATAAACAGCATACCCGTGATAGGAGAGAAGTATGACATTGCGCTGAATATTCTCAAAAAACAATTTGACAGATCGACAAGTATTGCTGACGTACTGATCAACGAAATCGAGCATCTGCCTCGCGCAAGAGAGACTCCTCGAAGTTGTCGTGAAACGTTAGCAGCTATTTCGTCTCGAATAACACATCTCGAACAAACCGGAGTACCGATGAACGCCGATCGAATGTGGAGACGCCTGATACTTTCGAAGTTCACGGAGGAGATATGCAGTAATGTAATTAAAAAGGAAAACGAAGCTGGTATGTCCTACGAAGTGAATGACATAATAGAAGCGATCGACGGATTAATCACGCTCCAGGAGACGACAGAGCTCACAATGAAGACGTTATTCAACAACGACCACCATCGGCAGTACGAAATCCGAACTAAAAGCCAATCTTCTCACATCGTGCATCAAAAGCACACAAGGTGGAAAGTCGCATCTGGCAGTAACCGCCTCAATACGCAATCGGCAACAGATAGCACTAGCAACATGGACGCGATTTCGGCCCAGGCGCTTCACTGTTTCGTTTCGCCGACACATCAGCAGTCGTCTGTTCTCAGGACGAGAATAAAATGTGTATGCGGAGGATATCATGCCCCAAGAAGCTGTGCCAAGTTCAAAACTCCAGAACGTCGTCGAATCGAGGCAAAAAGAAGGAATTTATGCTGGAGGTGCTTCAGCGCATGCCACAACTCCAGGCAATGCGATATTTTGGGAAGCTGCCCGAAATGCGGTGACGATCATCATTCATCTCTCTGTAGCAGAACATCGACTAGAGTAGCACCGAATGACCTACTCAGTCGAGATCACAATCGGCAAGGAAGCAGAAACAAACTCCTAAGATCATCTAATGCTGAGGCTCCATCACGAAATAACCGCTTGCAGCAACAAATGCGAGAGAGCGGTAACCAACGGCGGGAGTTCCATAGAGTCCAAGTGCTGTACAATTCAGTTCTTCAACAAAGCACTACAGCTGGATCCAAACAGTGCGTAGGAAAGCAGAGTATTCTACAGACAGCTTCTGCTCTCATCTTCAACGAAGCAGTAATGGAATACCAGCCAATAACCATCTTGCTCGATTCTGGAGCTCAGAGGAGTTTTGTGACGTCAGAAGTAAGACGTTCAATGATGCTTCCCAATGTATGCTCCACTTCGTTCACCACTGAAGGAATGGGTCAGCTCGAAGAAAAAATCGACTCGAGTGAAGTGCGCATCACTCTGAAAAGCCGTAAGAACAATAGGAAGTTACTACGCTTGCCATTTCTCATAAGGGGGAAACTGACTATCCCTTCAAAGAGAGCCGAATTATCGGAGGAGGATAGGAACTTCATCAAAACGAAGAAAATTACCGTCGCTCAACGGAATCTCTCGTCATCTGAAGCTTCTCCTGATTTACTCATCGGACAAGACCTTCTACACCAAGTGATCTGCTATGATTCTCCAGTACTGACACTACCTTCAGGCTTAATTCTGACGCCGACCATATTTGGTTACACAGTATCTGGAACCAGTGGGGTAAAATCAGGGAACAGATCGAGCAGTTCTAGCAGCAGCTTTGTTTGTTCTGATGACACAACTTCTCCAGTCGTCGTCCAGGAAGCCTGCAAAAGCAATGCAAAAGGCGACAAACCTAATAGACGATCTCATAAAATTCTGCATGAGCTATTTCAACGGCCACTGCACGGGAAGAATAACTCTCCAAAGAGAAAACGACAGAAACATGCCGAGGACAGCCATCCTCGAAAGATTCCGACTGTAGAAGCAACCAAAGAGCCATTTTGTAGAATGGAGCGACATCTAATGCGTATCCGGCAACGAGACAAACGCGTCAACTCCTTCAACGAACGCAACGAAGACCATCGACATTGCTGTCACATACGAGCAGATACGATTCGAATTGACAGCAATCCAGTGAAATGCGAAAAACTCCGCGAATCCGGAAGAGTATTGCTAGCTGGACACGATCCTTTCAGTTCTCTATGTCTGTCGTAATGTTTTGCCGCAATTTTAGGTATAATTGTTGTAAGTTTAGTCATTCCACTTGTGATATGTTTTTATAATTGTAATTATTATACTATTCCATGGCTACCGCCAACTTGCCCGCCGCCCCAGTGTTGTGGATACACAACCTCGTGAATGTATATCTAATGTAAAATATATGTTATAGGGCAAAAGGTATTATATTGCATTCTGCTCAGAATCAGACCGGTCATATAAAGTTGTATAGTTCATCCATAGCCCAGACATCATTTACAACCCTGCCGGTAGGCATTGTATCCAGAGGTGGTGTCTGGTGACTTTCAGACTTACGGGTGTACCTCTAACGCGCCGCAATAGGTAATAGACGCGACGGTGCTCGAGGCGCGGTGCACCCTTTGTACATATCTATAATTACAGATACGAATGCTATTTGTTTGTGGGACCGCCTCCCAAATCTGTATAAAAGGCGGATTTGTAGTATATTAAGTTGGTTCGTCTGTTCACTGAGCAGGTACTTGTTAATAAATCTATATATTGCAAGTGTCTGTAACCATTGGTAATCCACCAGAATATCAGTGAAATCTGCCGAATAAAGCTTCGCATCGTTATTTTTAAATGAGTTCAGTTGCTCCGCAATATTTATGTTTGCAATTGACCAGAATGTTTTTATTGTTTTGTTCCGAGATTTAACTATATTAGCGTAATTAACAAAATGCTTCTTCAGTGTTGTGAATACCACACATAAGGAAAGACCTAGGAAATGCTGCACCACAGTACGATGATCCCGCTGAGTTTCTGCGCACTATATGTGTTTGGAGAGGCCGTCGTAGCAGAGCTAATTCTGTAACACTTTCCGCTCTAGAATTTTCCCGACTAGATTTTTTTCTGAACTTCGTTGTGACAGTTGTAGGTACAATACCCGTAAAAACGTTTCGTAAAAACGGGGAGCATCTGGCAAACTTGGCAAAAAGCGTCCGGTGCACGTAACTTTTTCGATCGAAGATTTTTTTGAATTCTGAAAACGCTATCGTATTCACAGATCAAATTGCTACCTAATTATGTGAGTTGTAGGCCGTAGTTCCCTAAAATCGCTTTGTTTTGAAGGAAATAGTTTTTGCCATCGTTTTTCAAAGACGTCGCGCTCGGCTAAGTGCTGCGAAACTTTGAGCAGTATTTGTACAAGTAATGGAAGAGCATTCTGTATGCTTTCTTCATAAATTAGGTGCAGGTGAGAGAATCTCAATGTTTATGTCGGTTGATTGTTTGTCGGTTGATGTTTATGTCATTTTTTGGAAACTTGTGAACTCGATCTTGTGTTGTATTTCGTTGCATATTTTTGTGTATAACCGTTAGCCATTATTGTGAACAAGCGCAATTTGTTTCACAATTTTCGTTTCATTACTAATTGATGTACCATCAAGTGATTAATTTGGTAATAAATTTGTGTTTTATAATTTTCGTGTTATGTTGGTATGCAATACGCTAGCCTGGAGTCTCCCAATCGTGATATCCAGTACTGGCTATTTTATACTGTAATAGCCAGTAGTGGGCACCATGATTGTAGGATCCCCTGCTGGCGTATTGCGCTGTTCTGGACCCCTCCCATCGGAAGGGAGCCGTGATATCATATTTGCCCGCGGTCCGAACGCAAAGTGCCGTGATGCAAATTTGCGTTCGGAACGCGCACACTTTCGTACTGACCGCGGCGGGATACCGTTCGGAACGCTCGCAATGGTGCGGTCGGAACGTCGCCGATCCCGCGGTCGGTCCTATCGTTGCGCGGTCAGCCCTATTTTCTGTCCGAGTGGGAAACCCCGCCACTGTGGGCAAGTCCCGCCTCTTCCCGCCCCTCGACGTGAACAAAGAAACACTCGAAATCGTGAGTTGCTCGATGGTTACCGATCAAAAGCCCCGTTCTTCCCTTCATTCTCAACTTCTCTCTGTACTCAGGTCAGCTCGCATACATTGGCTGCAAAAGACGGAAGTTACAAGCCTCGGACAACTCGTCCACCATTTTTTCTAGCTCAATTTTCGAGGGACCATAACTCCATTCCCAGAAGGTCTTGTACGATTTCAGAAGCATCATTGGAATCAGAATGGGACCGGTTTCAAGATAGGCAAAAAAAACAGAAAACCTATTTTTATCGCGAACAGTGCCGTGGTGATCGGCAGTGGTTGCGCTCAAATATGCTCGTCTTCTTTTCCTCTCTAAACCCTTTTCTGGGTATAGAGTAGTAGAACCTATAAGAAAAAATCGCGAAAAAATAGCTGTTCTGGGCCAAATTCGAAGCCTGAACTTTCTTGCCTTTTGATGGTGGACGAGTCCACCCCACATCATCGGCATCGATGATCTCTAATATCAAGAACATCAGCTGGCTGGAACTTGAATTTCAATCAATGAACTTTCTGATTTATGTCCACATCTAGTCAAAAACGTTGGTTGATGTGCTTGTTTTCCTTGTTCAACTGTTTTATTAGGTAAATTTGCATTTATTTCTTCCTCTGAGTGTCGATGATTTTTGGCTGCTTGGCATGAGACTGTGATCTTTCTGTGCACGTGTGCAAGAAGAGGAAATTTAGGGTCTTAATAACTCTAATTCTAGCCCGTTTTTCAGTTTTAATTTCATAGTTTTTGGGCTGTTTTATACCTAAGCTGATTTTTGTAGTTTTTTCCAGAACGTTTTTCATTGTGACCACTGCCTTTAAGGAAATTGTAAGAGATATCACAGTGAACAACGCTCTTTTGTGACAGTCAGCTATCCATCGTTTTACAGCTTTGCGAAATTTTATATTTAGCGGGATCGAACCTGTGAACTCTAAATCGCCTAAGAATGCATCTTAGATTACGAAATTCCAGAACATCAGGATAGTCCGCTTGTAATGACCTGGATGACATCGAATACTCAACACCACTGCTGCTGACATATCCAGGAGCGCTTTGGTGACACACTTTACCTGGCAAAGACTCCTTCTCCAGGCTAGAGTCATTAACGATGGCCATGTTACTGTCGTCTATTGTCTTGCATTCTTTATCACCAAAGAATTGTAAGCTCTTCTTGTGTGTTGATGCCTCATTTTTTCATCCCCATTTCATATCTTGCCTCATTTGTTTTTTCGCAAATGTTTCTCACTATTCAGTTTCTTTTTTGATCTCCTGTCTCACTTTGCTCTCTCAGTATAATCTCCAGATTTAATTTGACCTCTTATTGTAATCTCATTTTGCCGCCATTTCTTGTACTAACGATATTGTTCTTAACCCCCCCCCTCCGGCCTTATAGAAGTCCACCTTGTTTCTTGGTAAGGTCCGACCCCCCATCCCACCGGATGTCGATGGGTCCGACCCCCCCTCTGTGATACATCACTCCTCACGCCGAACCCTGCTTTCGGAGCGTTTCAGCGCACATTTACGGTGATCCTTATTAAGTTTTTGTGTTTTCTTCTCCTGAATATTCGAATCAATAATTGAATATATTTATTCTAATATTCAAATACTCAAAAACTGGATTAGTCGGGATATTCGATTATTCGAATATTCAAAGAAGTGGATGAATTGAATTATTCGTTTATTCAGCAATTCAAAAGAATTGTTCGATGCAAATCCTACTCCACAGCCGTAGCCTTACCCCGCAGACTTGGTGCTCCACAGCAAATTTAGTATTAGAGGTACCGGCACGTAATGCTACTGTACATATTACGCTAAATACTAACACAAACTGCCCTTCTTATTTTCACAATCTGCTTTGAATATTCTTGGATGATCGACCAAGGTTGGTTAAGACTATTTGAAAATTTCCCGATCGTCTGACACAAAATTGCTTCCACTTCCGACCTTGACACGTCGTTGTCTAACTCGCCTTTCATGCCTTTGCGTAGCCGCACTTCTTAATTTCTGTATTGAAATTCAATGGCATTAGCCGCTCCTGCAAAAGCATGGAATGCGGGTAACGTTGATGGTCTCTTGATTGGTGCGAGCCGGAAAGATCAAAAGAGCCGATGTGAACTTGGAAAACCACCTGTGGCATTTACGAATGACCAATGCATTTGGATGAACATCGCAAATTTTTTTGGTAGCAACTGTTGCGTTACTTCCCTTGCGAAACTCAAAAAGCATGCAATGCCGGATGTGAATCCTCTGGTTAGGCGTCAAATTTACTCTGCTCCTTCGCGCGCCTGTGCGGAGTTAGAGAAAACGAGAGATTGTGGGGAGAAGGAGACGCAGCATACGCGCGCAGACACATGCGACGAATGGAAATAAATTTCGCTCCGAAACAGAAGATACCTCTCCTGGTATTTGGCTCGCCATTTGACCCATATTTACAAAAATCGCTCCCGCCGCGTAGCGGCGGGAGAGGTTTGGTTTTGCCTGGGACTTGTGATCACTTAGAATTTGGTAAAGTAGTTAATAAAACCAGTAAAACAAATTTTCTAGAGATTTCCTTCTGGATATAAGTGAGAGAGTCCAGAAGACACCCGCTGACAAAATTTGAGCCAAATCGATTTAAAAATAACAAAGTTAGATCGGCGGAAGTTGTAGTTCAATTGTCTATACGTAAAGAAGTCACTATAGCCACACAATGTCTTTAGCAAGCCTATGAAATAAACAATTAGCTAATTGTGGTGCGCGTGAAGCACGCACCAGATTTGGTTTTGAATCGGCCACGCGCGCAACCCCTTTTTCAAAATCTCAGTTCAGAGTGAACGGAGAAATTAGTTCCAAACTGCATTAAAAAGAGAGCAAGAAGTTGTTCTTACGATCCAAAAATAGCTGGTTTTTAAGAAAAAAGTGAAAAACCGCTCGTTTTTGTTGTTAATCTCCTTTTATTTTTTAAGACGGGGTCCACGATCTTGTTGGTACACTTAAGATTGAGCTAGGGAGCTCATTTTTGGACAGGAGGCTGGAAATGGATGCAGGTCACTCCTATTCCAACTTGAACTTGATAACTTACCTTTGAAAGGTACCTCAAAATCGCGGGTTTACATACTAAATTAGCCGTGGAGCACGAAAACTGCTTGGGCATGCTACGGCTGTGGAGACCAGGGTGAGTGGGTGGATCTGCAGCCAACTAACACAGGTCGTCGGAGGTAAGTACTGAACTTGTCAAAATTCGTACATAGTCATCACCCGAATAAAAATCGATAATCAATATTACCGATTTTCGCGGTTTTTGCACAAAATGCGGCTAGGAGTTGTGATTACCGATGGGTTTGGTTTTCTTGGTTGGGCAATTTTGCTCATCAGTCATTATCGATGAATACCAATCAATGATATAGATTTTTTCGTCTGTTGCACAAAATGCCGCGATGGTGGTTGATTGTTGACGGCTCTAAGTCACTTGTTTGGGAAATTCTTCTCATCATGCAAAATCGAATAATAATGATCAATAACATCGATTTTTCACATGTTGCACAAAATGCGGCAAGAGTGGTATTTTTTATGAATGTGGGTGATGATTTTAAAAAATTGTACTCTTACGACAATAGCGTCTGCAAGATGTTTCATCATTCCAAAATGGAAATCGTGGAGCTAAATTGAAGTCAGAAAGGGAACCTTCGGGAAAAAAATGTGAAATTTCTGAAAATTTAGCTTTTTGGAAGAAGTAACGATTTGGCAATGTCATTTATAAGTAAAAAAAAGTTTTAAAAATATCTTAAATTTCTTTGAAAATGATTCGGCGTAAAATGGCTTGGAGTAATAAAAAAGCAGGGAAATGAAGTAAAATAACAAAAAATGCAATTTGGTTGTCGATCATTTCACAAGCTTCTCCGTTAAACTTATCAAAACGAAATCAAAACTAAATGTTTTAGCCATCGTCCACACATTCCTCAAAACTGTCATGCAAATATCGGAATTCTGAATATGATGATCATGCTGTTAATACCGTAATTTTAGACTTCGAGGCCGTTTTGTTTGAAAGCAAGGACTTAGAGTTTGTGAAACGTCCAAACGGTGTTCAGCTAGGCCAGCTCTATCTGACCCAAGATTCGGTAGTATCAAAAGTTGACCGGACCTTGCCTTCACAGGCAGTGTTCAGCTAGGTCTTGGCAAATTATAGTGGTGATAAGGAGATCTCGGCACGATAGGCTCGGTTAGCCTTACTTTGCCCTGCTGTAAACGAGGTTTGAGGATATATGTATATACTTGCACAACTAGAGTCCTTTTTGGCACACCAGAGTGCTTCCGTATAGAACAACGCAACGGTTTGTTTTCGCTGTTTAGAAGTGTGATCCTATGGAATAAAATATAGAGAACATTGTTCATCTTTTGGAAGCTCTAGGCGCTCCATTTTCCTACTCCTCCTTTTTTTGTTGAAGATTTCTGTCAGCGCCAAACAACTTTTGCTTCAAGCAGCCCCTTTTTGATAGAATTCTAATTGAAATTGAAATTTATCTGTCAAAAGTTGTAGAACGGGGCAGAAAATTAGGAAGCTTCGAATTCACGGTCTTCACACGATGTCAAGAACTGCGCTCCGTCGAGAGTTCCCGCGAATGCTATCGTCTAGTCCTAAGTTGGTATGGGCATCCTATTACCTTTGGCAGCATTGGTGGTTCACCTGAAAGAAAATAGAAGCGCTCAAATATGCTCAGTTCTGAAGATACCCACTGAATTTTAGCAGGCTTTCCAAAACTCAGCCGTTCTGGTCGAGGTAGAAAGAAGCCATATGGTTAGATTTAAAATAATTAGTGTGTTACAGAATGGTATGTTGGACTTCGTCAACAGATCAACTCCAAAGGTTCAAAATCAGCAGAGTCGAAAGAAGAAGAAAACTGAGACAACACTATGAATTGAATCCAACCAGGAATGGGAATGAAATATACTATTTTCCTCGGGATAGTTGCCCAAACAACCGATAGATTTGTTGAGAGAGGTGCAGTTATTTGACTCCTATCGCGAGGGAATGCGAGCATCCCAGCTCATCTTCATTGCTAACTTCTCTTACAGCCGTAATAAAAACTTTAGTCGCATAGTCATTCAGTCGCATAGCCGAAACTTCCTTCAGAAACCAGGTTATTGAGTGCTAACGAATCACGGAATACTGATTGGATAATTGAGTTCAAAACTTGAAATCAGAAGATAATAGAGTATGAGGTTTCGTGATCGATCACTCCATCTGGAGATGGGCTAGGCATTCGACTTCCTTTCGGAGCATCATGCTCTTCTATACATATTATATTCACACACTCGTTGCATTAAATGCGAATACCCCCTCAGCTCAGAACATCATCCCCAGTGTCCCCCATTCCCCACTGAAATGCTAAAGCGCAGGGGCACGCGCTTCCATGTAACGGCAGCACGCAACGCGAAATTTCAGCGCAGGAACACGCGCAGCGAATTCGACTTTTGGGACACCGCTTCCTGTGTTAGGTGTCGTTTATACTCCCGCCGCCGAGCGGCGCGGTACAGTGCCTTTCTGTCATATTGATCGCGCGGCACGGCACGGTCGATATTATAGAACTGCACTTCGTCGTGCAGCACGCCGGCGGGAGTATAAACGACGCATTACACTGGGAGCGAGGCCTCTAACAACACGGAAACAGGTCCTATCACGGCGCCATGTGAGGAGGCCAGTCCCGCCGTAGCCCGCAACAAGAATATTGTCCTCGAAGCTTTCCTCGTTGTGGTTTATGGGAAAAAACTACTCAACTTCAGGACCTCTTCCAGAGATACGCCTAGATATTCCTGAAAATGGAATGCGTCTTCAATGATCATCCCTGATTTTCAACCGTCTGCATAGCTCGGAACTCCTAGCTTTTCTTTAACCTTGCGATAAACGTGACACTCCGAGCATCGTCCTCTCGATCGCGCGCTGAGTGACACAAACCTGCTTTCATCCTGATTGCGTAAGGTTTCCGAAGCATAACGATAAATTTTGCTCCCGTGTTTTCACAGATTATGGAAAGTCCGGAATGCTACAACGTGTGGGCAGAGATATGCGCATATGTCGACAAAATTTGATTGGAAACCGCTTTTCTGAGCGCAAATATATCCGCTGTTGTTCCAGATGGCCCAGGAGAGTGGGGGAATTTCCCACTCTGTGAAAATATGATCTCTCAACCAAATCAGGCGATCTCTTGCGTCGACTCCCACTTGGCAGTGCTATATTTCTTGCTGGAAGTTTGCTTGCTCGAGGTCAGTGATCAAATGTGTTCCTGGTATGGGTACGCGAAAAACAGGTGGGGTGGGCAATCACAGGTTGCCTCTGACATTCGCTTGAGAGTTGCCTCGATGAAAAGTAAGAGTCGCTCCGTGACATCGAGGCAACTCCCGCCAAATCGGCTCCGGCGTAGCCTCATTACGGTGAAATTTCAGCCCCAGCTGGGAAAAAAGTGAGGCGACTCTAGTGACTGCCCGATGAGATGCCGTCTCGCCTCACTCTAGCCTCACTCTCGCCTCACATTCTTCTCACACTACGATCTCTTTGATGAAATCGCCGCCTCACATTCTTCTCACACCACGAATTTTGTAGTAAAATTGTCGCCTCACATTCTTCCAACGCTGCGAATTTTGTCGTGAAATCGTGGATTTTCCTATATCATATGCACATATCACTTCATATTCCTCTCACAGAAGAAAATTTATTGTAGATCATTGTTTATTGATTAAAACCATAACTTCAATTAGTACAGCAGCGGGAAGTGAATACGAAAGCAACAAGTGATATCAAAACAACTTCAAAAACTATAACAATTGTTTATTTTCAACAAATAAGATAAGAGAATAATAGATTCTTACATTGCATTTTGAGCACAAATGAACACATGCAAGACCAGAAAAGGGAGAAAAGTCACACAGCTATGGTTTGCAGGATCATCGCAGATAACAGCTAATTCGCTAACAACAAAAGAGATGTCAATTCTTTGATTAACTATTATCTTCACAGAAAAGGAGCTGAACGCAAAGACATTCATAGCACCAGTATGTAGGATTTAGAGCCAAAAAAACGGTGTCGAGAAAACCATATGGAGACCCATTTTTAGGTGTGATACAATCGATTGTATCGCACCTAAAGCTAATTATATAAAAAGAACAACAATGATGTCGTTCACTTTTTGGGTTCTTTTTCGATCCCCAGTCTCATTTCGCCCTTTCAGGTCAATCTCAAGTATTAGTTAGACCTCTTATTTTGATCTCATTTTGCTGTATCTGTTTGCGGTCATTTTTCATTCTGAGGATATGGTCCTCATCCCCCCCCCACCCCTTGTAGAAGCCCACCTTGGTTCTTGGTTAATCAGAGGTCCGAACCCCCCCCCTTTCTAATACACTACACCTCACCCCAAACCCTGATTCCAAACAGATTTAGCAATCAATTGACAGCGGCGCCTTTCACGTTGGTGCTGTCGGTCTCCATGTAGATCACCTTTAGCTTCTGAAATGGCACATAGGTTGAGAATTTTCAATTTTCGAGTTCTATGAGAAGTGTGTAATCCATACCTTGCGCAAAGTCAGACGCCCGTCCAAAGTCTCCCATTACCGAACCTCAGCCTGTATATATAGCTGATAACCTTGCTGATTTGATCTTCCTGCCGGAGTTGTACATAATGCTAGAAAGGAAAAATAAGTTATACAGAACAGATAAGAAGAAAAAAAATTAGCGGCAAAAGTCGCTACACCAACAATCAGCGAGAGGAAAGAAGAGAATTGTGAACGAACGAGCAAGGATAGCTAAGAAAGAGAAAATTATCAACATTTTTGGGAAAAAAAGACTATCCAACAAATTGGAAGTATACGTAAACAAATCACGATAGACTCAGCACTCTGGCCGATTTTTTTCACTGAAGTATCACTAATCTCTGTAGAATTCTGACTTTACCAGACACTTAACAGCGATTTAAAGGCATCGTCCACGGTGGAAATCACTTTCGATTTTTTGTGTACAATCAAACGATTTGGGCTAGCTGACATCGCCCTCGGAGCTTGAGGCTCCAAAAGTGCTCCCCTTGAAAGTTGTGGCCACCTGAAAACTGCTTTGGGGTCGATCATCTAGCACTCCTGGGTCGGTCATCTAACACTTTTTCGTTGAATGTTCATCTCAGAACTTTCCAGCCTAGCTATTTCCGCCTTATAAGTATGTAGTCTGATAGCATCATGCTACATACCATAAAGACGCAAATACCTAGAACGAAAGACGCATGTATCATTCCTCAAAGGCGCATGTAACAAACGATGAACACGCAGGCGCCTTACATTAAAGGCGCATGGATTCTTCCTCGAAGACGCATGTAGCAAACGGTGAACAAGCAGGCGCCTTACTCTATGTTTGCGTGCCCAATACGCTGAAAATCTCCTAGCCCTCATCACGGCGGCGGTTGGAGACTCGAGAGAGACCAATGAACTATTTATTCCAAATAGCAACGACTTGCCCTTATGAGGCGCGCCGTATATCGCGTGAGTTTGCAATCGATGTTCAACATGTGCATGATGATAAGTACGGCAACGGCCCAATCTTCGTGGGCAAAAACACTAATTATCTTCATATTTGACTACGACAAGTGCATTAATGGATAGCTTAAGGTTCCTACGTTCTTGTAGTTAACAAATAAGAGAACAAAACAATATGACATTGAGATTATTACTGATTATTATTAAATAACTATGAGATTTAACCTTCCTCAGGAAGATTGTTTCATACCTCGAGCTCGCAGATACCTTACTGCAGAGAAACGTTGTTACTGCAATACTGGCCATTATTTTGGCGTTTTTGGCCCAAAAAAAACGCTAAAAAGCATTTTTTTGCTCTTTTTTCCATAACTCTGTTCAAAAGGGTCCGTTTTGGAATCTAACAAGATATTGGGAATCAGCATCGTGTGCTCATTTTTCTGGAATAGCACATGGCTCCCTCTTCAACAAGATATGCATGCAAAATTAAACAAGAAACAATCAACCCGAATCGCGATTTCGCAATGAAGGCATTTATGGTGTTACGCCTAAATGCTTTGTACAAAGTATGTCAAATAGTTCAAATGCTAAAAGACAGTACTCTCAATCCTGATTCCAAATATTTCTTCGGATTCTCAAATTGACCATCATGAACAGAGTTAAGGCAAAAGGGCGCCAAAAACGCTTATTGCGTTTTTTTCACGGAAAACGCAAAAATTATGGCCTCATAGTGCTCTTCTAGACCCGTTTCTGTAGGTTTTTAACTCTAATGCGGCAGTGAGCTACCGATTGTTTTAATTTTCAACGAAATTAGGGAGAGGATATTCACCGTGGACAAGTAACTGTGCGTAACTAAATTTTGTATTTTCGTGAAGCGCGAATCGTAATTTAGCGAAAATGCGAAATTTATAGTGGACCTATACTTTTGCACTGCGCTGTATACCAGAAAGAATCAGGTTACCTATGTAAGTTCAAACCGAATTTCAGGGCGTAAAATTGCGGATCGCACGAATTTCTATGTAATATGTGGGTTTTGAGTTTTAGATTTGACGCCGACAAAGCGTTAATGTACGCGCGGACGAGTATACTCGTCGTCTACAGCTCCGCGGTTTCCTTTATTTTTCACGAACACTTGAGAAGCCCAGGATGTGTGAAAGTCATGTCTAGGATCAATGTCCCGACTTCAGTAAGCACAAGACAGCAGTCGTACGCTACCGCCTGGTTTTGAGATATAGTTCGTAGAATCACGAACAAAATGAAAAGAAAGAGAAAAAAAAGTTTTTTATCAGCAAAACACATGAACTTATCGGGGAAAGGTGAAATGTAGTGGTTATCGACGAGAAATCAATGAGTTGTGAACGACGCACTCGTCATAAACAATTTGAGTAGCTTTCTTGCGTCTAAACGGTTTGTTACTTGCGTCTTTGTGGTCTCCTGCATTTACCATACACGCCCCCTCGTATGTTACTTGCGTCTTTCATACGTGCAAGTGACAAGAAATGACGTTTTCGACCCTGTGAAGACGCATGTAACAAGGAATCGGGCTAATTAGACGCAACAACCTAGGCTGGAAAGTTCTGAGATGTGAGCGTCGATTAATGTGGAAAACATTTACGGTTCAAACTCTACATGCAGGAAAACTTCAAAAATGGCGGTGATCAAGTCTCCAAATGCAGAAAACCCTCAAAAACGACTTTGGCGTGAAGTTCAAGCTCATATTCACAATGTGTTCGGATCAGGGCTGTGCGTAACTGAATTTTGTAATTTCGTAAATCGTAAATCGTAATTTTTCAAATTCCTCGTAATTCGTAAATCGTAATTCGTAATTCGTAACTGGTAATGAGTGATGAGTCCACAAATAGCCCAAACTCCATTCGATGTGGAAACACCACAGCACATCAAAAATATGGGGGGGGGGTTCTTGTCGAAGGATGTTGGAAGTTTGGTTTCAAAAAAACACTGTTTTGAGCAGTACTTGAAGGAATTTTTAGTACAGGGATTGAAACGACCTTATTAGACAAAATGGAAACTCTTAGCATAATCAAGTACCAAACCTGTGCCAAGTTTAGCCCAACTTTCGAATACGATAACATAGAGAATCATCGCTGTAACAAACACACTTCAATGAAAGCCAAGGAGGGCAGCACTGTGACGAGAAAAATTTGCGCTTTGATGGTTTTAGACTCAATCGTTCGAGGGATGGATACTTGGACAAGGACGCCATTTCAAAGGGGTATACATTTGCGAAACCGCTCTTTGCCAAAGAAAAATAAAGCTTGCCCTCGATACATACACAACCCGCGCTACGTTTTGTAAAAACGGGGAGCATTTTTCAAACTTGCCAAAAAAGTGTCCGATGCATGTAACTTTTTTGAACGAAGACGTTTTTAAATTCTGATAACGCTATCATATTCACAGCTCAAATTCCTACATAATAATGTACATTGTGGACCGAAGTGTCCTAAAATCGCTTTGTTTCCGAGTGAAACTGTTTTTGCCGTCGTTTCACAAAAACGTCGTGCCCGGCAAGGTGCGGCGAAACTTCGAGTGGTAATTGTGCAATTAACAGATGAGCAATCTCTATGTTTTCTTCGTTAATGAGATGAAGGTAGGGCAGTCTCGAGATCTGTGCAGATTGAATTTCCGAAATCCTCCATTTATCGGTCTGGGGCTTTCGCAACAAAAGTCCGAGTTTTCAGGAAGCTCCCGAGCGTGTTTAATGAAGGATTTAGAAAATTCAATCTATGTAGATTTTGAGATCGCCCCACCTTTATCTGATTAACAAAGAAAACATAGAGATCGCTCTTTTATTAGCTGTACAATTATTACCCAAAGTTTCGCCGCACTTTGCCGCGCGATTTTTTTGTGAAACGATCGCAAAAACAATTTTGCTCGAAAACAAAGCGATTTTAGGGAACTTCGGTCCAAAATGTACATTATTATGTAGGAATTTGAGCTGTGAATATGATGGCGTATACTCTCACAACCTAAAAACGTCTTTGTTCAAAAAAGTTACAAGCCTCGGACGTTTTTTTGCCAAGTCTGGCAAATTCTCCCCGTCTTTACAAAACTTAGTACTGTACGCGGATATTGTATTCTTTAAGCGTAACTCTGAACGGAGTTATTGTCGCGGATTGCGACTAGTTCCTCGTGAGGGGCACCGTTGTGCCGGGCCCCGCGCTCTAGTCAGGCGGCATGGGTTGTGGCCGGCTGCTAATCGGCGCCCTGCGTTGGCTCGTTGCCAGCTGCGCTCGGCGGCCCCGCCCCCCACCCCCCTCGCCTCTGCCTCCTTGGCAGTCTCCACCGGCGCGGCGCATGCAGCGACCGCGCTCGCCTCCGCTGGCATGAGTCATGCTCATCCAGCGTTGGCTTGAGCGCTGGAGCTCATGCACCGCCAGCCCTTGGCGCTCCTGTCTACCCTGGTGTAAACAGTTCTCTTCGCACCTGGTGCTCCTAATGCCACACCGCGGTGGCGAGCGCCAGGGCCAGACTTCCACGGGTTTAATACCCGTTTTATTCGCATAGTCTGGCAGCGATGAAACTGGTCGCCTCCAGCAGCAGCCGCCAGCTGCTGTTGAGGAATCCGACCCAGCACCGCAGCTGGGTATCAGGTATGAGAACACACCTGAGCCTTCTTCTGAAGGAGGGCCAAGGGAAGGCAGAACTACCGCACGAGGCGCCAATATTCTCTTCGCTAGTATTCAACCGCCATTATTCGCAGCGGTTCCCGCTTTCCGCAGGCCGTGCCAGTTTGACCCCTGTTAATTATTCATGCCACCGCTGGCATGTAGGCCGGGTTAGGATGCGGAGGTTGCCAAGGGTGTACCCCGAGGCGACCCCTGCTTGGGTTAGGTCCGCTACTCTGGTCAGCCCACTAGGGCGGCTGGACGCGATTACCCATGACGGGGAGAGGTCGTGCTTCTGCAGAGTACGGCTGATCCCCCGAGGTTAGACGTCACCGGGGACGTGAACACCGCCGATGCGGGGCTCGGTCGTGGCCATGGCCTGACCACTTTGGCTGTGCTCCAACTTGTCGATGGACGCGGCCCTAGTGCGCTTGCGGCAGTTATGGCGTCCCAGGTTGGAAAAACACTTTACAGATCCTTCAACAGATTTCAATTCACGAAAAACAAGTTTTTCGCTTGTAACTTTTGAATCGCTGAAGATGGATGCGTGTTGAAGGCTGTTTTTGAATTCTCCGTGAAGTTCTGCTATAAAATATATATTGGGTTCCAACTTTCACTCGCTTTATAGGGCGGTCACGTCTTCTGAGCAGGGCCTCATACTTAATGTTTATATCGGGGTAGGATTCCTGTTCACAGCTGAAAAAGACAGCTTTTACAGCCTGCAGCTTCAAGATTTTCGTGCTGAGACGACGATTAATCGTGCCAGGACCACGTGGTTTGAGGGCAGTGTTCACGGTAATCTTCAATTTCGAGATTATCTCTTATATTGATCAAGTGTCCCCCTGGTAGAAACAAAATGACGTAGAAATTGAGAAAAATGCACCAGAAGTACACGAAATCCTCAAGTATCGCCCCGCCTCTTAGGTATCACAGGGAATTGTTTGTTGTGACAATGAAATCTTTTGTGGACTCATCCTTTGCAATTCTCTACTCTCTGTTGCTCCGTTCTTTCCTTAGGGCCCTGACTAGTCCTGCTTTGCATAAAATATTCTTCTATTTTCGATACACTCAATTTTCTACAGGTGACAACCACCATGGACATGTTCATCCAACCGGACAACTAGTCCATGTTATTAAATAATGTCACAGAAATACGACGTTTGAATGCGTCTCTCGCCGTTTCTTCGTAATTTTGGGAACACTTGGAGACCAACGCATTGTTTTATGTGAAAAACTCGGGGACGAAAATCTTTGTGAACACTGCCTTTAAGCATGATTATGTTCGCACTACGTGTTGCAACAGCGGTTTTTCCGGACAGGATTTTCGCTCTGATATAGACAGTTGCTCCACCAAATATCTGCGTCTCCCGTATTTGTCACGGGGACGAGAGCATCCCATAGGGATAAATAGATGTGGAGCTCGGCTCCATCGACCTGGCGCGCATTGGGCAAGCGAAGGTTGGAACCTAATAATAAGTTTGAGCCGGTCAGTATGAGCCGCAGCGCGGTCGGGTCATACCTGATTCTCGTCATCAACAATTCTAAATATTTCGTTATGACCGATCTACTTCTGACTACACCCGGCAGGAAATGTCAGGGAAAGGTTTCATCGAAATTCGAACATTTAAAGAATAAGACAATATCACGAATGTCAAAAAAGTGTGAAATTCATCTGTGCTCTAGACCGCGATCTTAAAATTTCCTCTCAACCGCATTTTCACAATTTGTTACGATTTGTTACGATTCGTTACGATTTTGGACCGAAATTTCGTAAATCGTAAATCGTAAAAAAATTGCCAAAAACGCCCGTAATTCGTAATTCGTAATTCGTAATTACGCACAGCCCTGGTTCGGATTGATTTTTCTTTACAAATGTAGGTTTTTCATGGGCCCCTTCGACATTTTCGTTCACCTAAGAGGCCAAACTGTAAAAAAAAAACATGAAAAACTAATATATGGTTTTCATCGTGTACGATGCCTTTAAGGGAAAATTGCGACCAATCTCACGTTTTTCAAAAAATCTTGCGCAATACGGAAAAACTTCAGCAGATCACGGGAGTAGCCCGACAGAATACGTTAGAATTAAGAATGATTTTGGGAAAAAATTCCGCCAGAAAAATGTGAGGAAGCTTTCGAATCTACAAGAATCTGATAAATTTTTTGCTGAGGATGCGAAATTACAACACGAACAACTGTACGAAATTAATCACACAAATATATGGTTAGAGAAGATAAGAGAAAGATGAGAACGGAAAGCTAGAGTTGTGAACGTAGAATTATTAAGCTGTCATTAGGCTGTCATAGGAAAATTGGCGCCGTATCGATTGTTTTTGTTCGGGAGTGGCGTTCGAAGAAAAGACGCGAGATGGGGGAACGTTTTCCTGGGAGTCGCCCCACATTTTCACCACTTTTTTCCCACTTTTTTCGACCATGGCTTCGGCGCGACGTGGGAAAAATGTAGAGCAGCCGAAAAAAGTGGGCGTAACCGGCCCGCCCTACGAGGCAACTCCCAAGCGAATGTCAGAGGGGCTGGGACTCACACATGTAACGTCGCTGTGACTCGATTTTGACGCTCCTAAGCGTTCGGATTGTGAGCGTTCTGGAGCAATCCGTACGGTCCGGTTCACGTTGCTATATAAATAACATTTACGAGCGTGTATGCTATCGCTAAAGGCATTGCTCGCGCTGGAAACCCTTCCCAATTTTCAGGCTCAAATTCATGAATGAGCCTGGTACACCACACCGTTGAGCTTCGGCGCGTCAAAAACGTAGGGTCAGGAGATTGGAAGGGGTTAAAGATGAGGATCCGCCACCACTTTTCACCAGCCATCTGGCACGTTTTCGTAGAATGTTGACGTGAAAAACAGTTACTGCACCAACCCCCTAATGCAGAAAAACTTCGAAAGTGACAGTGACGAGGCCTCCAAATGCAAAAAAACTTCAAAAACGATTTTCGCGCAAAATTAAAATTCATATTTACAATGTGTTCTGACTGACTTTTCTTTACAAATGAAGGTTTTTCCTGAGCCCTCTTGACATTTTCGTTCCTTGGAGAGACCAAGCTACAAGAAAACATGAGAAAATAATATACGGTTTTTGCGCGTACGATGCCTCTAAGGACTCTGATCGATCTTTCAATCCTAAACAAAGGAGCCAAACCCTCAAACCAGTGTTGTCAGATTCATCAAGTAACCCTTCATTTTAGTTTTATTTATTTATTTATTGCGGCCAATTACAGTTTCGAAAACCAAGGTGAACAACAAATGAAAAAGTGTGATCGGCCTTATGGAAAAACAATAGGATGAATAGTGATTGATGCCCATTTGATACGGGAACATTGCGCTGCTCACAGAAGTCTTGTTTGAGATGGTAATGTTAACGTATGCGGCTCCACATGTTGGACAAATGTGTTTCACAAGTACCACAAGTCTATTGACCTGCTTTGGCGTTCTACTACCTACCAGGCGGTAGCCCAGCAAGGAGACAAGCAGAAGACAAGCGGCAGTGAGAGAGTCCGCCTGTATTGGAGCCCTAGATCGAAACTTTCAGAGTTACACTTCAGCTCAAATTTTCCGTTATTTAGGTCATATCGGGGCTTCAATGTTTTCGCAAGCAAATGGACATGCAAAAACCATCAGAGCTCATAAAAACGAACAAAAAAAGAGAACAAAACGAAGTGAAGTGAATAGAGTTCTGGTGAAATATATCGAGGGAGAGTGATTGCAAGAGAAGTGGATGATGAGAAAGATTATGAATAGACTGAAACGGAAATGGTGGCTAGAACAATCCCTTCTGTCTTAGATTTTCTTCTAGTTTGCCGCTAAAACTTCTTGGCGTCGACGACAGTATCATAGATAATGGCAACTGATTCCAAGTGCTGGAAGCTCGGACCAAAAACGACTCTAGAAACAGATTGGAGTGTGCGGAACCTGTAAAAATACGAAATGAATGACCTCTAGTTTTCCGGTTGAATGCAGAAAAAGCAAAAACATCGTCTCTGTCAATGTCAAGGTAATTCATTACAATTTTGAACAAAAGGTTTTGATCATAAATCACTCTTCTGAATTGCAGCGAGGTAGCACTTAATTGGGACAGGCGCTCTTGGTAACTGACTTCATACAACCCGTTTCTTGCAAATACCCTTTTTGTGAACCTCCTTTGAACCCTTTCAACTTTCTGAATATAGACTTGTTTTGAAGGGGACCAAATTGGAGTACAATATTCGAGCAGCGGCCTTACATAGGTGGCGAAAAGCTTGAAAAGTGTGGCCGAGTTTCGAGTTTGGAAAGCCCTAAGTATAAAGTTCGACTTTGTGTAAGCGGATGCCACTATTTTCTCAATATAGCCGTCGAAAGAAAGAGAGTCGGAGTAAACAATCCCGAGATCACGCACCGAGTCGACAATACGGAGTTCGCGGTTACCCAGCATGAATGAGGACCCACGTGGATGGCTACTACCAATGCGCATTACAACGGTTTTATCATAAGAGATGTCGAGTAACCATTTTTCGGACCAATCAAGCACTGCATCTAAAGCCTGCTGAAGTATGTTGGAATTATTGAAAGAAAACAATTTGGAGTCGTCGGCATAGATAGAACACTCAACTCCCTGGGGAATATATTTTGGCAAATCATTAATGTAAAGCAGAAACATTAACGGTCCTAGGCAGGTGCCTTGGGGGACACCACTAGGAGTTGGGTAAGTATCGGAAAAAACCCCATTGATGAAAACCTTCTGAGTGCGTCCGCTCAGAAAGGACTGAAGGAATTTCAGCAGACAACCGTCTATACCATAAGCTTTGAGTTTTGCAACGAGGAGGCCAAGATGAATAGAGTCAAAAGCTTTCGAATAATCCAAATAACATGCTGTAATATATCCACGTGAGTCCACTGTCTTCTGCCACTTGGGAATCGTTGTAATTAATGCCGTAATGGTGGACTTTTTTGCTAGGAATCCGTGTTGCAACTTTGTAATTAGACTGTTTTCACGAAGGTAATCATAAAGTTGTTTACAAACAATGCGTTCAAGAACTTTACTAGTGGAGGAAGTCAGACAGATTGGTCTATAATTCTTTACATCTGTTTTATCCCCTTTTTTAACTATCGGCTTCACAAAACTGTCCTTCCATAATGAAGGAACCTCACCATGAAGAAGACACCAGTTGAAAATCAGTGTAAGCGCAGGTGTTAACCCAAGAGCTGCCTTTTTCAAGAAAATATACGGGATGTTGTCTGGTGAAGTGGAATACCTGGGTGGAAGGCGTAGCAAAGTCCTGTAGACCGTTTCACTGGTGATGTCTAAAAAGTCGATTTTCGAGGAAGTGAAAGCAGGGCAATTTTGGTCATTGTGGCAGGAATGATGTTTGTAAACAGATTTGAAAAATGTTGCGAAAACTCTCGCTTTCTCCAGCTCAGTCTTGCAGGGTTCACCATTGGTATTCAGGATAGATAGGAATACTGTTTTTCAGCTTTAGCTTTCTGTTGATGAATTTGTAGTAGGTCTCTTGAATTACGAGAAGTTAATTTCCGCGTTTTTGTTGTTATTGATATTTTGTAAAAAATAAAATTATTTTTATATAACGAATTTTATGTTATAATACTCACTGTATTATCACCTTTCTATTGATATATAACTTGCTTCACGTACCTTATAAAAAAGTATTATTTTAGTTTCAGAATATGTCAACTTTTGGCGCCGGAAAAACGCCATTTGCAGGAAGCTCTCCTTTTCCTTTTCATCTCAAGAAAGAAAGCCACTGACGCGCACCTCAAATGCTTGCCCCAAGCTTGCAGGGGATGCTGCTCCATCCATAAGAACCTGCTGCAAAAATGGTTTCAGCGTTTCGTCGAATCGGGTGATTTTTGACGTTAAGGACAAAGATCGACCAGGACAGCCAAAAAAGTTCGAAGACGAAGAACTTCAGGCTTTGTTGGATCAAGATTCGGCTCAAACACCAAGAACAGCTCGCGGCATCTTCCTCGGCGTCGCCCAAAAAGCAATTTCTATTCGATTGAAGGCAATGGGAAGATTCAAAAGGAAGGAAAATGGATCCCCTATGAGCTCTCAGAACGCAACAAAGAGCAGAGAAAAACAACTTCACAAATCTTGTTGGACCGATTCCAAAGAAAGTCTTTTACACCGCATCATAACTGGCGATGAAAAGTGGGTGTACTACGACAATCCGGAAGCGAAGAAAATCGTGGGTTAGTCCTGGTGAAACAACAACTTCGACCGCAAAACCAAGCATCCACGGGAAGAAGGTCTTACTGTGCATATGGTGGGATCAACGCGGTATACTGTACTATGAACTTCTTCAACCTGGCGAAACAGTTACTGCGAATCGCTATCAGCATCAACTAAGCGCAATTGCGGCATGAAATCGAAGCCAAAGAGACCAGAATGGGCGAGTCGACACGAAAAAGTCATATTGCTTCATGATAACGCTCGACCTCATGTTGCTCGAACGATGCAAGGATACGCTAAAAGAGTTCAAATGGGAAGTCTTACCGCACCCGCCGTACTCTCCAGACATCGCCCTGTCAGATTATCACCACCTTTTCAGTCCAATGGCGCATGGTCTAGCGGAGCAGCGCTTTCCAAGATCGTCAAGATGTCAAATACATGGCTCGATGAATGGGTGGAGGCCAAACCAGAAAAGAGGCCTTTTTATTATGATGGAATCCATAAGTTACCCAAACTCTGGGAAATGGTTGTTATTAATGACGGAAATTATTTTGAATAAAAAATTTTGTTTAAGTATGTCCAGTTTTCAATAGTGTGTAAAAGCGTAAAAAAACGCGGAAATTAACTTCTAGACCTAATAGTATATATGAATTGCTCCGCACGAAGCGATTTTCTATGGTGTCCGGTGTACTCCCGCATGGCTCGTTATATACTTTCCGATAGTGTTCAGTTACTCTTACATAGTTGATATCATATATATATGCCTTATATATACATGGGATATGCATTTTATGGTATATATCCGACGTAGTCGCTCTATATATACCGGCATGAGGCCCCTTACTTTCTATGATAAAAGCTGCTTGCGCACTCTATATGGGTCCTACACTTTTGAAGCGTTTTGCACTCACAGGAAATTTTTGAAGTCCCGCACACTGCGGTGCTCCGTGTACTCCTGCATGGGTCCCTTTCACTTTCACCGGCGTTTGGAGCAGGTGCCTTCCGTCTAACCGAGGATTGCTGTACATGGGTAGGTCCAGCAAAATTATACAAACATGGGCATGTCTTCAGCAGGCACGTGAGGAGTCGTGCATACGGACGGCGCAGCAATCCCACGTCCTTTTGATGGCGGAAGCACTCCTCCCATGGGCAGAAGTTGAGCTGGTACGGCGTTCAGAGTTTCACTGCTTATTGTTAGATGAGGACTCTGGTACACTGGGGTGTTGATATACCGGCGTGCTCAAAAACATTCGAAGTCCCGATTCATTATGGCGTTCACTCTGTAAGCATCGGTTTCGCACACTTTATGGGATGTCCGGCGCACTCCCAGATGGGTCCCGCACTTAGTAAATTATTGCGCGATGCCAGCAATACGCAATGTTCAATGTCGCACCCTTTGACGCTGAGACGTCCAGGTCTCAGCAACTGATGCATTAACATGTTAGATGGAAGGTATTTTCACGCTAAGCTGACTGATATCAACCGCTCGCTTCACTCTTACGTTCCCGGATAAGCTTTCCCGTGACGGCGCTATAAAGGTGAATTTGATCGGCGCACTTTACAGCAAAGCGGTAGCTCACTTTATGATCGATCTCGAAGTGCTTGTCAAAACTGGGTCCCGCACTGCCCTTTTTCCAATGTGCAGGATGCTCAGATTCAGCATGGGATCTCGCCTTCGACATTGTCTCTATATATGATAATGCGAACGTTCTCGACTTTTGTAATATGATGTTCCAGTTTCCTATGGGCTTGAAGCGCACTTAATAGATAGACACACTTCATATGACGTAGGTGGTTCTCCTTTGATAGCGGCAGGTGCACTCACACATTTTGGCTCGTCCGGCGCAACATCGGACCATCACACTTTCTGCGGCGTTCGGAAGCACTTTTGCGGTGTCGCACACTTTGAATGACGTCCGGCGCACTCCTAGATCACCGAACAGAGAAAGGTGCGGAAGTGGACCCACACTTTTCTAAAACTGGCAGAAAATGTCTCTGGAATGGGTCAATCTCTAGCACACTTTATATGCGACGTCCGGCGCAATTCATGTGGGTCTCGCAATCTTCATAACCACAAGGACCTTTCAAGATATTACAGCCAGCAAACTTTCTATAAAAAAAACTTTCCAATATTGCTTTCTGGTCTTGAAGTAACGGACGTTCTGCACACTACATCGGTGTCCTGCAGACGTCCGGCGAACTCCACTACACTGATGATGGGTCCTGCACACTTTCGTACGGCGTCGTGCACCTGCCATTTCATGGGTCTCGCACAACACGCGAGGTCCTGCACCTCCTGAGACTCTATACCCTCTATGACGTCCTGCACCTAAGGTTTTCTAGATGGGTCACCACAACTTATGCGGCGTCACACTCGCGTTTCTGCACATCGGTGACGTCCTGACACTTCACTCAGATGGCCTGCACATTTTCTGTTATGTCTGCACTCTTTACAGGGTCCCGCAAAGCATTTCTAGACGTCCTGCACAGTCCGACGATTTTCAGTTTTGGGCCCCCTTCCACAGGGTCCTGCCCACTGGCGTTCGGCGCACTCTGAGGTCCCTGAACTACGATGTCCTGCACACTCCCGCTGGGGTCCTCTACCACCAATTTCTATGACAGCGTAGTTGCACTTCCTTTTGGCGGACCTGTGGATCCCGATTCTTTACTGACGGTGTACTCCCGCATGGTCCCGTACACTTTCTAAATGTCCTGCACACTTCCACAGGTTCTGCGCTGACTCTACAACCGTCGTAATCATTCTCAGAGCGTCCGACGCACTCTCTGACATGGGTCCCGCAACTTTCTGCCGCTCCGACTATATGGGCCCTCCCTTCCATGACGCCCTACGGCACACTCGCACCTAGGGTCCCCTACACTTTATACAGCGTTCGGATTACATGATCCCACACTTTTTGAGACAGTCCGTGGGGTACTTCGCATGGGTCCCGCACACATTCCTCATGGCGTCCGGGAGCTCTTTCTATGAGTCCTGCACCACTTCCGATTAGGGTCGTCCGGCGTACACTTTCTATGACATGGGTCCCGCAAAACAGTTTATGCGTCCGGCGTACTTCAAAATGTACTTTTAGTTCTAGAAAAGCCCGTTCCATGAAACTCTTTGGCAATCCCTAGCACGAGGCCGTGTCCGGCGTACTTGCATAGGTCCCGACCCACTTTCCAAAAAGTGGCGATCCAGCGTACTTGGCGCGAAAATCATTGGTCTCAAGGCACGTTTATATGACGTCCGGCGCGATGATTTTTGTTCCGATCGATAAATGTCGCACCTTTCACCTCTATGGTGTCCGGAAGATGCATGGGTCCTGCACTTTCATGGCGTCCGGCGATTTTACACTGGTCTCGCATTCCTAATATGGGCTTTCATGCCTGACACATGCCGCAAAATACATAGTCACACACATCAGCGTACTTTGAATGGGCCCCCTTTAACTACTTTCCAAAGACCTTTTTCGGCGACTCTAATATATATATATATATATATATATATATCGGCGCACTATATACATGGATCCTGCACACTTTATGATATCATATATGATTTGCACACTATATACGGCGATATCAAAATGCACCCTATATATATATGTTAGAAATAACTCCCCCACACTATATATAGCGCCACTCTTACTATCTCCCGCACACTATATTCTATGGCGTTCGCTATATATACCGCTATATATACAGCGCGGCGCACACTTTATATATTGACATTCTGTGCAAGACATAATTCCTAGATGGGTTATCGCTTGCACCAAAATTTACCGTGTTACACGGCGTAGCCAAGCACTTAACATCATGCCGATGGGTCTCGCACACAGCACCAAATGCAATTCTATTACTGAATGGTCTCAAGGGTAGAGAGTTGCCTTTGCACACTGAGAGAAAACTAAAGTTGGCTTGCACTCGTTGATCAGTCTCGGACTCATATGACGTCCGGTTTCATTACCATGCACAATATTCAAAGGTACCAGGCGTGCTTGGGAAGTAAAGACCTCAAGATTGGGTCTCGACACTTTTCCAGTTTCAACGCACATCTACATGTCAAATCGGCACTCTGCTATATGACAGAGCGAAATAGAGATAGGGCGCACTCCCCTCCGCACACTTCAGCAAAATGGCGACTACCGGTGTTACTGTCCCAGGGTGAGGCATGGCTGCACTGCGACCTTTCTATGGTGCACCCCGGTCGCATTTGCATGGGTCCTTGATGTCACACCTCTAAAACGTTCGGGACTTTAATCGCGTTTTCGCAAATTTCATAACATTTCCACTAGATGGTCCTGCACATTACTGGCGTCCGGCGCTCTAGCGGCGTTTTAACGGGTCTCTGGAACTGTCTCTGATATGACGCTGCACACTTCAGTTTTGGGTCACACAAACCTAAGCGTGCCTGCACGCCGGCGCACTTTCGGTCTCATGCATGTCTCATATGGCGTCCGGCTGAGGTCACATGCAAAAGCAGGTCCGATTCCTTTTTACGCATGCGTTCCTGGCACACTCTACTGTTAAGGTCTTAAGCGTCCGACTTCACTTTATACAGCGTTCAACACAAAGAATCCCTGCACGACTCCTTTATGTGGTGTCCGCGGACTTTTGCGCTAGGCCGCATACTTTCAATAGCGGTCCGAATACGCACGCATGGTCAGTCACACTTCATATGGCGTCCGGACTGAATCATGGGTCCCGCAAACGGCGTCTCTTCCGAGTCCGACGTACTTCTAAGGCATGGGTTCCACTTTCCACGGCGGGGATGAAAACGGCCTTATCGCACCTGCATGGGTCCCCTACACGAAAAACCCCAAGCGTTCGCTCTAAACTAATCTACGGTGGAGAATCTGCCGCACAGTTTCGGACTTGAAGTTTCCGCCCCAGGTACTGACTGCATGGGTCACCCTGGTGAAATATCTGAGAATATGCGCAGGTTACATCGGTCTACACATTACAATCATATGGCGTGGCCGGCGCACTCTTACGGGCTCAAACTGGTCACGGATTTTCGACGATTTTGACTGTCCACCTTTCTAAATGGGGGTTCGACGCGAAAAATAACTCCTGAGGTGGAGAGCGGGGTCCAAACAAATTCTATGGTGTCCGGAGGCGGTGGTGGACTCTTTTCATGGGTTTGAGGAGGTGATGGCGTCAGAAAATTTAGAAAGCGGGGACAGTTAGGAAAATTTTCGAATAGTTTATATGACGTCCAATTTCTTGCAGCGCATCGAAGATGGTGTGACAAAACTTTCTATGGTGTTTCCTGGCGTTGCATGGTGGGAAATCCTGAACTCTGAATATACCAATTGGCGTCCGGTGCATTCTACATCGGTTGAAAACTTCAAAATGGTGTGCCCAAGTACATGGGTCCCGGCAAACTGAATTTCATGGCGCGTGATTTCTGAATGCCCAGAAGTGCGCTTTTTTGGACAAGTGTCCTCACGGATCGTCTTCGCGCAAGCTCTACTACATTCAACTTTGCCAGCTGTTCGGTTAATTTGTGATTGAACAATCATTATCCACGCACACTTCGCTTTACTATTTTCGGTTTTTGGTGCACCTTGCCAATTTCATGGGAAAAACGTGTCGCACTGGGCATATTCTTTTTTCTACGGCAACGAATTCTTGTAAACAAAAATGAATTCTGCGTCAATTGTTACGAATGATAATTTCCGCCGGAAGGTTTCAGTGTCATGGCGTTTTAGCCTACATCGGTCCCGTAACATGGCGTTCGGCGCTACTCTTAAACTGGTGTCGCAACATTATATGTTGGCGCACCCTAGATGGTCCCGCGTACACTTTCTACGGCGTCTCCGGAGTCTTGCATGTGTCAGAACGCACACTCCTAAACTTGCCATGTCCGCACACACATCTGGTCTCGCAACACCTCTCTATGGCTTGAGTGAGCACTTCTTGCGGAGATGGGTCGCCGTACTCTCTTATGACGCCTGGCGAACGCACCTATTACAAGGGTCCTGCAGAGGATACTTTTATGCGAAAAGTTCCGGCGCACTCTGTGCATGGGTCCGTGAATACAGTTTCCATGGCGTCCGGCGCACGCTAACATATGGGTACCTGTGATTTTGCCCCTCTATGGTGTCCGGCGCGATTTGTCATCCAGTACGCTTTCTATTGTGGTCCTGGCGTACTCTTTAGCATAAGGTCCCCATATACTTTCAATTTGGGCTTGATTAAGGGCTCTTCGGAAGCTCACAAGAACCTTACATGGGTCCCCTACACTTTCTTCAATTGCGTTGGCGCACTAATACAGGATCGAGGACAAATTTCAATAGCGTCCGGCGCACGCTTACATCGGTCAACTGATACACTTTCATATCGCTTTGGCGCACTCTTATAGGGTCCGTATGCTTTCTATGGACGTCCAGACGGCGCTCTTGGAACATTGGGTCCCCATGCACAACTTTCTTTCCATGGATGCGAACGCTTACATGAGGTCCCCGTGGCCGTGGCTTCGTCTTCCATGGCGTCAGCGCGCACTATTGCTACGGATCCCGCATGGGTCCCGTGCACTGTTCTTGGAACGCTCCCGTACGCAAAAAATTCCATGGCGTCCGGCGACATTTTTCAAGCACACTCTGTTGCAGCGTCCGGCGCACTCTACATGGGTCTCCGTAACTTTAGATGGCGTCCATTTGAAACAACATGCGGTCTCAAATTATCTTTTGACGTCGGCGCACTGGCAGATTCATTTGGGTCCCAAATTTCCTTCCGTGACAAAATGGTGTCCGGCGTACTTCCTGGGTCACGCACGCTTTACATAGGCGTCTCCAGATTTCTATCGGTCTCGGCGCACACTTTGTGCTGGCACACCTCATTCCGATAAACTATGCTTTCTATGTGTCCAGCGCACGCCTTTTGAATGCATTAAAGCCCCTTTCGTTTCTATGTCGGCGTCCGGCACACTCTTACATGGGTCCCCGTTACTTTCTAAAGGTACATTTCGCGTTCGGCATGAACCATCCCCATGCCCGGACACTTGTTTTCAGCGTTATCTAGCACTCTTAGATGGGCATGGGTCCCGTATCGAACTTCTACGGCGTTGAATTGCACTGTTATTCCTTTGCGAATGGGTCCCGCATTACACTCTATCTGCGCGTCCTGGCGCCGCACATCGGTTCCTTACCCGATGGGCGTTTCTATGGCGTTCGGCAGTGCAATGAAAATCTTGGAGCCGTCCGTGCCTTTTGATATGACGGCGTCCGGCGCCTACGCGCCACTTTTACTCGGCGTCCGGCGTCACTTTTTCTGCTACGGGTCCTCTGCACCTACTTTCGGTCTGACGTCCGGCTGCACTCTTCAGATGCAAACTTTCGTCCGGCGTATTACATCCGCGCACGGCTTACGGTCCAGGTGTAGCTATGGCGTTCCGGTTCTTACATCTGTGTGCACATGGGTATGACGTAATTCCGCGCACCCAGATGGTCCTGCACACTTTCGGCGTTGCGCCTGGCAGCGACTGTAAGCATCATGGGTGATGCTTTCGGTATAGTACATTCCGGCGCAATTTCTTACGATGGGTCCGCGTACACTTTCATGGCCATGAAGGCGCACGTTACTGCATCGGTCTCGCAGTATGCTCATCTGGACGTCCGGCAAATCGCACATCAGATGGGTCCCGTCAAGTGGCTACTTTCTATGGCGTCCGGAGAAAGGCGCATTTCACATCGGTCCTGCGAAACACTTTCTATCAGGGCGTCGGCGCACGCTCGGTGTCGCACACTTGTATGACGGAATGCACGAAATCTACATGCCAGGCCTTTATATGGCGTCCGGCGCAATTTCTTGATATTCCTGACTTTCTGCAGTCCGAGCGCTTCCGCACTTGCCCATCGGTCTCGTACGCTTCATCCTCCAGCACTCTTGTATTGGTCTCGCACACTTCATATGGCGTCCGGTGCACGCTGTCCATGGGTCATGGAACGCTGGCACAACCTTCTAGGTGTCCGGTGGCACTTTGCATGGGTCCCGCACACTATATTGGGTTTTATCTGCCTCGTACATCGGTGTCGCACACTTTATATGACGTCCGGCGCACTCCAGATGGGCGCGCACACTTTCTACGGCGTCCGGCGCACTCTCAGTGCATGGGTAGGCCGGGCCCACACTTTATTTTGACGTCCGGCACACTCTTAGAGCCTGTCCCACACATTAACAGCCTTAGGTGGGTCCAGGTAAATCACATGGCGTCCAGCGCACTATTACCCCCTCACAACTTTCCTTTTGGAGAACCCGGCGCACGCCACATGGGTCCCATCATACTTTCTATGGCGCTTTACTCCAGGACAACGCTGGAGCTGATGGGTCCCAGGTTGGTTTTTTCATTTGGTGTTCCGGACTGCATGAGGATTACGTATTTTCAGGTCAACCTGGAGCCAATACGGCGCACCTTACATGGTTCCCGTTTCGTATGGCGTCTACTCTTGACAGGTTCATCTTATATGGCGTCCGGACCAGCTGTTTACACTTAGAAATGGAGGCGAGAGAGAGAAGGGCGTCCGGCGCATTGATGAGGCATCTTCGAGCCCTTTCTGTTTCGAAACTATGCGCACATGTACATGACGTCGTGCCTTTTCTAGCATAAGAATGAAAAACAGTCACCACTAGACAGGGTGCGTCCCGATACACTTTCTATGGCGTCGGCGCAAATAAGACAACATCTGTTATCAGTACTTTCAATAAGTAATCCAGCCACTCTTACATAGAGTTCCCGAAGCTTCGCTTATATGGCTACTGCGCGCATGTTTTCAGTCATGGGGTACACCCTGGCGTCCGGCCCACGCCCATTTCTCTTGAGTTAATGAAGACCTCGCTTTACAGAGTACCCCCATTGTAGGCAGCGCTTATCGTAACGTATACTTTGCAACGTACCGAATACGCATGTGTTCGTTAGTTGCCCAATGGGATACTCTAAAAATCACAGTGAACATATGAAAGAAGTCCCGTATAAAACTTTCTAATGTGCACGCGACAGCCAAGATGGGCGCATAGATGACACTAATATCTTTGGCGTATTTCCGGCGCATTGCACACTGTTTATCATGTGGCGTCCGGCGCACTCTTACATAATGGTCCCGAGTGGTCATATGGCGTCCGGCGCATTTTTACCTGGGTCTCCGCAGTAACTTTCTATGGAAACTAAAGTCCGCACTCTTGCACGCCTAAGTACTGGGCGAGACAAGAAATTGCTGCCTGGCGCACGCTTACATGGAGTCCCGTACCTTTCTATGTGGCGTCCGGCGCCGCGTAACACATGGGTTCGTGGACTTTCTTTGGCGTTCCGGCGCACGCCATGGGTCCCGTATGCTTTCTGGCGTGTCTTGGCGCACGCATGTGATGGGTGAGAGTGACACACTTTTATCAAATGGGAGTGTACGAGAGAAACAGCTTGATTTACTAGAATATAACATGTCTGCATACCGGTAACTCTCGTCACTTTCGAGAATGCCGCTCTACTCCGGCTGGCTTTTGAAATGGAGGATTTCATCGATACCCAAGCATGTTATATTCAGATAAATCAGACTGTTTCTCTCGTGCACTCCTTTTGATAGTTCTATTCCTGAATGTTTGGTTCCTGGCAAAAGTAAAGATTTGGCATAGCCGCCAATATATGGCGTTCGGCGCACTTCTTAGATGGGTCCCGCACACTTTCTATGGCATCCGGCGCACTCTTACATCGGTCTCGCACACTTCATATGGCGTCCGGCGCACTCTTACTATGGGTCCCGCAAACTTACTATGGTGTCCGGCGCACTCTTACATGGGTCCCGCTCACTCTTACATGACGTCCGGCGCACTATTACCAAGGGTCCCGCACACTTTTTATGGCGTTCGGCGCACTCTTAGATGGGTCCCGCACACACTTCTTCTCCATGGCGTCCGGCGCACTCTTAGCATCGGTCATCGCACACTTCATATGGCGTCCGGCGCCAACCTTTACATGGGTCCCGGCAAACTTTTCTATTGTGTCCGGCGTACTCTTGCATGCGGTCCCTTCCACTTTCTTACGGCGTTCGGCGCACTCTTTACAGTGGGGTCCCCTACATCTCTTTGTACAGCAGTTCGGCGCACTACATTACATGGATCCTGCACGTATCTCTTCAATACGGCGTCCGGCGCACTTCTTACATCGGTCCTCTGCACACTTCATATGGCGTCCGGCGCACTCTGCTACATGGGTCCCGCAAACTTTCTATGGCGTCCGACGTATCTTCTTTGCATGGGCCCCTTCCACTTTCTTCACCGCGTTCGGCGCACTCTTACATGTGGTCCCCTACACTTTATACCAGCGTTCGGCGCACTATTACATGTGGATCCCGCACACTTTTTATGGTGTCCGGTGTACTCCTGCATGGGTCCCGTACACTTTCAATGGCGTCCGGCGCACTCTTACATCGGTCTCGCACACTTCATCATGGCGTCCGGCGCACTCCTCTTACATGGGTCCCGCACACCCCCACGGCGTTGGGCGCACTTCACATGTGGGTCCCCTACACTTCTACGGCGTTGGGCACTCCCTACATGGTCCTCAACACTTTCTACAGCGTTCGGCGCACTCTTTCATGGGTCCCCCAACACTTTCTACAGCGTTCGCCTCTTCACATGTCCCCTACACTTTCTACAGCGTTTGGGCGCACTATTACTGGGTCTCGCACACTTTTTATGGCGTTCGGCGTACTCTCTCAGATGGGTCCCGCACACTTTCTATGGCGTCCGGCGCACTCTTTACATCGGTCTTCGCACACTTCATATGGCGTTCGGCGCACTCTTCACATGGGTCCCGCAAACTTTCTATGGTGTCCGGCGCACTCTTACATGGGTCCCGCACACTCTCTGCAGTGTCCTTCTGTGTATTGGCTACGTAGTAAAGCACACTCTTCATCACCTCACCCGCGAGCACTCTCTGAGGCGGTCGCGCACACTTTCTACGGCGTCCGGCGCACTCTCACGTGGGGTTCCCTTACACTTTCTACAGCGTTCGGGCGCACTCTGCTACATGGGTCCCATACACTTTCTACAGCGTACGGCGCACTATTTACATGTGGGTCCCGGCACACTTTTATGGCGGCGTTCGGCGCACTCTTAGATGGGTCCCGGCACACTTCTTCTATGGCATCCGGCGCATTCTCTCTACATCGGTCTTCGCACACTTCATATGGCGTCCGGCGCACTCTTACATGTGGGCCGTCCAGCAAACTTACTATGGTGTCCGGCGCATCTTCCTTACTATTGGGTCCTGGGGCCTCAGCCTTTACATGACGTCCGGCGCAACTATTACAAGGGTCCCGCACACTTTTTATGGCGTTCGGCGCACTCTTAGATGGGTCCCGCACACTTTCCATGGCGGTCCGGCGCACTCTCTTACATCGAAGAATCTCGCACACTTCATACGGCGTCCGGCGCACTCTTACATGGGTCCCGCAAACTTTCTATTGTGTCCGGCGTACCTTTGCATAATCCCTTCCACTTTCTACGGCGTTCGGCGCACTCTCTACATGGGTCCCGCACACTTTGTATGCCAGCGTCCGGCGCACTCTATTACATGGATCTCGCAGGGCCACTTTCACGTATGGCGTCCGGCGCACTCTTTACATCGGTCTCGCACACTTCATATGGCGTCCGGCGCACCCTTTACATGGGTCCCGCAACTTTCTATGGCGTTCGGACGCACTCTCTACATGGGCCCCTTCACTTTCTACCGCGTTCGGCGCACTTCACATGTGTCCCCACACTTTATACAGCGTTCGGCGCACTATTACATGGGTCCCGCACACTTTTTATGCAGTGTCCGGCGCACTCTCTGCATGGGTCCCGCACAGCTTTCTATGGCGTCCGGCGCACTCTTACAGATGGGTCCCGGGCACACTTTTCATACTGGCGTCCGGCGCACTCTCTACATGGGTCCCGCAACACTTTCTATGGCGTCCGGCGTACTCTGTACATGCGGTCCCTTCCACTTTCTACAGCGTTCGGCGCACTCTTTACATGGGTCCCGCTTACACTTTCTACACAGCAAGTTCGGCGTAATCCATTACATCGGATCCCGCAATTGCACTTTTTATGGCATGTCCGGCGTACTCTTAGATGGGTCTCGCACACTTTCATATGGCGTCCGGCGCACTCTTCTACATGGGTCCCGCACACTTCATATAGGTGTCCGCTGGGCGCACTCTTACATGGGTCCCGCACACTTTCTATGACAGTGTCCGGCGCATCTATTACATGGGCGAACCCTGCACACTTTCTAATGTCCTGCGTATCGCTACGTAGTAGCTAACACCTTCTACCTCACCCGGAGCACTCACATCGAGGTCTCGTGCACACTTCATACGGCGTCCCGGCGCACTCTGCTACGTGGGTCCCGCACACTTTCTACAGCGCTGTCCGGCGCACTCTTACATGGGTCCCATGCACACTTTCTACAGCGTCCCGGCGTATTATTACATGGGTCCCGCACACCTTCTATGGCGTTCGGCGCACTCCCCTAGATGTATCGGTCGCACACTTCTTCTATGGCGCTCCGGCGCACTCTCTACATCGGTCTCGCAACACTCATATGGCGTCCGGGCGCACTCTTACATGGGTCCAGGCACACTTACTACAGCGTCCGGCGCACTCTGCTACATGGGTCCCGCTACACTTTATACAAGGCTGCCAGCGTCCGGCGCACTATTACAAGCGGTCCCGCACACTTTTATGGTGCTCCGGTGTACCTCCTGCATGGGTCCCGTGAACACTTTCAATGGCGTCCGGCGCACTCTTACATCGGTCTCTTCGCACACTTCATATGGCGTCCGGCGCACTCTTACATGGGTCCCGGGCAAACTTTCTATTGTGTCCGGCGTACTCTTACATGGCTGGTCCCCCACACTTTCGCTACGGCGTTCGGCGCACTTCTACATGGGTCCCCTACACTTTCTACAGCGTTCGGCGCACCATTACATGGATCCCTGCACACTTTTTATGGCGTCCGGCGCACTCTCAGCCATGGGTCCCAGCAACACTTTCTGATATGGCAGTCCGGCGCACTCTACATCGCGCGTCCCGGCACAACTTTCTATGGCGTCCGACGCACTTCTTACATGGGTCCCTTCAAACTTTCTATGGCGTTCGGCGCACTTCACATGTGGGTCCTGCACACTCTCTGCAGTGTCCCGCGTATGGCTACGTAGTGTGCCACACCTCTACCTCACCCGGAGCACTCCTGAGGTCGCGCACACTTTCTATGGCAGCGTCCGGCGCACCATTACGTCCGGGTCTCGCTACACTTTCTACAGCGTTCGGCGCACTCCCAGATGGGTCCCGGCACACTTTCTATGGCATCCGGCGCACTCTTACATCGGTCGCGCACACTCTTTCACGAGGTCCGGCGGATTGCGCTACATGGTCCCGCACACACTTTCTATGGCGTTCGGCGCACTCTTCACATGTGGGGTCCCCGCACACTCCTTCCAGCACCACGGCATATGCTGGGCGCACTCTTACATGGGTCTCGCACACTTTCTACAGCGTCCATATACTTTACATGGGTCCCCTACAGCTTGGCCATGTTTGGCGCATCTATTACCTGGGTCTCGCACACTTACTATGGCGTCCGGCGCACTCTTAGATGGGTCCCGCACACCCTTTCTATGGCGTCCGGCGCACTATTACATCGGTCTCGCACACTTCATATGGCGTCCGGCGCACTCTTACATGTGGTCCCGCACACTTTCTATGGTGTCCGGCGCACTTCTTACATGGGTCCCGCACACTCTCTGCAGTAAGTCCTGCGTACCTGTTACGTAGTAAAGTTAACAATCTTCTACCTCACCCGGAGCATCCTTTCCACTGACGGCGTTCGGCGCGCCTTACGGGTTTCTACACTTTCACGGCACATGGTCCGGCGCACTCCTACGTGGGTTCCCATACATCTTTCTACACAGCGTTCGGCGCACTTCTTTACATGGGTCCCATACACTTTCTACAGCGTTCGGCGCACTATTACATGGGTCCCGCACACTTTCTATGCGCGTTCGGGCGCAACTCTCAGATGGGTCCCGCACACTTTCTATAGCATCCGGCGCACTTTTACATCGGTCTCGCACACTTCCATATGGCGTCCGGCGCACTCTACATGGGTCCCGCAAACTTACTATGGTGTGCCGGGCGCACTCTTACATGGGTCCCTGCTCTACTTCACATGACGTCCGGCGCACTATTTACCAAGGGTCCCGCACACACTGCTTTATGGCGTGTCCGGCGCACTCTCAGATGGGTCCCGCACATCTTTCCATGGCAGTGTCCGGCGCACTTGCTACATCGGTCTCGCACACCTTCATATGGCGTCCGGCGCACTCTCACATGGGATCCCGCAAACTTTCTATTGTGTCCGGCGTACTTCTGCATGGGTTCCTTCCACTTTCTACGGCCATGTTCCGGCCTGACACTCTTACATGGGTCCCCTACACTTTATACAGCGTTCGGCTAATTATTACATGGATCCCGCACACTTTTTATGGTGTCCGTGTAATTTCGCATGGGTCCCACATCTTTCAATGGCGTCCGCGCACTCTTACATCGGTCGCGCACACTTTCTACTTATGTCCGCGACAGCTGGCGGCTGGTCCCGGGCACACTTTCACGGCGTTGGGCGCACTCTACATGGGTCCCCTACACTTTCACAGCGTTCGGCGCAACTATTACATGGATCCTGCACACCTGCACATCTTTCAATGTGGCGGGTCCGGTGCACTTTCTGTACGGCGCACTCTAGATGGTCTCGCACACTCATATGGCGGTCCGGACGCACTCTTTACATGGGTCCCGCAAACTTTCTATGGCGTCCGGACGCACTATTGCATGGGTCCCTTCCACTTTCTATGGCGCGTTCGGCGCACTCTACATGGGTCCTCTTAAGCACTTTATAAAGCGTTCCCGGGCGCACTATTACATGGATCCCGCACACTTTTTATGGTGTCCGTGCAATTCTGCATGGGTCCTGCACACTTTCAATGGCGTCCGGCGCACTCTTCACATCGGTCTCGCACACTTCATATGGCGTCCGGCGCACTCTTCACATGGGTCCCGCAAACTTTCTACGGCGCGTTGGGCGCACTTTACATGTGGGTCCCCAACACTTTCTACAGCGCTCCGGCAAGCACTCTTACATGGGTCCCCTACACTTTCTACAGTGTTTGGCGCATTGCTTATTACGTAGTAAAGCACACCTTCGCCTCGCCCGGAGCACTCTCCCTGGGATCTCGCACACTTTTGTTATGGCGTTCGGGCGTACTCTCTAGATGGTCCCGCACACTTTCTATGGCGTCCGGCGCACTCTACATCGGTCTCGCACACTTCATATGGCGTCCGGCGCACTCTTACATGGGTCCCGCAAACTTTCTATGGTGTCCGGCGCACTCTTACATGGGTCCCGCACACTCTCTGCAGTGTCCTGCGTATTGCTACGTAGTAAAGCACACCTTCTACCTCGTCCGAGCACTCCGAGGTCGCGCACACTTTCTACGGCGTCCGGCGCACTCCTACGTGGGTTCCCTACACTTTCTACAGCGTTCGGCGCACTCTTACATGGGTCCCATACACTTTCTACAGCGTTCGGCGCACTATTACATGGGTCCCGCACACTTTTATGGCGTTCGGCGCACTCTTAGATGGGTCCCGCACACTTTCTATGGCATCCGGCGCACTCTTACATCGGTCTCGCACACTTCATATGGCGTCCGGCGCACTCTTACATGGGTCCCGCAAACTTACTATGGTGTCCGGCGCACTCTTACATGGGTCCCGCTCACTTTACATGACGTCCGGCGCACTATTACAAGGGTCCCGCACACTTTTTATGGCGTTCGGCGCACTCTTAGATGGGTCCCGCACACTTTCCATGGCGTCCGGCGCACTCTTACATCGGTCTCGCACACTTCATATGGCGTCCGGCGCACTCTTACATGGGTCCCGCAAACTTTCTATTGTGTCCGGCGTACTCTTGCATGGGTCCCTTCCACTTTCTACGGCGTTGGGCGCACTCTTACATGGGTCCCCTACACTTTATACAGCGTTCGGCGCACTATTACATGGATCCTGCACACTTTCAATGGCGTCCGGCGCACTCTTACATCAGTCTCGCACACTTCATATGGCGTCCGGCGCACTCTTACATGGGTCCCGCAAACTTTCTATGGTGTCCGGCGCACTCTTACATGGGTCCTTCCACTTTCTACGGCGTTCGGCGCACTCTTACATGGGTCCCGCACACTTTATACAGCGTTCGGCGCACTATTACATGGATCCCGCACACTTTCAATGGCGTCCGGCGCACTCTTGCATCGGTCCCGCCCACTTCATATGGCGTCCGGCGCGCTCTTACATGGGTCCCGCAAACTTTCTATGGCGTCCGACGTACTCTTGCATGGGCCCCTTCCACTTTCTACGGCGTTCGGCGCACTCTTACATGGGTCCCCTACACTTTATACAGCGTTCGGCGCACTATTACATGGATCCCGCACACTTTTTATGGCGTTCGGCGCACTCTTAGATGGGTCCCGCACACTTTCCATGGCGTCCGGCGCACTCTTACATCGGGTCTCCTACACTTTCTATGGCGTCCGGCGCACTCTTACATGGGTCCCGCACACTTTGCAGTGTCCCGCGTATGGCGGCGTAGTCGGCGCACTTCACCCTCACCCGAGCATGTGGGGTCCCGCACACTTTCTTACAGCGTTCGGCGCACTCCCACATGGGTCCCCACACTTTCTACAGCGTTTGGCGCACTCTTACATGGGTCTCGCACACACTTTTTATGGCGTTCGGCGTACTCTTAGATGGGTCCCGCACACTTTCTATGGCGTCCGGCGCACTCTTACATCGGTCTCGCACACTTCATATGGCGTTCGGCGCACTCTTACATGGGTCCCGCAAACTTTCTATGGTGTCCGGCGCACTCTTACATGGGTCCCGCACACTCTCTGCAGTGTCCTGCGTATGGCTACGTAGTAAAGCACACCTTCTACGTCACCCGGGGCACTCCCCCGAGGTCGCGCACACTTTCTACGGCGTCCGGCGCACTCCTACGATGGGTTCCTCACACTTTCTACAGCGTTCGGCGCACTCTTACATGGGTCCCATACACTTTCTACAGCGTTCGGCGCACTATTACATGGGTCCCGCACACTTTTATGGCGTTCGGCGCACTCTTAGATGGGTCCCGCACACTTTCTATGGCATCCGGCGCACTCTTACATCGGTCTCGCACACTTCATATGGCGTCCGGCGCACTCTTACATGGGTCCCGCAAACTTACTATGGTGTCCGGCGCACTCTTACATGGGTCCCGCTCACTTTACATGACGTCCGGCGCACTATTACAAGGGTCCCGCACACTTTTTATGGCGTTCGGCGCACTCTTAGATGGGTTCCGCACACTTTCCATGGCGTCCGGCGCACTCTTACATCGGTCTCGCACACTTTCTACGGCGTTCGGCGCACTCTTACATGGGTCCCCTACACTTTATACAGCGTTCGGCGCACTATTACATGGATACTGCACACTTTCAATGGCGTCCGGCGCACTCTTACATCGGTCTCGCTCACTCATTACATGGCGTCCGGCGCACTCTACATGGGTCCCGCAAACTTTCTATTGTGTCCGGCGTACTCTTGCATGGGTCCCTTCCACTTTCTACGGCGTTCGGCGCACTCTTACATGGGCCCCCTACACTTTATACAGCGTTCGGCGCACTATTACATGGACCCCGCACACTTTCTATGGCATCCGGCGCATTCTTACATCGGTCTCGCACACTTCATTTGGCGTCCGGCGCACTTACATGGGTCCCGCAACTTTCTATGGTGTCCGGCGCACTCTTACATGGGTCCCGCACACTTTCTGCAGTGTCCTGCGTATTGCTACGTAGTAAAGCACACCTTCTACCTCACCCGAGCACTTCCCCTGAGGTCGCGCACACTTTCTATGGCGTCCGGCGCACTTCTACGTGGGTTCTCTACACTTTCTACAGCGTTCGGCGCACTCTCTACATGGGTCCCATACACTTTCTACAGCGTTCGGCGCACTATTACATGGGTCTCCGCACACTTTTATGGCGTTCGGCACTCTTAGATGGGTCCCGCACACTTTCTATGGCATCCGGCGCATTTCACATCGGTCTCGCACACTTCATATGGCGTCCGGCGCACTCTTACATGGGTCCCGCAAACTTACTATGGTGTCCGGCGCACTCTTACATGGGTCCTGCTCACTTTACATGACGTCCGGCGCACTATTACAAGGGTCCCGCACACTTTTATGGCGTTCGGCGCACTCTTACATGGGTCCCACACACTTTCCATGGCGTCCGGCGTACTCTCACGTGGGTTCCCGCACACTTTCTATGGCGTCCGGCGCACTCTTACATGGGTCCCATACACTTTCTACAGTGTCCGGCGAACTATTACATGGGTCCTGCACACTTTTAGCGGTGTTCGGCGCACTCTTACATGGGTCCCGCACACTTTGTATGGCGTCCGGCGCACTATTACATGGATCGCGCATACTTTCTATGGAGTCCGGTGCACTCTTGCATGGGTCCCTTCCACTTTCTACGGCGTTCGGCGCACTCTTACATGGGTCCCGCACACTTTCTACAGCATTCCGGCGCACTCATTGCATGGGTCCCGCACACTTTCAATGGCGTCCGGCGCACTATTACATCGGTCTCGCACACTTTCTATGGCGTCCGGCGCACTCTGCTACATGGGTCCCGCACACTTTCTATGGCATCCGGCGCACTTCACATGGGTCCCCTACACTTTCTACAGCGTTCGGCGCACTATTACATGGGTCCCGCACACTTTCTATGGCGTTCGCTCTTACATGGGTCCCGCACACTTTCTATGGCGTTCGCTCTTACATGGGTCCCGCACACTTCATATGGCGTCCGGCGCACTCTACATCGGTCCCGCACACTTCATATGGCGTCCGGCGCACTCTACATGGGTCCCGCACACTTTCTTTATGGTGTCCGGCGCACTCTTACATGGGTCCCGCACACCTTCACAGTGTCCTGCAATGATGGCAAAGATCGCGCACACTTCTAGGCATCTACGCCATGTCCGGCGCACTCTACATCACACTTTCTGCAGCGTTCGGCGCACTCTCACATGGGTCCCCCACACTTTCTATGATACAGCGTTCGGCGCACTAATATTACATGGATCCCGCACACTTTATGGCAACGCACTCCTGCATGGGTCCCGCACACTTTCAATGGCGTCCGGCGCACTTCACATCGGTCGCGCACACTTTCACGGCGTCCGGCGCACTCCACATGGGTCCCGCACACTTTCTACGGCGTTGGGCGCACTCTTACATGGGTCCCCTACACTTTCTACAGCGTTCGGCGCACTTCACACGGGTCCCATACACTTTCTACAGCGTTTGGCGCACTATTACCTGGGTCCCGCACACTTTTATGGCGTTCGGCGCACTCTTAGATGGGTCCCGCACACTTTCTATGGTGTCCGGCGCACTCTTACATCGGTCTCGCACACTTTCATATGGCGTCCGGCGCACTCTACATGGGTCCCGCACACTTTACAGCGGCGTCCGGCGCACTCTTTACATGGGTCCCGCACTTTCAATGTAGCGTCCGGCGCACTATTACAAAGGGTCTCGCACACTTTTTATGGCGTCCGGCGCACTCTACATGGGTCCCGCAAACTTTCTATGGTGTCCGGCGCACTCTACATGTGGGTCCCGCACACTCTCTGCAGTGTCCTGGTATGGCTACGTAGTAAAGCACACCTTCTCCGACCCGGAGCACTCCCTGAGGTCGCGCACACTTTCTACGGCGTCCGGCGCACTTCTACGTGGGTTCCCTACACTTTCTACAGCGTTCGGCGCACTCTTACATGGGTCCCCATACACTTTCTACAGCGTTCGGCGCACTATTACATGGGTCCCTGCACACTTTATGGCGTCCGGCGCACTCCCTGCATGGGTCCTGCACACTTTCTATGGCGTCCGGCGCACTCTTACATCGGTCGCGCACACTTTCTGGCTGGCGTCCGGCGGACTCTCTTACATGGGTCCCGCACACTTTCTACGGCGTTGGGCGCACTCTTTACATGGGTCCCGCAACACTTTCTACCGCGTTCGGCGCACTCTTACATGGGTCCCCTACACTTTATACAGCGTTCGGCGCACTATTACCTGGGTCTCGCACACTTTTATGCGTGCGGCGCACTCTTAGATGGGTCCCGCACACTTTCTATGGCATCCGGCGCACTCTTACATCGGTCGCGCACACTTTCTGCAGTGTCCTGCGTATGGCTACGTAGTAAAGCACACCTCTACATCGCCCGAGCACTCCCCTGATGGTGTCGGCGCACACTTTCTATGGCGTCCGGCGCACTCTCTGCACGTGGGTTCCTGCACTTTCTGCCAGCGTTCGGCGCACTCTTACATGAGCACACCTTTCTACCAGCGTCCGGCGCACTCTACATGGGTCGCGCACACTTTCTACGGCGTCCGGCGCACTCTACGTGGGTCCCACACTTTCTATGGCGTTCCGGCGCATTCTCTACATGGGTCCCATACACTTTATACAGCGTTCGGCGCACTATTACATGGATCCCGCACACTTTTATGGTGTCCGGCGCACTCCTGCATGGGTCCCGCACACTTTCAATGGCGTCCGGCGCACTCTTACATCGGTCGCGCACACTTTCTATGGCGTCCGGCGCACTTACATGGGTCCCGCACACTTTCTATGGCGTCCGGCGCACTCTACATGGGTCCCGCACACTTTCTACATGACGTTCGGCGCACTCTTACATGGGTCCCCTCCACTTTCACAGCGTTCGGCGCACTCTCACATGGGTCTCGCACACTTTATATGACGTCCGGCGCACTCTTAGATGGGTCCCGCAAACTTTCTATGGCGTCCGGCGCACTCTTACATCGGTCTCGCACACTTCATATGACGTCCGGCGCACTCTTAGATGGGTCCCACACACTTTCTATGGCGTTCGGCGCACTCTTACATCGGTGTCGCACACTTTCTACAGCGTTTGGCGCACTATTACCTGGTGTCCCGCACACTTTTTATGGCGTCCGGCGCACTCTTACATGGGTCCCGCACACTTTCTATGGCGTCCGGCGCACTCTTACATGGGTCCCCTACACTTCATATGGCGTTCGGCGCACCATTACATGGGTCCCGCACACTTTCAATGGCGTCCGGCGCACTCTTACATGGGTCCCGCACACTCTTCATATGGCGTCCGGCGCACTCTTACATGAGATCCCGCACACTTTCTATGGCGTCCGGCGCACTCTTACATGGGTTCCCTACACTTTCTACAGCGTTCGGCGCACTTACATGGGTCCCCTACACTTTATACAGCGTTCGGCGCACTATTACATGGATCCCGCACACTTTTTATGGTGTCCGGTGTACTCCTGCATGGGTCCCGTACACTTTCAATGGCGTCCGGCGCACTCTTACATCGGTCGCGCACACTTTCTACGGCGTCCGGCGGACAGCTACATGGGTCCCGCACACTTTCTACGGCGTTGGGCGCACTCTTACATGGGTCCCCTACACTTTCTACAGCGTTCGGCGCACTCTTACATGGGTCCCCTACACTTTCTACAGCGTTTGGCGCACTATTACCTGGGTGTCGCACACTTTTTATGGCGTTCGGCGCACTCTTAGATGGGTCCCGCACACTTTCTATGGCGTCCGGCGCACTCTTACATCGGTCTCGCACACTTCATATGGCGTTCGGCGCACTCTTACATGGGTCCCGCAAACTTTCTATGGTGTCCGGCGCACTCTTACATGGGTCCCGCACACTCTCTGCAGTGTCCTGCGTATGGCTACGTAGTAAAGCACACCTTCTACCTCACCCGGAGCACTCCCCCTGAGGTCGCGCACACTTTCTACGGCGTCCGGCGCACTCCTACGTGGGTTCCCTACACTTTCTACAGCGTTCGGCGCACTCTTACATGAGTCCCATACACTTTCTACAGCGTTCGGCGCACTATTACATGGGTCCCGCACACTTTTATGGCGTTCGGCGCACTCTTAGATGGGTCCCGCACACTTTCTATGGCATCCGGCGCATTCTTACATCGGTCTCGCACACTTCATATGGCGTCCGGCGCACTCTTACATGGGTCCCGCAAACTTACTATGGTGTCCGGCGCACTCTTACATGGGTCCCGCTCACTTTACATGACGTCCGGCGCACTATTACAAGGGTCCCGCACACTTTTTATGGCGTTCGGCGCACTCTTAGATGGGTCCCGCACACTTTCCATGGCGTCCGGCGCACTCTTACATGGGTCCCGCAAACTTTCTATTGTGTCCGGCGTACTCTTGCATGGGTCCCTTCCACTTTCTACGGCGTTCGGCGCACTCCTACGTGGGTTCCCTACACTTTCTACAGCATTCGGCGCACTCTTACATGGGTCCCATACACTTTCTACAGCGTTCGGCGCACTATTACATGGGTCCCGCACACTTTTATGGCGTTCGGCGCACTCTTAGATGGGTCCCGCACACTTTCTATGGCATCCGGCGCACTCTCACATGGGTCCCCTACACTTTCTACAGCGTTTGGCGCACTATTACCTGGATCCCGCACACTTTTTATGGCGTTCGGCGCACTCTTAAATGGGTCCCGCACACTTTCTATGGCGTCCGGCGCACTCTTACATCGGTCTCGCACACTTCATATGGCGTCCGGCGCACTCTTACATGGGTCCCGCAAACTTTCTATGGTGTCCGGCGCACTCTTACATGGGTCCCGCACACACTCTGCAGTGTCCTGCGTATTGCTACGTAGTAAAGCACACCTTCTACCTCGCCCGGAGCACTCCCCCTGAGATCGCGCACACTTTCTACGGCGTCCGGCGCACTTCTACGTGGGTTCCCTACACTTTCTACAGCGTTCGGCGCACTCTTACATGGGTCCCCTACACTTTATACAGCGTTCGGCGCACTATTACATGGATCCCGCACACTTTTTATGGTGTCCGGTGTACTCCTGCATGGGTCCCGTACACTTTCAATGGCGTCCGGCGCACTCTTACATCGGTCGCGCACACTTTCTACGGCGTCCGGCGGACAGCTACATGGGTCCCGCACACTTTCTACGGCGTTGGGCGCACTCTTACATGGGTCCCCTACACTTTCTACAGCGTTCGGCGCACTCTTACATGGGTCCCCTACACTTTCTACAGCGTTTGGCGCACTATTACCTGGGTGTCGCACACTTTTTATGGCGTTCGGCGCACTCTTAGATGGGTCCCGCACACTTTCTATGGCGTCCGGCGCACTCTTACATCGGTCTCGCACACTTCATATGGCGTCCGGCGCACTCTTACATGGGTCCCGCAAACTTTCTATGGTGTCCGGCGCACTCTTACATGGGTCCCGCACACTCTCTGCAGTGTCCTGCGTATTGCTACGTAGTAAAGCACACCTTCTACCTCACCCGGAGCACTCCCCCTGAGGTCGCGCACACTTTCTACGGCGTCCGGCGCACTCCTACGTGGGTTCCCTACACTTTCTACAGCGTTCGGCGCACTCTTACATGGGTCCCCTACACTTTCTACAGCGTTTGGCGCACTATTACCTGGGTCTCGCACACTTTTATGGCGTGCGGCGCACTCTTAGATGGGTCCCGCACACTTTCTATGGCATCCGGCGCACTCTTACATCGGTCGCGCACACTTTCTACGGCGTCCGGCGGACAGCTACATGGGTCCCGCACACTTTCTATGGTGTCCGGCGCACTCTTACATGGGTCCCGCTCACTTTACATGACGTCCGGCGCACTATTACATGGGTCCCGCGCACTTTCTATGGCGTCCGCTGCACTCTTTTATGGGTCCCACACACTTTCTACGGCGTCCGGCGCACTCTTACGTGGGTTCCGCACACTTTCTACAGCGTTCGGCGCACTCTACATGGGTCCCATACACTTTCTACAGCGTTCGGCGCACTATTACATGGGTCCCGCACACTTTTATGGCGTTCGGCGCACTCTTAGATGGGTCCCGCACACTTTCTATGGCATCCGGCGCACTCTTACATCGGTCTCGCACACTTCATATGGCGTCCGGCGCACTCTTACATGGGTCCCGCAAACTTACTATGGTGTCCGGCGCACTCTTACATGGGTCCCGCTCACTTTACATGACGTCCGGCGCACTATTACAAGGGTCCCGCACACTTTTTATGGCGTTCGGCGCACTCTTAGATGGGTCCCACACACTTTCCATGGCGTCCGGCGCACTCTTACATCGGTCTCGCACACTTCATATGGCGTCCGGCGCACTCTTACATGGGTCCCGCAAACTTTCTATTGTGTCCGGCGTACTCTTGCATGGGTCCCTTCCACTTTCTACGGCGTTCGGCGCACTCTTACATGGGTCCCCTACACTTTGTACAGCGTTCGGCGCACCATTACATGGATCCTGCACACTTTCAATGGCGTCCGGCGCACTCTTACATCGGTCTCGCACACTTCATATGGCGTCCGGCGCACTCTTACATGGGTCCCGCAAACTTTCTATGGCGTCCGACGTACTCTTGCATGGGCCCCTTCCACTTTCTACCGCGTTCGGCGCACTCTTACATGGGTCCCCTACACTTTATACAGCGTTCGGCGCACTATTACATGGATCCCGCACACTTTTTATGGTGTCCGGTGTACTCCTGCATGGGTCCCGTACACTTTCAATGGCGTCCGGCGCACTCTTACATCGGTCTCGCACACTTCATATGGCGTCCGGCGCACTCTTACATGGGTCCCGCAAACTTTCTACGGCGTTGGGCGCACTCTTACATGGGTCCCCAACACTTTCTACAGCGTTCGGCGCACTCTTACATGGGTCCCCTACACTTTCTACAGCGTTTGGCGCACTATTACCTGGGTCTCGCACACTTTTTATGGCGTTCGGCGTACTCTTAGATGGGTCCCGCACACTTTCTATGGCGTCCGGCGCACTCTTACATCGGTCTCGCACACTTCATATGGCGTTCGGCGCACTCTTACATGGGTCCCGCAAACTTTCTATGGTGTCCGGCGCACTCTTACATGGGTCCCGCACACTCTCTGCAGTGTCCTGCGTATGGCTACGTAGTAAAGCACACCTTCTACCTCACCCGGAGCACTCCCCCTGAGGTCGCGCACACTTTCTACGGCGTCCGGCGCACTCCTACGTGGGTTCCCTACACTTTCTACAGCGTTCGGCGCACTCTTACATGGGTCCCATACACTTTCTACAGCGTTCGGCGCACTATTACATGGGTCCCGCACACTTTTATGGCGTTCGGCGCACTCTTAGATGGGTCCCGCACACTTTCTATGGCATCCGGCGCACTCTTACATCGGTCTCGCACACTTCATATGGCGTCCGGCGCACTCTTACATGGGTCCCGCAAACTTACTATGGTGTCCGGCGCACTCTTACATGGGTCCCGCTCACTTTACATGACGTCCGGCGCACTATTACGTGGGTCCCGCACACTTTTATGGCGTTCGGCGCACTCTTAGATGGGTCCCGCACACCTTCCATGGCGTCCGGCGCACTCTTACATGGGTCCCGCAAACTTTCTATTGTGTCCGGCGTACTCTTGCATGGGTCCCTTCCACTTTCTACGGCGTTCGGCGCACTCCTACATGGGTCCCCTACACTTTGTACAGCGTTCGGCGCACTCTTACATGGGTCCTGCACACTTTCTACAGCGTCCGGCGCACTATTACATGGGTCCCGCAAACTTTCTATGGCGTCCGGCGCACTCTTACATGGGTACCGCACACTTTCTACGGCGTTCGGCGCACTCTTACATGGGTCCCCTACACTTTCTACAGCGTTTGGCGCACTATTACCTGGGTCCCGCACACTTTTTATGGGGTTCGGCGCACTCTCAGATGGGTTCCGCACACTTTCTATAACGTCCGGCGCACTCTTACATCGGTCTCGCACACTTCATATGGCGTCCGGCGCACTCTTACATGGATCCTGCAAACTTTCTATGATGTCCGGCGCACTCTTACATGGGTCCCGCACACTCTCTGCAGTGTCCTGCGTATTGCTACGTAGTAAAGCACACCTTCTACCTCACCCGGAGCACTCCCCCTGAGGTCGCGCACACTTTCTACGGCGTCCGGCGCACTCCTACGTGGGTTCCCTACACTTTCTACAGCGTTCGGCGCACTCTTACATGGGTCCCATACACTTTCTACAGCGTTCGGCGCACTATTACATGGGTCCCGCACACTTTTATGGCGTTCGGCGCACTCTTAGATGGGTCCCGCACACTTTCTATGGCATCCGGCGCACTCTTACATCGGTCTCGCACACTTCATATGGCGTCCGGCGCACTCTTACATGGGTCCCGCAAACTTACTATGGTGTCCGGCGCACTCTTACATGGGTCCCGCTCACTTTACATGACGTCCGGCGCACTATTACAAGGGTCCCGCACACTTTTTATGGCGTTCGGCGCACTCTTAGATGGGTCCCGCACACTTTCCATGGCGTCCGGCGCACTCTTACATCGGTCTCGCACACTTTCTACGGCGTCCGGCGCACTTCTTACATGGGTCCCGCAAACTTTCTATTGCGTTCGGCGTACTCTGTACGTGGGTCCTTCCACTTTCTACTGGCGTTCGGCGCACTCTTACATGGGTCCCCTACACTTGTACAGCGTTCGGCGCACCATTACATGGATCCTGCACACTTTCAATGGCGTCCGGCGCACTCTTACATCGGTCTCGCACACTTCATATGGCGTCCGGCGCACTCTTACATGCGGGTCCTGCAAACTTTCTATGGCGTCCGACGCACTTTGCATGGGCTCTACGTGGGTTCCCCTTCCACTTTCTTGCCCACCGCGTTCGGCGCACTCTTACATGGGTCCTCATTACACTTTATACAGCGTTCGGCGGCCAACTATTACATCGGATCTCGGCACACTTTTTTATGTAAAGTGTGCGGCGCACTCTCAGCATGGGTCCCGTACACCTTTCAATGGCGGTCCGGCGCACTCTTACATCGGTCTCTGCACACTTCATACGGCGTCCGGCGTACTCTTACATGGGTCCCGCAAACTTTCTCACGGCGTTGGGCGCACTCTTACCATGGGTCCCCAACACTTTCTACAGCGTTCGGCGCATCTCCCTTACCATGGGTCCCCTACACCCTTCGTTGCCAGCGCGTTTGGCGCACTATTACCTGGGTCTCGCACACTTTTTATGGCGTTCTGGCGTACCCTCTTAGATGGGTCCCGCACACTTTCTATGGCGTAATCCGGCGTACTCTTACAGTCGTGGAGTCTCAGCTTACACTTCATATGGCGTCCGGCGCACTCTTACATGGGTCCCGCAAACTTTCTATGGTGTCCGGTCGGCACTCTTCATGGGTCTCGCACACCTTCTCTAGCAGTGTCCTGCGTATGGCTGGTACGTAGTAAGCACAACCTTCTACCTCACCCGGAGCACTCCCCTGAGGTCGCGCAATACCTTTCTTTCTACGGCGTCCGGCGTGCACTCCCTACGATGGGTTCACATCTTTCCGCAGTGTTCGGCGCACTCTTCACATGTGGTCCACACACTTTCTACAGCGTTCGGCGCACTCTTGCCACATGGGTCCCGCACACTTTATGGTGCGCATCATTGCATGCGTAGTCCACACACTTTTATGGCGTTCGGCGCACTCTTAGCCAATGAGGTCCCGCACACTTTCTATGGCATCCGGCGCACTTTACTTATCGGTCTCTGGCAACACTTCATATGGCGTCCGGCGCACTCTTGCATGGGTCCCGCAAACTTTCTATGGTGTCCTGGCGCACTCTTACACATGGGTCCCTCGTTTCACCTTGCTACCTGACGTCCGGCGCACTTGCTTGACTATTACCTGGAGTGTCCGCACGCACTTTTTATGGCGTTCGGGCGCACTCTTAGATGGGTCCGCACACACTCTTTCCATGGCGTCCGGCGCACTCTTACATCGGTCTCGCACACTTCTATGCGGCGTCCGGCGCACTCTTGCATGGGTCCCGCAAACTTTCTATTGCGTTCGGCACACTCCTACGTGGAGTTCCGCCTACACTTTCTACAGCATTCGGCGCACTCTTACATGGGTCCATCGCACACCTTCTACATGACGTTCGGCGCACGCACTATTACATGGGTCCCGCACGCACTTTCTATGGCGTAGTCGGCGCACTGTGAGCATGGGTCTTTTACACTTTCCATGGCGTCCGGCGCACTCTTACATCGAGTCCTGGCACTCTATGGCATCCGGCGCACTCAACATGGGTCCCCTACCACTTTCTACAGCGTTTGGCGCACTATTACCTGGAGTTCCCGCACACTTTTTATGGCGTTCGGCGCACTATTACATGGGTCCGCACGCACACTTTTATGGCGTTCGGCGCACTCTTAGATGGGTCCCGCACACTTTCTATGGCGTCCGGCGCACTCTTACATCGGTCTCGCACACTTCATATGGCGTCCGGCACGCACTCTTACATGGGTCC